>OZ025210.1:14181831-14616831 GCA_964019055.1 Anthopleura xanthogrammica
TCAATATAGTTTATGATGCATATCTACTTTTCCAAGAATCAGTGAACTTGTGACATTAGGATCTGGTTCATAAATATAATACATACATACTAAATAATAACTACACCTACTTGCAAAAACGTTGTCATACAACATTTGAACATTTGTAGTTTCAAGATTAGGAATAAATTAAAAGTACAAAAGAAAGAGTTCTGCTTAAATGATCTTCTTTTGTACTTTTAATTTATTCCTAATCCACTAAACTACAGATGCTCAAATGTTGTATGACAACGTTCTTGCAATTAGGTGTACATACAATAACTAGATAATATCACTTAAAATCCACTGAGTTGAAAATATGGCTGCCTGAGTTTTGCCATTGTTATAATATAATTATTGCGTGACACAGAAGGAACAATGAATACATTAGTATCTTGTTTACAACTGCGTCAAATACCCCAAGTAGAAGAATATCATTAACGAATCCCTAAAAAACAAATGTAGCTTCAACTTTACTTTATTAATTAGATCTACATAATACTATCCTACGAAACAACTAGAGAAATACATTAAATCATGAAATGTTTCGAATAGACACGAATGTAATATATTGTTAATGCATGGCAAAATAAACGATGAATGATATTACCATCAAGCTATCCTTGTGTTAAAACTCTTATTACCCAATATATTATTTGCTGTAGACATTTGAAAATACTTTACAAATGTAGGATACATTTAATGTTCGAATCGTATTTTAGTTACTCTCTTGTATGTTGTGCCTGTACGCCAAGGATATGTGTTTGCCTGCGCAGGCTCAGTACAGGGAGAGCAACAGGATTCCAAGAACCCAGTATTAGTATTTATATAAAGATCCGAAAACCATAATGGCTGGCAGTCTTGCGTGGTGTTTGATGCTACTGCTTTGCAAACCAGGTAAGTAATCAGAACATTAGTCCAGTGACTGATTTTACAGTTCTGTCGCTAGTAGCACTATTATGCACAAACATAAAGCTCGTTTCCAGGAGCTCAGGCTTACTTTGTTATTGTTCGACCCTGCACATAGTATCATATATTTGCATCCGTCTATTCCCCTAATTGTGACTAAATGTTTTCGTTTTAATTCTAACCACCGATCGACAATCAGTATCAACTCAAGGCTTCAGTAGGGTTTCAACTCTAATTAGCATGGATAGACTTTGCGATACAAACACGAATCATCGAACGTAAAACAAGAAAATATACAATTGTTTACATATTCCTACGACGCCAGCATCGTGGTCTGAAAAGGAGGTTTGCAAAATGGCGAACTTTGCTTTGCGAGTATTTCTCACATTTGAATGTTGGTAATCATTTCCTCAAAGCGCCGGTTGCAAACCTACTAGGAAATAAAACTAGCAATTCGCATAATTTGTAAACACGCAGTTGCTCGCAAATTGTATTCCCGAATCCACAGCTGTAGAGTTTTAATCTAACTCCTGTAGCTTTCGATTCAAAAAATGAATATTTGAATATTTTTGAACGTGAGAAACAGTTGGTTGTAAATCCTGGATTCAAATTGATAACTTTATTCCCCGAAATATATCATGCATATTAATTTTTGCGCCGAAATTACTTAAAGTATAACGATCTATTCTATGCTGCAATTATTTTTATAAAACTCATGAATAATTAATGAGGAAAACACAATAGAAATCATTGTCCGTGGAGGAGATTGTATATCTGATACAAAATCGTCCTGATTTGCATAAACTTTGACTCCAATTTTCTCAGCCAAATTCAATTTTATCTTTAAAATTTTAGCAGAACATGAATGTATACACCTAGACGTTTCATAAGTAATATACAATATGAGTGTCCGTGTTGTATCAGATATACAATCACTCGCCTTCGGCTCGTGGTTGTATATCTGATACAACACGGACACTCATATTGTATATATTACGTAAATGACCCAATCAGTTGTCTTTCGGCTTGACTCTCAACTGTCGCGGGTATTAGGAAATCACGCAAGGTTTATTTTTTACTGGGTTGCTATGGTAGCAAACCAGTCTTAAAATGAGATCCGTTTTTCCTGCGTCAGGTAGACCATAATTTCACACGTCATGATTGGTCGAGAACTTGTAAACAATGTCCAATGTCCAATGAAGTTGCCACACGAAATCAAGGACGATGTATTTATAGTTTTTAGTATTGTGTCACAATTAATTCATTCGTTCAGGGTTTGTGAAGTACTAGTTTGTCTGTAGGCATGTTGCGTACTTTTGTCTTTAGGTTTTTAAACGCTACGCTTAAACTACTTACAAACACACACGCCGTACGTGGTAGACACACACTAAAAGATGTTATTGAGCGATTTTAGAACGGGTTTGTCCACATACTCAAAGAGAGAAGTCTGAGAATATATGAGCTATCTTTGAGAATCTATGAGCAAACTACGGTATGAGAATCGTAGAACTAGACAAACTAGTCAAAATAGACTAAGAGAATCTATAAACTACCTAGCTATGATCAAACTAGATCTTACCAAATCTCAGATACAAAAAAATATATATATACTGAGACAAACTACAGAACGAGACACAAAGTACAAAACGAGTGACAAACAAAGCTTTGATGAAGTCAGGCGAGCTGATAGTGATCTACAAGAAAGCGAACTGCCAAGACTCCTTGTTGAATATTTCCATTTATGAAAATACAGAAAACAAAAACTGAGGGAAAAACAAATGACCAGTTAAACACATTTTGGCTAAGAGTATTTACATTGATAAAACGTTTGTTTTGCAGCGAACAGTTTCGATACTGAAAAACATATGTTTATTTCATCAGCTAGTCTTGAAAGGTACTCTAGTAGGTCATGTAGAAATATAATATGCGAAGTCAGTCACGCAACACTAATGTCTTACTAGAATTTAAAATGTTTTAATAAAGGGGGACTTTGAATCCAAAAGGAACACTTTGGTAAGAAATAATAGAGTATATAGGATTGGTGAGTGGGCGAACTCTCGCACAGGCAACCCAGTGAACGCTCCAAGAGCGTCTAGTTCCCAAAAATAACGAAGAATCTGCAAACACTGTCAGCTATTTCATAAATTACTTCTAAATTTATTCATCGTTCTCTTGCAGTAATATGCAGAATTACAGGTCCAGCTCAGCTGACTTACTTCGTTGGCAACAATGCACATTTCAGATGGAAAACCGACAATAATGTCACTCTTCTTTCTGCAAGATGGGGCATAAAAAAAGACAACATTGCTGAGCCTCAGTTTATCAATGTAGATATGAGGAGCAGCAAGGTAAACCTGAACACAGATCTGGAACCAAACCTGATGAAACGGCTGTCCTTTGACGGCGACCTCAAGAAAGGTTTGGCATGGTTTACTCTGAAGAACGTCACTGTGAACGATAGTAATACGTACATTGCATTTATCAGTGACGACATAACCAGAGTTCTGCCTTTCACGGTTGTGTTATCCGTAAAGAAACGTAAAGAAGAAGATGAACAAAGTGGTGGGCTATTGCATTTTTTTTTGCATTTGTAGCTAGCTAAATCACATTTTAAATATTTTCTAAGCTAGATGCATTTTCCCCCAAGGTATGTCGAAAATATTGAAAGTAGATCATTATTTCTCTATTTGTTAAATATTTCATTTATCCATTCATTGCATTATTATCCTATCATTTATTGGTTTCTCGCTTCCATTCGTGTTTCTTTCCTTCGTACATCACACTGATTCTTTCTATCTGCTTTTCCTTGTGAAAAAATAAACAAACACTAAGTCGAATTCCTAAACAAGCTACTTAAAGACAAGAATGCTTTTGCTTAATCTGTGAAATAGTAAGTAGAGTAGATATGGGATATCATTCCTGATATTGTTTTCAGAAAGCCCTAGTAATAGGCAACCCCCCCAAAACATATCAGAAATGATATCCCATAATTTCTGATATACTTTTGATATACTTGATACATACTGGAAACGGCCATACTTATATATACAAGGAAGGATGGCAAAAAAGGAAGGATGGCAAAGAAGTGTGTGTGTACATGTTTTATCAATAAAGAACATGGAATTTATGGTTTGAGCGCTATTAGATATTATAAAGTATATATTAGAGAGTTTTTAGGCCTAAAAAGTAAAAAAAAATATAAATATAATTTATTAACATCTGATGCTTCAAAACCTTATGTATTTGACGTGTCTTGTATCAAAGCAAGGCATAGAAGTGTTTTTGGTAACTTTGAACATATACACGATCATTTTTCAGGACTTTTTCCATTTTTGCAACTCATTAGGTATTTGTATATAAGCATAAAGTGTGTATATATATATATATATATATATATATATATATAGATTGTAGATAGATCAAAGACAAGACATAACTTTTGCTGTTACTCGGAGTTTCACTCCGAGTAACAGCAAAAGTTATGTCTTGTCTTTGATCTATCTACAATCTATAACGCTCTACATGTCAATGTATTGAGCACTTTACCGTCAGAATAGACACATCCAGATATATATATATATATATATATATACAGCCTTTTGCAAAATTTATGGCCGTTCCAAGTATATATACAAGTATATCAAAAGTGCATCAGAAATTATGCGATATCATTCCTGATATTTTTTTCAGAAAGCTCTAGTGATAGATAATATTAGGAATGATATCCCATAATTTCTGATGCACTTTTGATATACTTGTTATATACTTGAAGCGGCCATAATTTTTGCAAAAAGCTATATATATATATATATATATATCTGGATGTGTCTATTCTCACGGAAGTGCTCAATACATTGACATGTAGAGCGTTATAGATTATAGATTGTAGATAGATCAAAGACAAGACATAACTTTTGCTGTTACTCGGAGTTTCACGCTTACGCGATCTTCAGACAGTCTTTAGTCTTTAGTCTTTAATTAAAGACTGTAGCCACTCTACGAAACAGCACTAAAAAACAGCGGATTCACAGAAACCCTTACATACAATAACCATAACACATCTGCACCACAAAGAAGAAACAGAAAGAGAAATATTATATGGTTTAACCCTCCATTCAGCAAAAACGTACAAACTAACGTAGGAAAAACCTTCCTTAACCTTATTCAGAAGCACTTCCCTAAAAATCACAAGTTCCACTGCATCTTCAACAAGAACAACGTCAAAGTCAGCTACAGTTGCATGGAAAATATGACAAACATAATTAACAAACACAACAAGAAAATAACTAGCAACAGCCCCGCAACCTCTTCACAGAACGACTGCAACTGCCGAAAAAAAGACCAATGCCCACTAGAAAACAACTGCCTCACAACCAGCATAGTGTACAACGCACGAGTAACCACAGAAGACGACATACCCGCAAAGAACTACATCGGACTAACAGAAGGAACATTTAAACAACGGTATACGCAACACAAGCTATCTTTCCGAAACAGAAAATACGCCAACAGCACTGAACTATCAAAACACATCTGGACACTTCAAGACAACAAGAAAATTTACCACATCATATGGTCAATCATCACCTCAGCAAAAGCCTACAATAATATTTCTAAGAAATGCAATCTCTGCTTAGCAGAAAAATTGAACATTATTAAAGCAGATAAAGCCAACCTTCTCAACAAAAGATCAGAACTTATTTCAAAATGCCGCCACGAAAACAAATATTACTTAAGCCAGATAACATAAATTATCGCACCTTGATAGAACAATAACACTATTGTAAATACATAACAATACTCCAATTATAGATTATAGCGCCTCAGGTATATATAGACTACAGTATGGATCATTCTTTATTAAAGACTGTCTGAAGATCGCGTAAGCGTGAAACTCCGAGTAACAGCAAAAGTTATGTCTTGCCTTTGATCTATCTACAATCCATAATCTATATATATATATATATATATATATTATTATTATTATTATTATTATTATTATTATTATTATTATTATTATTATTATCATTTTCTATTTTTTATTTTATTTTATTTTTTAATTTTTTTGGTTATTTTTGCAATTTCCAAAAATTCCAGCCAGGATTCATCATAATTTTCATTCAATCGGTAGAATCCAATTCTTGCAATTAGGTGTATGATAACAAATAGTTGACTAATAAAAATATTCTAATTAATATCCCCATTTGTTTAGAAGTTTCTACTAAAAATACGAGAGAAAAACAAGTGACTACTACACAGGTTCCGCAACCTGTTAAAACCACAACGAAAGGTAACTTTATGACTATATGTAGATATTATTCGTTTGCACAAAGTATATTGTAATATACTTATGGGTTAGAGACTGTAGTGAGTGTTTTGTTCACGGATGGCTGAGAAGCCTCGTGCAGTATTTAAAATGTCTCGTTCATTGGACGGTCAGGGCGTGCGTGTATCTGTGAACAAAACACGAACTCGCAGTCTCTAAACCTTTTAATTTTCAATACAAATTCACTGAGATACTGAACCTTTGCGAAAACTGTGTAAGTCGTTCCGCTAGAACTGATATCTTTGCTCGAGCTTTCTAATTCTTCCCTTTGATATCTCAAGTGCAACCATTGAGTGCGTCCAATCGACACCAGACAGTTACAGCTCAAATTCTTTCGCATTAAATAATTAATTCAACCTTGTTTTTAACAGAAACAGAAGCAAATACGCCAAAAGGTAAATCAAAACTGGCTTACTGATACGTGATACTACGCGCGCTCTGATTGGCTGACTACCGTGTTTATATCAGAGGACAGAGACACGCTCAGCCTTTTGGGGGAAAAAAAAAAAAATGATTTGAATGTTAAAGTAGAGCCGTAATTTTGTTTCAAAGACTTTAATTTCCTAGGAAACAATTCATTAAACGAAAAATAAGTGACAGTGCAAAGTAACTATGAAAAAATAAGATTTTCTCAGCTATCAGAGGGAGAAATCCACTGCAATCTGAGCTAAATACCACGCTAAGTGGACATTGTGTATTTTTGAAAGCAAAGACTGTGCTATATATATGTGCTATATATATATACAGCCTTCTGCAAAAAATATGGCAGTTTCAAGTATATATCACTAACATCCCTCTTTTGTCTACCAGAGCCAGGGTTCCCTACTGTTATGCAGGATACGGTTTTGGTTTCGGTCCTGGTTTCATTCGCTGTGTTGATACCTGTGTTGATGAGTTTTATATTTATGACTGATTGTTTATTCAAAGTAAGTACTAACAATATTAGACATCACACATTAAGGACTATCTTGATATAGTAAATGAATGTGCCTGATCGTTTTCCTTCTCAAATTTTATATATAACTTTTTCAAAGCCACTCATGCATATTTCAACGTTAAAGGGCTGTGAAAACATTACACTTTTACTATAAGTTTTCAAATACCAAACCTCAATACCTCCTCCCCCAGTTGAAAATATTAACTTCATCTTTTCAAAAATAAGCTGTTTTTATCTCCTTTTCTTTTCTAATTTGCAGAACTTTCTTTTGATTTCGTTACAGAAACAGCATTTGTGTATGAGAAAAAGTGACATAAAATCGGCAAGTGAGACAAAACCGCTGGAAGCCAAAGTATAAAGCCAATGCACAGGGCAGGGGGACTCCCAGGTAAAACCATCGGAATGCACGTCAATAATTTTCCAAGATAATTCTAACAGATAATAACGGAGATCTAAATATAAATTTTAACCCATGCTAAAAATTACCAAATCGAGATTTATATTCGATGATTTTACTCTGGAGTTCGCTCCCCCCCCCTCCCCCCCTCCCCTCCGTGGAATTGTGATATCTAGAAAATGTAGAAAACGTATTTGCAATAGCATTTTTCACGGTAACTAAAAATAGATATCAATAAGCCTTGTGGGATCGAAATGTGGACAAACTTTAAAAAAAAAAGCTTCGGTTACTAGGAAAATAAAATTAATATTGGTCAAAAAATGATAGTTGATCCACGATTTAGAAACAACGAGACAATAAAACATTGTGCTTTGGACTTGGCTTGTCCGCATTTCAATCCCATAATGCATGATCGTACGTAGTAAGCGTACTGGAAAGAATAGTGATATTTCACGTACTAATATCGCAGTACAATATCACAGACTGTAAATATATACAAATATATACAAAGTATATTAGAAATTATGGGATATCATCGCTGATATTTTTTTCGGGTTGCCTATCACTGGAGCTTTCTGAAAAAAATATCAGGAACGATATCCCATAATTTCTGATATACTTGTATATATACTTGAAGCGGCCATAATTTTTGCAAAAAGCTGTATATATATACATATTAAGATAAGAAAAACAAAGAGACTACACTTTCATCCCGACCAGCCTGTTTCGTGATTGACTCACTCTTCAGCTGATTTTAATGTCGGGATGAAAGTGTATTACAACAAGTTGATAGATATATGAATATAGATGGTTATGATAAAGTGTCATGAACCTAAAAGCAAAAAAAAAAACAAAAAAACAAAAAACAAACAAAGAACAAAAAATATATATATATACAAGTTTTTAAAAAAAACGTAAAAAAAAATCGAAAAAAACATTCAAAGTTATCTTAACTTATCTTAACTTGTTATTTACCTTTTGAAGGGATAATATCATGTTTTTTTTTTATCAGTATTTGCATAGCATTGACATACGTTTTGTAGTATACTTCTGGAAATTCCCACGAGTCTGGAGTATATAGAGAGTAAGAGCAGTGTTATGCTTTATACTTATTGCCACTTATTGCCTCTATTGAGTTTCTCTTGTGTTCCTTTAATTGAAATTTGGGATCCCTGTGTGATAAGGAAACTAGGTGGAATCGGTCTCCATCTACACTCTAGACTCTTCCACAGTCCCCGCTCGGCCGCTGCACTCTCTACGCTATGGGACTGTAACGGTAGAATACCAAAAGGGCTTCTGGGTCCACGAATATTGGACCTATCATGCCTTGAGAACCGAAATATATCACAGGAAGCACCAGCTGGCTACCGTTATTTTCAATGATTATCAGGTTTTTTTCTTTTGAAATAAAATTTAAACACTTTGAAGTTGTTTTTATTTCTATTCTTTTCAGCTTTACGGACTATTTTTTGTTAAATCTCGGGATTCTAGGATTAGCCACCCTCATTGATTTCATTTCATATTTCTTATCGGTTTAATATAAAAGTGTCATAAAAAGCACGATAAGCATATAGTTCTGAGAGTGGTTTATTTATTTTCTATACCTTTGGGTACCTTACTTGTGTGTCCAGAACTTGTTTGATGTGATTTTAGGTGGTAAACATTCAACGTAAAACTCGTAATCATTCGATTTGAAATGACCTAGGATATCTCTATACGATCGCTTTGTTTGTTCTAAGACATTGAATCTGCTTAGATTTACCAATGTTGACGTGCTAGCTTCAACAAAAACTTTCTTTCCACAACGATCCATCGTGCTTACCGTAGTAAAAACACTAGTACTGTAGTGAACCGTAAATATCTTTCAAAGCAAGGACTCACCGGTCAACCAATGAGAGAGGAGCTTAGAACAGTAGAAATATCAGCCAATCAGAGAAACTTTACCATTCTACCGTTACAGTCCCTTAGTGTGAGAGTGCAGTGGCCGAGCGGAAGATTGTGGAAGAGTCTACATCTACAAAACACAGGAAGTTCGACCAAAATAAAAAAAAATAATTAAATGGAACAGCAAAGAAAATAGAAGCATGCGCTAAGCAACTGACAATCATATAATCTAATATTGTAACTCACAGTTACTATTTTTTTCGTTTTGCACTGCATGAATTATGAACTTTCGCAGACTTGAATAATTATTCGGACTAACATCTTCAGTTGCTGTTGGGTATTTTAATACTTCAAACTTTAGGAAAAGATTCGAATATGTATTGAAGCGAAAATGGTACATATTTGAGCCTAGCCCACCATAGCGACGCAAGCATAACGACATACGCAAGCGCAGATGGCTGTATAATTAAGCAATAATCTCTTCCGCTTACTCGAATTCCTAGAATGGTATTGAAGAATAAACATGTTGGGTTATAAGAAATTCCACCATAACTTTATAGTTCTCTTCTTCCTCAATTTGAGCATACCTAGAAGAAGCAAAGGTAAGAAACGACTTTTTTACACTCCAGTTTATTTTTAATATAAGATATTCGATAGTACATGGTGTATGTAATCAGGCGGCCACAACCAGCGTTGTTTCTTGAATTTGAAAATATAATTGAATTCGTTCAAATACCAGTTGCCCAAGCCATCTTATGATAAATGTTTCAGTAAAATTCAAAACAAATTCTTTCAGCTGAAGCTAAAACTACAAGACGAAAAACTGAAACAGATGTTCAAAAAGAAATATTTCGAACTTCCTAGTTTTATTGCAGTGAAGGGAAGCCTTGAAAACGAAAGTAATCAAAAGGATGTCATCATCTTACGAAAATATTTCAGCTTATACTACGAAAAATCAACAAATATTTAGTATCCAAGCTGCTTTTTTCACCAGATATTATCTTGTATCAAAATCTACTGTAGAAAATGCATACCAATAATAATATCAACATGACATTCATGTCGCACCTATACATTCCTACACATTTGAATTATTACATACAGTATGACCGAATGGCAAGCTCGAACCGAAACATTCTTCTTCGAATCGATCATAATTTTCTTTCACACCAATATTCTTTTTTTTTTTTTTTTTTGGCGACATTAAAGTAAATTAAATAATAAAAAAAAAACAAGGTAGAAATTGACTGCAGATGAGGATAATTCTGTATCCAAATTGAATTAAGTATTCCTATAAGATTTCCTGCATATTTTTGAACCCCTCCTTTCCTCCTTCTTGAGTTGTCTATATTTTGCTGGCACATGTATTCTGAAACCAAATTTTGAATGCTATTTCTTGTTTTACTTGTTTTCTATACAGTAGTGAACAGCTGCATAAGTGGTCCAAAAAATGTAGAAATATGTGAAGGGAGCAATGCTGTGTTTATGTGGAACAATACCTGTAGAAAAAGGATAATCTCCGCAACTTTTGGTATTCTCAAAGGCAACATAGCTGACCCACAACTGATAAATGTGGATATTATCAATCAAAAGATATATTTTAATAATGATATGGACCGAAAATACAAAGGAAGGGTTGATTTTACCGGTAATTTAGAAGCAGGGTGTGCTTGGTTTACACTTAAAAACTTGACGATTGACGACTGCAATTGGTATATTGCAAGTATCAGTGACAAGGTCACCAGAATTATACCCTACCATGTACAATTAGTAGTCAAGAAAAAAGGCAAGTATATTAATTGGGGCGTGTATACGTATTACCCAAGGAGTTATATATTGAAATGTCCAGTAACCAATAAAAAGATGATCATGATGTTTCTTTGCTTACTCCCTTCCATCTCCCCTTTACCTCGATATATCCACCCTATCGTCTTTTTCTCTCTCCCTCCCTTAGCTTCTTTCATCGGCAACTCACTTTCTTCTATCCTTCCTCACTACCTACATTCGATCTTACCTTGCTCTCTTCCCCATTTTAACTCCACCACCTCTACCTCTCCTTGCTTCCCTTCGTCTTAACTTCCTACCTCATTTCAACTCTCTCTAACTTCCAAACCTATCCCCCTGTAATCAACCCTAGCCTCTTTCTATTATTTACTTTTATTTTGTATTGTAAATGTGATTTGAATCACATTTTAAATGTGTTACAGCTGTACTTTATATTTGGAAACTTGTACTTTCCTACTGGTTCCATCTCTGATTTATTTATATTATGTTGTATTCAGAAAGAGAAAAAGGAGCTATAGTTCCGACGACTATTTCTAGTGCTAGCAATACCTTAGCCAAGAGCACTAGTACTGCACCATCTACAACACCTTCAATCTACACAGGTCAGTAATACACTGGTAATAATTGTAGTTGATGCAATCCTTGAAACTCCACCATATTTACACTGATAATGGCAGCAGGGCTGCTGAAACATGTCCGTTAAACTTAAAACTGTAGTGTGGTGTATTAAAATTATTACACATTTTCTATTGTTAGACCAATCTTTGAAACGATTTTTTCTTTGTATTTCTAGGTGCAAAAAAGTCAAGGTCCACAAGAAACAAAACATTCAGTTTCCTTTTTATTTTGATAGCTATGCTAATATGGAACGTTTGAAGGAATATCCAATTATTTCCTTTGCAACACTTGTTCATGATAATCAAATGATATTTCAAAATTTTGGACGGAATTTCCGGGTTCTGGTTATTATTGTCTCAGTCATTTTTTTACATCAAACAGTCCTTCTCAGGACTACATCCACCCGGATGATCATTATACAAATATTGTCTCTTCGAGAAATATTGTTACTTCGAAAAATAAACATTTTTTTAAATTGGCCCAGTTGCTGTGTAGATAACCATGAACTTTCTGGGCCTCTGATTATTTAAATAACTAGGACAGTTTTAAACTTTAAGCGGTCTTATAGTCTGGCTATTCTTGCAACTGACAATAAATAAGAATAAATTTAATGACTCTCTCTCTCTCTCTCTCTCTCTCTCTCTCTCTCTCTCTCTCTCTCTCTCTCTCTCGAAGGGTGAAATTTACCCTGTATTATACAAATAAGGGACCGTTAACTGTATGCTAGGTCTCCCTGAAGTTTGGCTGATCTTTCCAAGGTAGAATGAATGAATGAATGAATGAATGAATGAATGAATGAATGAATGAATGAATGAATGAATGAATGAAGAATCAATGAATGAATGAATGAATGAATGAATGTGTGAATGACTGAATGAATGAATGAATGAATGAATGAATGAATGAATGAATGAATGAATGAATGAATGGATGGATGGATGAATGAATGAATGAATGAATGAAAGAATGAATGTGTGAATGAATGGATGGATGGATGGATGGATAGATGGGTTGTTTGGTTGGTTGGTTGGTTGGTTGGTTGATTGGTTGGTTTGCTGGATGGTTGGATAGCTAGCTTGTTAGATGGTTATATGGTTGGGTAGATGGATGAATGGATTGAGGGAGGGAGGGAGGGAGGGAGCTGGGGGGGGGGGGGGAGGGAGCCGGGGATGGAGGATGGGAGGGAGGAAGAGAGGTAGAGAGGGATGGATGAATGAAAGAACGAATACGTAGATTGATTGTAAAAATGAGGAATCGATATGAATTAACTAAACCACGAAACGTACGAAACGTGGGTAACATAATCTTGTCTTTCATTTTCTTTGCTCGCATGCATTTACAAATCGCAATAAGGCTATCTATATACGCATTTACATATCCATTCCAAAACGAACTGCATCAACAAGTACTCGACAAGATTTACAATTATCTTTGCTGAAGAGATAAATTATGAATTTCATCACCAACACATTGTTTTTTGCCCTATTAATTACTATCTTCAACATTGTGTACATGGCTAAAGGTATTTAATATTAATGCTTTATATTCTCGACATACATTCAAGATAATGATAAATAATAATAACGCGTCTGATATGTCTCCCATAACTCCTGGCCCAATTGTTTTTTTTCAATATCTCCTTTGCTTCCCAGGACAGGCTGGGTTTACGAAGGTACCACCAAGTATGCTGTACGTATCTATTGGAAAAACAGCGCGGTTTGTTTGGGACTACACAGTAGATGACAGAACAAAAGATTTCCAAGAAATGTCACCAAAGTGGTCTTTTTATGAACCAAATAATTCAAAATCCGTCATTAGTTATGAACTCATTTTTGAACAAAGAAAGTGGACTATCAACAATAGAACATGTCCAAAACGATTGCTTAATCCTATTCGTGTCAGCAGAGAATCAAATGCTACTCTGGTCATAGAGAATGTTACGATAGCAGACAGTGGTACGTATGGATGTAGTCTGATACTCACGACAAAGGATCCTATCACAAGTAAAGTAAAGCTTGTTGTAACAAGTAAGTAGTTTAAGTTTTTAAGAAAATCCTTGATATCTCAAATTGAAAGATATATGTGAGGACTGGAGAAAAAGAAAGCTCGAGGGGACAAAGAAGAAACAAGAAACCAAAAAAGGCCAAATCTGCAACATAGATTATACTATAAAATTAGCTTCAAAAAATGAAATAGGAAATCACAACTTTTAATCCTACAGAATGAGAACACTATCTTTTCCACTTCAATTGATCTTCCCACTGCCTTCTTTTTTTTTCTTTTTAAGTTTGCCAAGATAGCTAAATTTTCTTTGTTGTTTTTTAGCAATACCAAAAATAACGATAGCAACGGCAAATACAACAACAGTAAGAATAAAAGAGTCGGAAAGCCTGGATATACGTTGTTCTGCTACTGGCAACCCGAGACCCAATGTCACATGGATAGGTTTGACTCTAGGCAATATCATGAGTGAAGGAGTAGGAAATGCTACTCTCAGGATCAAAAATATCACAAAACGTCGAGGTGGAGGGTATGAATGTCGAGCTAGTAACAACCCAAACGAGAATCCTGTGACTATGGAAATTGAAATAATCGTGTTGTGTAAGTAATTTTAAATAGCGTTTATAACGGTTCTAAAAATAGTAGGTTTCAAGTGACCATGCAACAGGATAAGATTATTGTAACGATTATGAAACCAAAAAGGGTTTTATTTTGTAAAACAAAAAGGTTGTTTGCACCACAACCACATCATATTTAATGCTACCGGAAGGGCCATGTGTTATGTTTAAGATTGCCAAAGGTATGAAGATTAACCTATCAAATCAGATATAATTGCATCAGTTTGATCATTTGTTATTACAGTTAGAACACAGATTAACACTGTCAAAGCCACGAGGGCAGCAGCTGGGTTTATAAAAACAGAGAATATAAGTTTACATTGTATAGCAACAGGACAACCTCTTCCACGAATCACATGGTATGACCCACGTGGGCGCAAGATCGTTTCAGGAATAGAAAACATAACAGAAAGCGTGCTGACTTTCGAAACCAAAGACAGCAGTGATTATGGACAATATAGATGTCATGCAGAAAATGAACTTGGGGAAGATGAACATTCCATTAACGTCACGCAATTGAGTGAGTGAGTTACAATATTTATTTAATATGACGATGTAAGATATCCTTAATGCAATATTGTTCACAGTATAAAGAAATTAAGTAACAGCTCTTACATAAAGCGCGAGCAAGTGAATATATTTTGTGACATAACAAATACGTTCTTACAATGGCTCTTAATCTAAATAAGACTGTAAAGTTTACTGACTAATTAGTTCCTAGGAACTGCAATGTCTGGCCTGTTGTTATGGAAGGATGGATGGATGGATAGATGGGTTGTTTGGTTGGTTGCTTGGTTGAATGGCTGGATGGTTGGATGGTTGAATAGATGGATGGATGGATGGATGAGTACGTTGAATGGATGGATGGATGGGTAGGTGGATGGATGGATGGATGGGTAGGTTGGTGGATGGATTGGTGGGTAGGTTGATGAATGGATCGGATTGATGGCTAAATAAATGGGTGGAATGATGGGAGGTAGCATGCATTTATGGAAGGATAAATTAATGAATGCATGCTTAGATGAGTGAATGGGTTTAACTGAATTCTTCATTTACTGATTAAAGTTTCAACAGAATCTTCCAGTGTTGATAGGAAAAATGTGAACAAGCCAACCACTTACAGAAGAACAACAAGAGTCACTAAACAAGGTATACTTGATGACTTTGTAACGCCATGCTATCTTTCTCATTGGGGATCATTTGGATTGGCTATCAATGAAAATAGAGATAAATAATGAAAGAGAGAAAGAGAGAAAGAGAGAGAGAGAGAGAGAGAGAGAGAGAGAGAGAGAGAGAGAGAGAGAGAGAGAGAGAGAGAGAGAGAGTGAAAGGAGAAAGAATGGCTAGGCTAGTCTGTTAGAAAAAAATATACACTGTTGCTTGGATGGGTGAATGGGTTTAGCTAATTTAGTCTTCATTTGCTGATAAAGTTTCAACAGTATCTCTAAGTGTCAACGGAGAGAATGGGGACAAGCCAACTACTTTCAGAGGAACAACAAGAGTCCCTAATCAAGGTAAACTAGATGATTGTGTATATTTTACTCTCTTTCTCAGTGGGCTGGATCATTTAGTATGGCTGCCATTGAAAAGAGATAGAGACAATAGAATAATGAGAGAGAGAGAGAGAGAGAGAGAGAGAGAGAGAGATAGAGAGAGAGAGAGAGAGAGAGAGAGAGAGAAAGACATGATGATGATGATGATGATGATGGTGATGATGTACTTTTAACCAGAATATTCTATCAGTTATACAACTGCTTTACATGAAAATCATGTAATAACAATAATGGCTACCGATAGAAAAAAAGAGCTATATAAAACTATTACGTGTACTATATATTATATATTTTTTTTAAATAAATAATTACAATAGTTACAATATTGTTTATTTTGTTAAACTATATAGCCAAAAACGAAATAAGATAATTTAACAGTAGAATAGTCTACAAAACTAAAATATGCACTATTTTATCAAGCCTCTACCCAGGTAGCAATAGCTAGTAGAGGGAAACGAAAGAGTATAACACCTGTGGTGGGAGCAATAATTGGTGTAGGATTGCTGATGGCGTTAGCAATTGGATTTACCCTGTTCATTATTACCAAAAAGACATGTATGTCTAAGAAAAGTAAGTGTTTATTAGTTTTTCTTTTAAATAAAATGTATATTCATAATCTAATTATAACTATATATTTCGTAGAAGATGGGACAAACAACAGGATTTGTAATGAGTAAGTATTAACCATTAACACATGATTTGAAGCAGAATACAAAATCTTGAATTTATATTTCATTGAAAGGGTTCTTAAGATTGATTCTCCCCTTGTTTTGTTTTGTCTTATCTTGTTTCTTAATGTTTTTTTTTTTTTTTCGTTTTTGAATTCCATTTTGGTGTAGCAGGAATACTAGATGTTCATCTGACATCAATGAAACAGACGAACGTGAAATACCAATTTACGCACAAGTTGATACTTCTATTGAAATGAAAAATAGGCTTGATAATAAAGATGTGGTGCCAATATATGCCCAGGTCGATAAAAGCAAGAAAAAGGTAATGCCACAAAAATCTATGGTGACATACTTTAGTGAATGTAGAAAATACAATTGACCAATCTGTGTGGAAAAAATGAAACCACAATGGAATCTAGGACTGGGACATGAGTCCACATGCTTCATATTGTAAATTACTTGTAAAGGGTAGGAGAGGAAGGAAGACTTAGAAACATTAATCAAGACTTAGCGATTCTTCAAAAGCTTTCCTCAAGAGTATGTCGAGAAGGAATGTATATGTGATTGCTATTGAATTGGATATGACAGGGATGGATCCACTTGGTTGAGATAGACTGGATGTGACTGGGATGAATTGGATGTGGAAGGATTAGATTGGATGTGACTGGAATATATTAAATTTAACTGGGATGAATAGGATATGACTGAGGTGGATTGGATACGTACAGAAATGTTTTTGACGTGACTGAGATGGATTAGATGTGACTGGAATGGATTAAAAGTGACTGGAATGGATTTGATGTGATTGGGATGGATTGGATGTGACTGGGATGGATTAAAAGTGACTGGAATGGATTTGATGTGACTGAGATGGATTAGATGTGACTGGAATGGATTAAAAGTGACTGGAATGGATTTGATGTGATTGGGATGGATTGGATGTGACTGGGATGGATTAGATGTGACTGGAATGGATTAAAAGTGACTGGAATGGATTTGATGTGACTGAGATGGATTAGATGTGACTGGAATGGATTAAATGTGACTGGAATGGATTGGATGTGACTGGAATGGATTGGATGTGACTGGAATGAATTGGATGTGACTGGAATGGATTAAAAGTGACTGGAATGGATTTGATGTGATTGGGATGGATTGGATGTGACTGGAATGGATTGGATGTGACTGGAATGGATTGGATGTGACTGGAATGGATTGGATGTGATTGGGATGGATTGGATGTGACTGGAATGGATTGGATGTGACTGGAATGGATTGGATGTGACTGGAATGGATTGGATTTGATTGGGATGGATTGGATGTGACTGGAATAGATTAAATGTGACTGGAATGGATTGGATGTGACTGGAATGGATTGGATGTGACTTGAATGGATTGGATGTGATTGGGATGGATTGGATGTGACTGGAATGGATTACATGTGATTGGGATGGATTGGATGTGACTGGAATAGATTGAATGTGACTGAGATGGATTGGATGTGACTGGAATGGATTGGATGTGACTGGAATGGATTGGATGTGATTGGGATGGATTAGATGTGACTGGGATGGATTAGATGTGACTGGAATGGATTAAAAGTGACTGGAATGGATTTGATGTGACTGAGATGGATTAGATGTGACTGGAATGGATTAAATGTGACTGGAATGGATTGGATGTGACTGGAATGGATTGGATGTGACTGGAATGAATTGGATGTGACTGGAATGGATTAAAAGTGACTGGAATGGATTTGATGTGATTGGGATGGATTGGATGTGACTGGAATGGATTGGATGTGACTGGAATGGATTGGATGTGACTGGAATGGATTGGATGTGATTGGGATGGATTGGATGTGACTGGAATGGATTGGATGTGACTGGAATGGATTGGATGTGACTGGAATGGATTGGATTTGATTGGGATGGATTGGATGTGACTGGAATAGATTAAATGTGACTGGAATGGATTGGATGTGACTGGAATGGATTGGATGTGACTTGAATGGATTGGATGTGATTGGGATGGATTGGATGTGACTGGAATGGATTACATGTGATTGGGATGGATTGGATGTGACTGGAATAGATTGAATGTGACTGAGATGGATGGGATGTGACTGGAATGGATTGGATGTGACTGGAATGGATTGGATGTGATTGGGATGGATTGGATGTGACTGGAATGGATTGGATGTGACTGGAATGAATTGGATGTGACTGGAATGGATTGGATGTGACTGGAATGGATTAAAAGTGACTGGAATGGATTTGATGTGATTGGGATGGATTGGATGTGACTGGAATGGATTGGATGTGACTGGAATGGATTGGATGTGATTAGGGTGGATTGGATGTGACTGGAATAGATTGGATGTGACTGGAATGGATTGGATGTGACTGGAATGGATTGGATGTGACTGGAATGGATTTGATTTGATTGGGATGGATTGGATGTGACTGGAATGGATTGGATGTGACTGGAATGGATTACATGTCATTGGGATGGATTGGATGTGACTGGAATAGATTGGATGTGACTGGAATAGATTGGATGTGACTGGAATGGATTGTATGTGACTGGAATAGATTGCATGTGACTGGAATAGATTGGATGTGACTGGAATAGATTGGATGTGACTGGAATAGATTGGATGTGACTGGAATGGGTTGGATGTGACTGGAATTGATTGAATGTGACTGAGATGGATTAGATGTGACTGGAATGGATTAAAAGTGACTGGAATGGATTGGATGTGATTGGGATGGATTGGATGTGACTGGAATGGATTGGATGTGACTGGAATGGATTGGATGTGATTAGGGTGGATTGGATGTGACTGGAATAGATTGGATGTGACTGGAATGGATTGGATGTGACTGGAATGGATTGGATGTGACTGGAATGGATTTGATTTGATTGGGATGGATTGGATGTGACTGGAATGGATTGGATGTGACTGGAATGGATTACATGTGATTGGGATGGATTGGATGTGACTGGAATAGATTGGATGTGACTGGAATAGATTGGATGTGACTGGAATGGATTGTATGTGACTGGAATAGATTGGATGTGACTGGAATAGATTGGATGTGACTGGAATAGATTGGATGTGACTGGAATAGATTGGATGTGACTGGAATAGATTGGATGTGACTGGAACGGGTTGGATGTGACTGGAATTGATTGAATGTGACTGAGATGGATTAGATGTGACTGGAATGGATTAAAAGTGACTGGAATGGATTTGATGTGATTGGGATGGATTGGATGTGACTGGAATGGATTGGATGTGACTGGAATGGATTTGATGTGATTAGGGTGGATTGGATGTGACTGGAATGGATTGGATGTGACTGGAATGGATTTAATTTGATTGGGATGGATTGGATGTGACTGGAATGGATTAAATGTGACTGGAATGGATTGAATGTGACTTGGATGTATTGGATGTGACTGGAATGGATTTTATGTGGTTAGGGTGGATTGGATGTGACTGGAATGGATTGAATGTGACTTGGATGGATTGGATGTGACTGGAATGGATTGAATGTGCCTGGAATGGATTGTATGTGACTGGAATTGGTTAGATGTGACTGGAATGGGTTGGATGTGACTGGTATAGGATATAATAGGCTGTCAGATAGCAATGCGTGTATTTAGACTAGTACACACTGTCAATTAGTAAGTATGTTCTTATATATCTTTAGCGGCCAGGGCAAATCATTTATGCTGAGCTGGAGGACTTCAAACATAGTAAAGAGATGCAAAGTGTTGTTTTTCCACCGGAATACAAAGACACAGAATATGCTGATATAGAAGGTCTTTCAAGTCAAGTAAACAATGAGCCAATCTATGAAAAGCTATAGAAGAGGGAAAAAAAAAAAGAGAAATTAAGAGGTGAAAAATAGAGGGAACACTTTTATAAAGCAGATATTCAAAAGAGGAAAATATGACAACAACAACAACATCAGTTTATTTTCACTCTAAAGAAAATGAAAATTACGTTGCATAATATATAAAAATTGAAAAAAAAAAAAAAAAAAAAAAAAAAAAAAAAAGAGCACAGCTACCTGAAATAGCTAGAAAGCTAAATATTTTTGGATTTATGTAAGATAATCAAATTGACTAACTAATAAGACAAGAAGCACGAATAGCAACATATACAAGGCACAAGAAGAGATACAAAACAATAATACGAATAAGCATTAAACAAGAAGATACGTCAATATACCAAAGTTAATATTCTTTAAGAATTTTTGGTTTTAAGTCGACAGGAATAGAATTCCAGACTTTAGCTCCTAGAATATTGAATTTACCATAATTTGTTTTATTTTTTGGTAAAGAGTAAGTATTTTTGCTAGCTAGTCTTGTATTATATTGATGTATTCTTTTTATGCTTGTAAAGTATTCATTAAGAAGTAGTATTTTAGAATGAAAATCATACACATAAAGCATTATTAATAAAAGTTAAGTCAATACATTTAATTTTAAAAAATTTAGAGAAAAGGGGAGATGAATGAGCATTATATTCATAAAAAGTTATGATTCTGGTGGCTTTTTTTTATAGGGAGATAAGGGGTTTCAGATTAGTTATGTATGTATTGCCCCAAGTGGTAATAGCATATGTTAAAAAAGGATAATAATAATAATAATAATAATAATAATAATAATAATAATAATAATATAGAGTTCTTGAAAACGCATCTAACAGTAGTCTCGATGCTTTTGACAAAAGGAGCAAACAGACAGCAGGTTACGATGAGTAAAATGAAAATACAGTTTACAAACTCCTGTTAAACAGGAAAGTCTTAAGTGCAGATTTGAAGGCAGGAAATGAGTCAGAGTACTTTACAGCATCAGGCAGATTATTCCAAAGCACAGGTGCAGCTAGAGCAAAGCTTCTGTTACCAAATGTAGAAGTCCTTCACTTTGGAATATGGAGAAGAAATTTGGAAGAAGACCGCAGGGGACGGCCCGGTTTATACAACTTGAGGAGATCAGTGAGATAATCAGGAGCGAGATCATGAAGGCACTTAAAATGTAATAGAGAATTAATATTGGAGTATTTACATAATGACGTATTTTTGAGATGATAGAAATAGAACGTTGAATTTTCTGTAATATGTATAACATGGGATTTCCAATTAAGATAAGAGTCAATAAAAGTAGCATAGTATTTTATACAATTGAGTTGCTTGATTTCAATATCATTGACATATAGCTAAGGGGAATATATTGGTTGCTTTTTGAGGATGCTTTTGAGGATGAAAAATAACAAAATTAGTCTTCTTGATATTTAAAGAAAGCATGTTGGCAGTAAGCCATACAACAATTAAATCAAAATTGTCATTAATTTGGGATTCTAGAGTCAAAAGACTTTTGTTTTAACAAAATAAATTGGTATCATCAGCAAAAATGTGAAAATCCAAAAGAATTACTGCAATTAAGAAAGTCATTGATGTAAAAGAGAAAAAGAGGAGGACCTAAGACATAACTCTGTGGGACACATCATTTGCAATGTCTCCTATTCCGTAATGCATTAATTTCTTAATGAGGATGGTGTGATCTATATTTTCAAAGGCTTTAGAGAAGTCGAGGAAAATCCCACAGGCTGAATGTTATCCGTTATTAGCAGAGTAGCATAAGATGTAGAATGGTTGTTACGAAAACCAAATCACTTATCATAAGAAAAATCATGTTTTTCAATAAAAGAATAAAGTCTCTTGTACATCAATTTTTCCAAAATGTTGTTAAAAATAGAGAGGAGAGAAATAGGACTATAATTATTAATATGAAGCACTGAGCCTTTTTTATGTATTGGGATAACATTAGCAATTTTTAATTGCTCTGGAACACGGCCAGTTGAGAAGGAATGATTATAAATAATTTGCAAAGGGGTAGACAAACAAGACTTTAAGAGCTTCAACAAGTAAAAAGGGGAATACTATATGGCCCTGATGCTTTTGAGGATTTAATATTGGATATTTAATTTTCAATTTCCCAGGCAGTCACTGAATACAGACAAAAGCTGTTGAACAAGGGATTACCTAGAAAGTCTTCAGGGGTATAAAGTTTGATTGAGGGATTTTATTTATTAGTGTCCTTCCAATATTTAGAAAAATGTATTAAATGTAGAAGCAATAGTCTTAGAGTCAGTAATGGCTTAGTCATTATGAATAAGCTTAGAGGGCTGCGACAAAACTTAGAGAAAAATGTACTAAGAAAATATAACTACCAAACTATAGCCTGGTTGAGTAGTATTACATATTACTTTTGACTTTTGTTTGTTGGCCTGTTCTTTGGAATGCGAAAAGCGTTTCCTTCGTCGATTTTGAGCTGGAGAAAAACATTTCGTTCTGATATAATAAATACGCGTTATAAAATCTATAGGCGCTATGAGGTGAATATTTTACCTGTACCATAATAGGTACATGCATAAACAAATACTCTTGTTTCCAGGTTCTTGCGCTACACCGGTGTTCCTGACAGTCGTTACATTGTCGTTCTTTTCTTTCAGTGATTCAAATACTGTGTAAATTAAACTAACATATTACTAAATTTTGCTAAATAATTTTCCTTTATGAGAAAATATCAAGCATAACAAAGTTGACCTTTTCAGTTTTGTTTCGCGTGACAGTTTAATCTGGTTTAATGTACATGTTACCAAGAATTGCTATTCGTTGAATTGTCTAATAGCAATGGCTGGGT
Source organism: Anthopleura xanthogrammica (assembly GCA_964019055.1). Taxonomy (NCBI): domain Eukaryota; kingdom Metazoa; phylum Cnidaria; class Anthozoa; order Actiniaria; family Actiniidae; genus Anthopleura; species Anthopleura xanthogrammica. The sequence continues at coordinate 14,205,268 of OZ025210.1, forward strand.
AAGACATTTCAACTCGAGCCAGGGTTTAAATTCAAGAGAAAAAGATAATGCCTTCGCCGTGTTTCCTAACATTAACTACACTGGAGTCATTCAGAAAGTTTCTGCTTCCTTTCTTGATAATTCAATCAGGTATTTTGTACTTTTCACTCGTCGAATTATAGAATGCTGCCTGCGAGATATCGATTCAGATCGGGGAGTCCCCAAAGCCTGCTAGCTAGATAACTACGCACGTATAGTACGTAACAGTCACGCAATACTTCAATTATACTGTTCATATTCTGTAAATCAATTTGCATGCGCGTGGCAGGTATTGAAACGTATTTATTTCTATCAAACGAATTTCAAATATGCCAACGTGTTCTATAATGGTACAATGACTAAAATATTAAGATAATCCGTATAATAAAAGTTGTTTTGATTTTTCCTAAAAGACCAATAGTTAATATTATAAGGCGAACCCTAGCATATGTTGAAGCGTCTTTATAATAGTCTTCTGTTGTCTGGCTTATTTGGGTTCAAGCTCGGCGCGCGTAGCTATTTTACCACGATGACAAATTTCTATCATTTTAAGTTTCAATTCACTATCCATTAGAAACTACTTTATATTTCAGATTCATTTTTTTTTTCGAGAGTTCCTTTCGATCCTCTTTTCTGCAATTAAAACTATAGAAGTCATCACTAACAAATGGCAACTTATTATGGATATTTACCGTAAAGCCTTAGACGTTCTTCTGCCACGTGCAGTATGAAAGTATTTCGGAGATTTTGCAGTCAAGTGACCAAGTTATTTTTTCTTTGGATGCCGTCCATTATCCTAGCTCATTAAGATTTGATTTTGATCTTATGTGAAAATATATATGGATATATTGACTATAGCGTAAAGTATTAACTAAAGCACAACCTAGAGAGTGATTTTACGGGACAAGGTGTCAAAAATACTTGCATAAACCCCTACCCCCTCCCGAAAATAACGTTGTTAATGTTAATTACTGACAGATAACAAAAAACACAGAGATATTCCAACATATAATCGTTTCCATTTCGTTTCCAAGTTTCTAAAATGAAATTAAATGATATGTAGCATCGACCACATATATACTTAAGCTTGTCTGGAATGCACTTCTTTATAATAAATCGATTTAAAAGAAATGCGATTGAATAGTAACAAAAAGGAAGACTAACCTGAAACCTCACAACCCTTAGTTCACCGATGTACCCCCCGGAGATGAACCTAAACGCAGTTTTAAAATCGAAGGCTTCTAGAAAGGAAATCGGTTTAAATAACTGCTCGTGAGCTCTAGGCTCGCAAAATCTTGATTAAAAATACTGTAACTTCGTGAAATTTTGATTTATCGTAATACCATTGCTATTGTATTATGTTTCAAAGGATGGTTTTGCTAAAACTCGTCTACCTTCTTCTATATGCTGATCGTGATACCAACCATCCAAGATGTTGTTTACATTTTTGACTTCATTATCTTTCCTAGCATCTTCGCTTCATCTTGTTTACCGGCTTTACAATAGAGTTCAAACTTTTATTTTCGAAAATACTTTCCCTTCATCTGGGTTTTGGATCATACAAGATTCAGTGCTACACTTTTTTATAACACGTATACCTTGGTCAATACAACATATCCGTGTTGTTTTGACGTTGTGCCAGTACGCATTTAAGGCTCATTATTAATCCGAGTATCATGATTTTGAAACCCTGACTGTTCTTCCAGTAAAACTTATTTTGACGCAGATCGAGGTTTATTTTTATTCACTTCAATAAGTTTAACGTACGAAAAATATAGTAAACAAGTCGATTGCAAATGTTCTAGATATTTCTTGGCTTGTTATTAATATTCGTCTGCTGATTTATGAATAACGATGTAATTGCGGAAATGTCAAGACCACATACTCAAAACCAGCGGAAAACTGCAGCTTTCTATGATTTTTATTCATTTATTTCTCGAATGAACTGAGTTTTACGATATATGGGGAAATATATAACCGCATAGTTCCTGTAGTATTTTGAAACCGTTTTCCAAGAAATAATGAAGGCGCCTGAATGTCGTATTTTCATAATTGCCTCTTGTCGAAGTGTCATACTGTGTCTTGAGTGTCATGTGCACTCAAGGGTTACGTACGTCACGCTGTTATTTTTCGAAAGGAGCACATCAACCCAGAGATAGACAGACAATTGCAACCTCAATATATTGTTAATATTAATGCTCTGAACCATTCAGCCCGCCTGCTAGGTGATCGATGTGTTGTGCGACTGAATTCTTAAAAATAAGGGATGTATGCATGACAACCTCTCAAAGTTACAAACTCAAGCATGTTAAGAACCTAAGTCAATAAATTGGCTAATTAGCATAACATCAGTATTTTGTGGATGTCTTTCGATTTTTGCCCTGAATGGTTGACCCCCAAGTTATGTTAAGGGTATAATTTACAAAGCAGGTCACGTGACCAAATTTCTAATTTAGGATTTTGTTCAATTTTCCCCTAACTGCGATTGGAGGGACATCCATTCCAGACGGTTTTAGAAGATCTCTTTAGCCTTAACAATTTGAAGGAAAAAGAAAAGTTTAAAAATGAATCTGATACAAAATCGGCCCATTTTAGAAAAAAAAAATTTCTACCTTAAAAAAGGGAATAGGGATGGGAGGTGGGGGTGTAGGGGGATGGCCCAGGGGGAAGGGGAAAGGACTTATTCAACTCTAACAAACAATGTTATGGTAAGATAGAAAGAGGTAAAAAAATAAATCAGAAAAAACGATGAACTTTTTAACCAATTGTTATTATCATTATATCAAAGTAAAAATCATCAGAAATCTAGCCTTTTTATCTCATTGATATTATACCCCTTGTCATTGCAGGTGTATGTAACGTTATCTCCCCACGAAACCCACTTGTTTGCTATGTTGGCAGCGAAGCCTATTTTAACTGGACCACAGATGACGGGAGAATTATCTTTTCTGTCAGCTGGGGGATAAAAAATGGCAACAGTCATGATTCTCAATTTATCAACACCAATGTGTACAATAACGTTGTGCACTACAATACAAATATGGATCCTAAATATCGAAACAGGGTCTATTTTGTTGGCAACTTGACAATGGGTCGTGCTTGGTTTTTGTTGAAGAATGTAACGATGTACGATGAAAAGGAATATGTTGCAAACATTCGTGAGAGAAAAAACGGAGCCCTGGGTTACACCGTCAGGTTGAAAGTTGAGAAAAAAGGTTGGTTTGTGTATATATTCATAATGTAAATAGTACAGCACTCGCAGAGATACAGCCACTTAGAAAAAAAGGTAGATGAACGCTTTGTTGCATTTTGCATACCAAGCTCCAAATCAACTAATGAGAGACGTGAATGCAATCAGCGAAATTGTACAACAATATTGATTCTCGGGATATCCCGAAAATTTTTCTGCTCGTTTTTTCCGACATATTAGTTTTTTTTTTCCTTTGTCGGTAGGCATTATTTTGATATGATCAACAATACATTTCAAGCTTGATATGCCCATTTACGAAACGTTTTTTTGTAAAAGCTGTATTTGGAATAGTGTTCTGTTTGTTTTATTCAGCTTACATCTCATCGACTTCGAAACTGGTTTCAACGTATGTTACACAAACCCCTACGACATCTTTTAATACAACTGGTAAGGAGCAAAGTATAACTGCTAAATAACTATTATAACATGAAATACAAAATGAGTTCAGATACGAAATTTGTACAAATTAATAGTATACAATAAATTTAGAAAAAAAAAATGGGTCATAACTACCTACTCCTAAAGACGCTGCCTAGGACTTCCCAGCTAGATTGCATAGCCCTACCTTGTAATGCAAGTTGTTGACTAATATTGATATAACTTGTGCTTCATTTTGCAGCATCGACCAAAAAATGCTTTAATGGTAAGAATCGACTATTGTTAAAACGACTGAAAACGGTTCTGATAACAATTTCTTTGTTCATGGCTAACGTGGGAATAACGTTTGTGATGAAGATGTACCAAAAATATAGCTGAACTTTTTTGGGGGTATAAAGGAGAGCGTTCGTTCCTAAACCATGCAACATCCTCCCAAACACAAAATGTCGTTTTTTCCGAAATATCAATTTTTTTCCTTTGTCGGTAGGTATTATTTTGATATGCTCAACAATACATTTTAAGCTTGGTATGCCCATGCAACTTGCAACAAACAATTTACGAAACGTTTTTTTTGTAAAAGCTGTATTTAGAATAGTGTTCTGTTTGTTTTATTCAGCTTACATCTCATCGCGATCGACTACGAAAATGGTTTCAACGTATGTTACACAAACCCCTACGACATCTTTTAATACAACTGGTAAGGAGCAAAGTATAACTGCATAATTAACTATTATAACATGAAATACAAAATGAGTTCAGATACAAAATTTGTACAAATTAATAGTATACAATAAATTTAGAAAAAAAAAAAATGGGTCATAACTACCCACTCCTAAAGACGCTGCCTAGGACTTCCCAGCTAGATTGCATAGCCGTACCTTGTAATGCAAGTTGTTGACTAATATTGATATAACTTGTGCTTCATTTTGCAGCATCAACCAAAAAATGCTGAAAACGGTTCTGATAACAATTTCTTTGTTCATGGCTAACGAGGAAATAACTTTTTTGATGAAGATGTGCCATAAATATAGCTGAACTTTTTTGGGACTATAAAGGAGAGCGTTCGTTCCTAAACCATGCAACATCCTCCGAAACACAAACATTCGTTTTTACTTTTCTTGTAAGAAAATTTAAAGTCAACAAATGCAGGTGTTGCATGACCAGTACATTAGTGATAATAACAATTATTGATTATTTAATTCAAAAATGTCACAGTGTCATGCAAGTGAGAATCAAAATTGATAGAAAACAATGACCATTGCTGATTATTAATTTAGATTCCTTTGACGTCACAAGTGGAAGTCAAACGAAAGGTAAGGATAAGAAAATATATATAACGTTGCTTTTGCTTCTTACTTGCATGGAACTGTGTAAATTTTTCCTTTTATAATACTTAGGTTGCTCTTGCTAATTTTTATACCTCTCCTTCGTCATCATCAGCATCATCATAGTCATCATCATTGTCATCATCATTATCATCATCATCACCATCATTATCGATTTATTTAGAAACGTCGAAACGCAAAAGTTGCAACTTGGCATTTCTAAACAGTTCTCCCGTATCAACTTGGCATTTCTAAACAGTTCTCTCGGCCCTCTCTCATTGACCACTCTAAGATGCCATTTTACGTGTCATCAGAGCCACGGCGAGGGTCTAGCCATTTGCAGTTCTTTAGATAAATTACAGTACCTTTTACCCAGGTATTTTAAGACCCTTAGTGTACGTTGTTCTGGCCACGGGGATTGATCAATGACCTATAGCAGTTCTGTACTGACCGGTGCCCATCCAACTTGGTCAACCGGGAGGCGGCTTCTACATTGACTTTGTTGATGTTGTTGTTGTTGTTTTAGCTTTTTTTCGTAAGAATGTTGGTTTGGTGGCAGCGTTTTTATTGTCTCTTATGACATCAACTTTCCTTGTTCTCGTTCACTGAAAGGTAAGCTTTTTTTTCTTTTTAAAGTTTATATAATTGTTCTTTAATTTGTAACAAGATAAACTTAAAGTTGAATTTATTTATTTCCATCATGTCCGTATGCTCTTTGATAACTATAAGAACAGTAACAACAGTAACGAGATAAAATTGAAAGTGGAATATATGCATGTCCATCATTGATTTGTGCCTCATCGGGCTCCATCACAATGGGCAGAACAGTATTCGTCACCATAATAGGTGATTGGTTTTTCGTTTGTGCCTCGTTGGGCGATTGATTTGTTTTGTTTTTGTCAATGAGCGAAGACCAACGAGCTCTCGTTTTTGAGTCAGGGATGAGTCGTCTTTCAAGAGCATCCAAGTACATTTCGTCTCCTTCTGTTAATATCTGATCGACTATGTAAGCCTTCCATTGTGAGATCGGCCACAATTGAGCGCACAAAATGGCACAAAAACTCATGAACGAACATTGCCTGGAAATCTCACTAACACGTTCGTCCCCTTGATGAATACTTCCAGCTACGAATAAAGTAGAGTTTGGCATGATAAATTGATAAAAAAAAACACACAAACCTAAGAAGTGAAACTTGAAATTGGGTAACTGATGCCAAAGCACATGGAGAGAAATATGCGTGATGTTGGGCACGCACAAATTGATGAAAAAAGCTGCTGATCTAAAGTACTGCATATTCGGAAATCATCCAAAGCAAGGTCGCTAGTTCACAAATTGATGAAAAAAGCTGCTGATCTAAAGTACTGCATATTCGGAAATCATCCAAAGCAAGCTCGCTAGTTCACTCGCTTGATTCAGATTTCCACGGTATAAACAGCATAGGAACACGCGTCCACAGGGATCCCTGTCGTGTTTAGTGTCGCTGTTCGCTTCGCTCGCAGCAAAAACCTGTTTTGAAATATAAATTAATTCTTATTTGTTATTTATTTAATCTGACAACGTTCATTTAACTAGGGATATTCTCGTAATAATACGTATTTTTATTTATTTATCATACTTTTAATCATTAATATAGAGTGCAAACAGTATATCCGTGAAACATTAATTATACTAATTAGTACAATTTTATTAAAATTATATTGTTTTCTACTATTTATTTAGCACTATTTTGTGCTATTTAGTAATTTGTATTTCAAGGATATACTGTTTGCACCTCAATCTTGATTTGCCTTGTTATCGCACAGAACATTTCCTAAGAACGTTTTGTGTTGAATTGACTGAACTAAAATTGCCAATAATATCGTGCTTTGATTATATTTTCAGAAGCAGAGGATACAAAATAATAGATATTTCACTTGTAGTACAGAAACCTTATGAATAATAGGTATGCTTGCCTTTTCCTTTCTATCAGAACAGTGTTGTATGACTTTGAGACTTTTGCGGTGCGTTGTTCCTAATTAAGGTAAGGAATTCACGAGATCCACCGAATGCACTCTCATTTAGGGCACGACACGGTACGTTTCTATCACAAGCGTTTCACAGTCATACAATTTTTTTTTAATAGTAAACGTATACACCTGTTTTGTTGGTTAAAATAAGCCATGAAATGTAGGTTAATTTGGAAGGGGGGGGGGAAGACTGCATTATTTTAAATAATCTTTGTTATATGTATATAATCTAGTCATAAACCCCTTGCAGCACGTCCAAATGCAGCTCAATTAAAAGAGAACAAAACAATAGGTTTCAATCATCTGGATATTGAAATTATTCTGCTTTGTCCTCCAAATTGAGCTGCTTTGACGCAATTAAAGTATTTACATAACCATAAAAGGGGTATATATATATATAATGATGTCAATCGATATACACCGTGGGATATCTCACTGCGCTTTTATATTTTCTGTATTAGTCGTGCACCGCATGCACCCTAAACTCATTTGGACAATGAAACATAAGGTTAGTGTGAATATAAATGCAAAGTGCGATATCCTATGGTATTTTCAAAAAGCATAATTTTTTCAATAATTGAAAGAAAATAAGTGAGGTAGAGTGGAATGCCGACAAATGTATAACGGCATTCTGCTTAGCTCTTTTATAATTATTTTGCATTGCAAAAAAACTGTATATAAGTATATGAAAAACTGTATATAAAGCCTAATAATAATAATAATAATAATAATAATAATAATAATAATAATGATAATAATTATATAGCGCCTTAATTCCACTAAATGTCCAAAGCGCTTACTAATACATACAATATATACAAGTAAAATTAATAAAAATATAGCTATTAACAATAAGACTATGAACAAGAAAAATTAATGCAAATAAATATAGTTAAAAAATAAAACAAGAATAATTAGGTAAAAGACTTATAAATTAAAAGCTTGTTTGAATGAATGTGTCTTAAGCGATTTTTTGAAAACAGAAACGGATAAAGCCTGTATATAAAAGCTGTATATGAGTCAAAGAGTAAGATCCCGACGAAGGACAGCCCCTGCATGGTTCTCCAGGTTCTGGGTTGGGTATCAGGCCAATCACCTGGCACTGTAAGAAAAATCCTACGATTACAGAAACCTTGAGAATAGAGAAACGACAAACCTTGGTCAGCAGCTCAGAATAAGAATAAATAGATTAAGGATGTCGAGGCCTTGTGCAGCTATTATAGGCGCGAATAAGACAAGTAACAATCACGATTACTGAGGGCTTCTAAATGCGGTTTCTTACTATGATCTCCTTAACCCAAAGAGCAGGAGCTCATCGAAGTGAATATTTGCTATTTATAATTAAACAAATTACATGGAGTTATTAGGACTGAAAAAAAAGTGATCATCACGTGATACTTCTTTTGGTTTTTAAGTCTTTTTTTCACAGGACAACCTTTTTTACAATGACTGTATACATACCAGAAAAAATAAATAAATAAAATATGAAATTTAATTTTAAGCTAGCGCTCGATATTGTGCTCGTGGAAGTTCATATATTAGCAAATTACAATTGTCTAGTTTAATAGTAATGAAAGCATGAACTGAAGTTTCTGTCTCGGATATCGACAGACAGTTTCTAATTTTAGCTATATCAATGTTACGTAGATGATAGAACGAAACTTAACATATGTTTGATACATGCTGTTCTAAAGACGTGTTAATCAAAAAAAAGCTCTAATGTTCCTTGCTGAAGAAGGAACTTTAATACTCTGATCTAGATTAGCCATTCCGATGATGAGGTAAAAACCGGCTCGAATGACATTGTAGTGCATTGTGGGAGTGTTTTAGGGGACATATTCTTAATTATGTGTTGAAATATTCAAACAGCTATAAAATACAAACTTTCTATTCTAGAAAACTCAAAATCAGTAGAGAAATTTTCGAGAAGAATTCGGAAAATCGTTCCGGATCCTAGATTCCAAACTCTAGGTTGACGTGACGTTAGGAGGTTTTGATTACCATCGAAAATTCCTGAATACCTGTAGTTTGCCTATCCATTTTCTAGAGTATGCGGGCCTCTATATTTGTCTTTTTCCGCAGTGTAAGATGGCTTCTATTTCGTCCCCTGATACAGTCTCAGAATGCGTTCGATGCCAACTCGACCAAGGTTTTCGCTCAAGCTCGAAATGGAGCATTTAGAGTGACGCGAACATTTTTTAACGATGGGTAAGCAACCAAACATGCTTATATATATAATGTCATTACTTTCGTAAACAGTGCCTCCTCTTCAGATATCTCTCATTCTGTATTTATCCTCTATGGGTTTCCTACGGAAGGTGTTTTGACAGGGACATTTCTCTCCCCTCGATTTTTCTAGCTTCCAGTCCCCCGGCTTAATCTTTATGCACACAGTTAAAAAAAATAGATAGAGACAGAGATAAGAGACACATGCAGAGGAGGCCAAGTCAAATATAATTATGTATCCGAGAAATTACCCATTGAAATAGGTGTATACAATCATTCTTTTTCACTCTGTTTGTGGGTCTATTAACAAGGTCAGGGCAGACTAGACGACAAGTGATCAGGTTGTAAGGAAAATAGGGTATATTCACTATGGATGCCATGATGATTTTGGCATCGTAATGCAGATTAGTCACGTGGTTGCTGAGGAGGCAAACATCTTCAAATCCGCAGATTTCAACTGCTTTATTACAGCGCGACGCGCAAAAGTATTACCGCATTTAATGTATTCACAGCTCGTGTGGAACAAAAAAGCAACAAAGCCAGCGCATAAAACTTTGCAAATACATTAAATGTGCCATACTTTTGCGTTTCGCACTGTAATATAATTTTAATGTTTTCCAATCCATAGGTGTTAACATATTTCTGACAAATGAAATACTCGAATTTGGATTGCTTTGGTCACTAGTTTAGAAATCAAACGGCATTTAAAATGTTACTCAATTTTCTGAGTCAGACTCTAACATAGCAGTTCCAAAACTACAAACATATTTGGGGGGGGGGGGGGGGGTAGCTTGAAGCAATATTTGGCATGAGAATAATAAAATCTCTAGGATGAGCGGATCTTTTTACAAATGCTCTCTTCTCCCAATGTTTGCCCCCTGGAACACCGCATGGCTAATTTGCATTACAATATGAAAACCATCATGGCGTCTATCGTGAAAATAACTTTCTTCGCTTTATAATTGTTTTCTCTTACATTACAAAGACAGACGTTTCGGTTCACACTCATTGTCCAGTCCTTAATGGTTGCGCAAGGACAATTCAAAAGAACTAGCGATTCAACTAGAGCTTGCGCGCATGTTCAAAAGCTTAGAATATATTGTGCAAGAACCATTCGCTCGTTACCAGCATTGGCATCTCTATATGAATACCATTATATCGGTTTCTAAGAAGAATCGTTTGAGGTAATTTCTTTCTGTGTCAACATTTTTTGCATTGTCGAAATCGATGGTATCCCCGTCAAATTCCCGTGTTTTGTAACCTTTGATGTTTTGACTTTCCTACATACAGCTCTTTTATGTTCGCTGACTTCTTAGAAGCAAGATATTCGAATGGAGAACGATCGAATGGTTCTACGCTTTTGAACACGTGCGCGAGCTCAAGTTAAATTGTTTGTTTTCATTTAAATTGTCCTCGCACAACCTTGACACTGAGTAAGGCGCGAGTGTGAGCCGCAAATGTAAATTTAATAATGTAAAAATAATGTAAATTTAAGTCAAAGAAAACAATCATAAAACGATGAATCAAAAACCAGACTGCAGTTACAAGACTGATTTTTTAATTAAATATAACCTATTGCCCTGTTTCACTAACGTCACAGCTTGTTTACATATATGGGCAAGAATAATAGAAATTTAGGCTAAACCTTTTTTTATTCTGGATAATTAGTTTAATATCTAGCTGCTCTCTCTTTCCACTATATTATAAACCAAATTTTATTGATTTTAATTGTTATGCTGCTACTTTGTCCCCTCTGGCGACCATGATCCTGAGCGTTAAACAATAAATTAGTTTGATGTGTCGTCATAGTGAACTAGGACAATTTACATCATGTGATATGATGACGTTTTTATAAAATGAAAAGCTTTTCATAGCGATAGAATTTTAAATAGTCCACATGGCAGGTTACACGAAAATTAAACTAGTTTGAAATATATCTTGCGTCATGTCCCGGGGACAAATACATCAAATTTGCTTTGTAACATTGCAACATATTAGCCTTAATATTGCTCCGAGAGCACATGTAAATAAGTGAGCTATTCCTATATATTAACGTAAAGTATAAATTAATTTGTAAAAAAACGGTGAAATGTCAATAGATAGCAAAAGCAAACAAACAAACATACACACAGTTGAGCCTGGTTCACACTAGCGACGCAAGCATAAGGATAACGACATGGTTAGTTAACCCATTTATATTTCGACAGAACAAAGCATTCAGTCATCCTCAAAGTACTATATGCGCTTGCGTATGTTGTTTTCCTTATTATATGGTTGCTTCGCTCACAGGCTTTAGTGGGAAGCTAAGGAGACCGGCCAATAATGTTATCGAACTCCCAATTCACACTAGCGTCGTAATCGTACGTAAGCAGCATTCGCAGACTCAGTAGCGTAGAGCTCATTAACAGTGCTTGTCTTTTTCATACCAAAGTGATAAATTTGAAACTGTGTCTGCGTATGTGGCATACAATTAACATTACAACACTAGTGCGATCTGAAAGTCCAATAACATTTTGCCCCCTCCAGACTTATCGGACTCACTAGCCGATTTTTTTGTTTTGTTTTTGTTTTTTTTTTTTTTTGTTTTTTGTTTTCTTTTTTTGTGATTTTTGAATTTAACTGAAAGCACGGATATATGGCAGGCACTCTAGCGAATCCACAGGTAACCCAAGCTATAACTAGAGGAGATTAAAATTTCCTTAACATAGAACATAGAATAGCCTTAACATAGAATAAAACCGTAAGGGGAACAAAAAGCATGCAACAATACATTGGTATACAGTTAAAAAATAGATGATGTCATCTATTTTATTTTTAAAGAAATTTTACGATCTGCCCTACATTCTCTATATAGGAGCCATAGCTTGGGATACCTGGGGCGAATCAACTTTGATTTTCAGAAACTCAACTAATGTTTTCGATCTAAATACATGCCATGATTTTGTATCTTTAACTTGAAACCAGTAAATAAAAATAGTTTAAATGATTATATGTTGTTGTTGTTTTTTTCTCTTTGACACAGAGATGCAAAATCCTTTTCCTTCGTCGGTTTATGTACTGAAAAGATTCAACCGTGACTCTTTGTTTTGATGCTTGCATGACGTACAGTTAATGTTTTCATATTCGGTAGTTCCAAGAAACTGCATGTATGTAAAGACAATACAAGCCTATGTGTGAGGTCTCAAATCAACAGAGGATTTTAAATTCATGTGAAAACGTAATGTTTTTCTTACACTTCCTTATATTCACTTCACTGGAGCCGTTCAGAAAGATGCTGCTTCCTTTGTTGATGATTCTATCAGGTATGCTGTACGTTAAATTGTAGAATGTTCGACTTCGTAACTGAAAGCTCGTAAGGGTCTCGTGGGGAAACCCCGACATACCAAAACAAAGCAACTAAACAGTTGATATATTCGAAATGGTTCGAGTTTGTACAAACTAACAACCATGACAAGTATAATGAAACACAATGGTGGTGTTGATGGCGGTCGATGCATATACTTTGATTTTTTCCTGATGATATTAATATTTGTAACTAGGGGTAAGTGTTCGTTTTTCCCCCAAGCTCATAGTCATGCTCACATGATGTCGTATTAAGAAAATAATAACAATTAACAAAATGTTCCAGCAAGGCATTTCTTGGATGGATTGTTTTCAGAGTGATTTATGAATACGTCAAGTATGACACGATCGACTCATATTTTTCTTTTGCAAACCAGTACTAGCATTATAGGATAAAGAAATAGACAACTGCTTACGTATTTTAAGATACTTTATGGTCTATGTTTTAGTTTTATTGAAAGTTATTTCCCAAAAACAGGCTAAGTGAACACGTCGCTTTCATAATTTATTAGCACGTGTTCGGAACACACGATGATAACATGGTTTTTAGAACATGTACTAGAGTAAATGAACACGAAAATCAACAGAAAGCACCTCTTAGTAATCCCCCCCCCCCCCCCCATAAAAAGAAAAAACTGCGGCTATGTTGGGTTACATAGAAAAAGACGGTTATGACAAGTTTTTTTGCTTGATTCAACCAAGGTGACGAATGCCATGAAATCTACCAGATCTACCTACATTGACGACTTGAATAATTAAGGCTAGGCTAGACGACCTGGTGTGTGACCCCATATTCTTAAAAATAAAGGATGCTAACTCTTCAATATCCGGTCCATCGAGCTGGTTTAAAATACAGACAAAATATCTTGACAAGGCTATTATATACGTCTCATTTTGCAGTTTGAATATTTTGTGTACAGTTCTCTTGATCTGGTCACCCTAATTCGAAGTGTAGGCTTTATTTACCTCATTTATCTAAGCCTAGCACTAACAACTCTATAAGTGTTTCTTAACATTTGTGCATGAGGGGAAATCTTTAGCCTAAAATTCGTGCAGTTCTTGTCACATTAAAACTATTTCTTAGTCACTCAACATCTCTCACAAATGCTCACACTGCATCCTTATCCTCATGTTCTACAGCTCTGACCACATTTCACCTATTCCCATACTTCTATGCACGGGCTTTTTCGCTGCGAAACGAGCTTTTACGCGCCTAATTTGGTTAAACCAGCCGCCTTTACGCGCATCGAAATGTGTTGGTTTAACTTACAAAAGCCCGTCCATAGAAGCATGTGAATAGGTGAAATGTGGCCAAAGCTGTAGAACGTGAGGATAAGGATGTTGTGCAAGGCCGGAAAAGATGTTGAGTGACTAAGAAATAGTTTCTCTATTTTGACTTGATTTTAAGTTTGATACAAATGATGATAAAAATAAAGTTTTAACTTGAACATTTCAGCAGCACAAGCGAATGGTCCAAAACTGTTGTTATCTCCAGGTAGACAAACCGTTGGGTATACTGGACGCGCAGTCAACTTTACCTGGACATTTTCTAATCAGTCACTTATAGAAGAAATACATTTTGGAACTTGGAATACAATAAATGGTTATATTGAAAACATACTTGTTTACCTCTCGCAATCAAACGATGGTAATATTTCAGTTCAAACAATTCAGAAAAAAACTGTTGAAGAGTACCGTGGACGCATAAGATGGGCTGGAGATGTATCGAAAGGAATTGCTACATTTGAACTGTCTGGTATACGTCATTCTGACAAAACAACATACGTTATACATGTAAGTCTGTCTCTTTATAATGATATTGTTTCAGTAATAACCATCCAACCATCCAACCATCCAACCATCCAACCATCCAACCATCCAACCATCCAACCATCCAACCATCCAACCATCCAACCATCCAACCATCCAACCATCCAACCATCCAACCATCCAACCATCCAACCATCCAACCATCCAACCATCCAACCATCCAACCATCCAACCATCCAACCATCCAACCATCCAACCATCCAACCATCCAACCATCCAACCATCCAACCATCCAACCATCCAACCATCCAACCATCCAACCATCCAACCATCCAACCATCCAACCATCCAACCATCCAACCATCCAACCATCCAACCATCCAACCATCCAACCATCCAACCATCCAACCATCCAACCATCCAACCATCCAACCATCCAACCATCCAACCATCCAACCATCCAACCATCCAACCATCCAACCATCCAACCATCCAACCATCCAACCATCCAACCATCCAACCATCCAACCATCCAACCATCCAACCATCCAACCATCCAACCATCCAACCATCCAACCATCCAACCATCCAACCATCCAACCATCCAACCATCCAACCATCCAACCATCCAACCATCCAACCAGGAATTTAGCTCTAGCGTTCACATCATGAACTAATAATTTGAACGTTGCCAAATCTTTGGACGAATCAGTCTTGTCTTTAAAAAATAATAAAATAATATCATTGTTTTACAGATATCGTACAACGACGACGATTACACCGAGCTAAATTCTCAAACTAAACTTATTGTGCAGGTATTCTTTGAACATGAATTTGATATATAGTAGCTTGCCAATTAAGTTTAAGAAAGGAAGATGTGTGAATATATTATAATTATTGTTATTATTTCAAGGATCCATCACAATTCACATCTACGCCACCTGATTCTATGTCACATGGTCTTGGTGAACAAGCTACATTCAACTGGCGTTACAGTTTAACAGATGAAGATACAAAAGCATTGTCTCAGATTGTATTTGGAGTTTACAGAGGAGAAAAGTACAAGCCTATATGTGTTGTTCAGGTAATTAAACATGAAAAAAGGGGGGAGGGGGGGATTGGATAAAGTAGCAGGAGTAGGTAAAGATTACATACAACACGGCCGCTCATGTTGTAAACATTACTTAAAATATAAGAAAGAAAAAGAAAGAACAGAATGAATTTTTGAGCAAAGATTGGACGAGAACAAAGGTATTTTTTTAAATTATCTTTAAATATATCAATCTTTCTTGAGTGCGAGAATTTTAGAGAAAGAGCGGAGGGTATTAAAATCAAATCCTTCTGTTTTAATTCAGGTCCAAAACAAATACGTCGCAAACACTAACTGTTCAACTGGCGTGAGGAAATCAACTTCCCACATTACGGTCATTCACCCTCTAAGTAACGTTAGATTTGTACTTAGCAACATTGTTCTGGAGGATGAGGCTGTGTACTCCATTCGCCTTGTTGGGACACTTGAAAGTATGGAAAGTAAAATACGTCTAGTGGTGATAGGTATGAACATTGACTATTATAGTATACTGGAGTGTCCATATGATTTTATTGTCTAATTATTCATTTAACATAGTAAGCTAAGAAGGAATAGATGCAAAGAGTGATAGAACAGGAAAGAAAGAAAGAAAGATAAAAAGAAACATTAAGAACAAATATAATAATAACAGCAAGTGTAATGGTGGAATTCAATAAGGAAAGAAATTAGGAAGAAAGAAGAGAGAAAATAAAGAAATAATAGAGCAAATGAAGAGTAACAGATAGAATAACTCTAGTATGATGGATCTCTAGATCAGGGGAGATGGCAGATATAATACTTTAAATTGCTTTTGACCTTTATTTTTTTCTGAAACTAGTTCCCCTAAAGTTTGTTAAACAACCTAAAAGCACAACCACACTAGAAGGCAGTACTCTAAAATTAACGTGCATAGTCGAAGGAAAACCACGACCAACAATAAGATGGTTCAAAGACAACGAGACAGTGAAGACAAACTCAACTGGAAATTTCATGATACTTGAAATCACGAGAGAAGACTCTGGACAGTATCATTGCGTTGCAGAAAACGATGCTGGAAGGATTGTATCCGAGCCTAAAGCCGTGGTCAACGTTCAATGTGAGCTTACCGACGTTTAATTGTTACTGATTTGTTTAAGCTCATTAACTATATATTAGCGACTGCAGGACATTGGTAATTATTAGAAATGATATTACATTGCAGCTTTTATACATTTAACCTTCAGATCCACCGGTCATCAACTCCTCACGGAAAGTCAACATAATCCGTGTACCAATCGGTACAAACATGTGGCTAACCTGTCCTACTGTAGCAAATCCCCCAGCATCTGTTCAGTGGTTTGCCAATGGGATTCTCGAGAAAAGTGGCACTGAAGAATTCCAAGTAACGGTTTCCAGTTCTTTCGATTATGCAAACTACACTTGTGTCGCTAAAAATCCATTTGGCCAAGACAATGTAACGTTCGACTTCAGACAAGTTGGTAGGTAGTTTAATGATACCGCTAGTATCATGCAATGCTTGCATTGCATGTATAAATACTGTTAAAAACTGACCATTGCTTTTCAATTTAGATTCCTTCGCTACTAATGTATCAGCCCAAAAAGAAGTAAGGATAAATACTGGATATACAATGGTTTCGAGTGGCATACCGTGGGATATCCCACGAGTCACTTGTAGTTTCTAGTATACATACTAGCCTTCAGGCGAGTGTGTATACAAAGAAAATACAAGTGTCGAGTGAGATATCCACGGTATGTCAAGAGAAACCATTGTATAACCATTTTGTCCCACACCATAGAAAATACAAATGCGTAGATTCAAAATGCAGTACATGATGGGAAGAACGAGTGAAATACCAACGAATATACAACGGCTTTCCTGCATTCTGATTGGCTGTATTTTCTATGGTGTAGGCTAAAAGTAAATATATTATTTGTAGGTGTTTATTTAATTTTGCTTCTCAGTTTATCACTGTGTTTCTCCATTTGTAGATTGAAACATTAGGGAGTGTGCTCTCAAGTTGTATAGTTAACTCTTATACCTTTCCGCATGACGATATCTTTGTTTCCCTTTTTTTCCGTTGTAGATAGTATTCGTTGCCATTTTGACCTGCTGGCAGCGTTTTTATTGACACTGATGACGTGGAGTTCTATTTTCTCGTTCATTAAAAGGTAAGCTATTTTTCTTTTTTTCTTTTTCTAGTCTTTTCTTTTCTTCTCTTTCTTTTTTCTGTTTCTCTTTCTTTAACTTTAATTTATAATTTTATCTGTTTGATATTTTGTTTGGCGTGCTTTTTTTTGCTTGCTTTTGCAAAGCTAATAATGAAAAATATAAAATATGACATCTATTCATTTTATGACAAAGAACATTTCATACATCATTTAGTGCAGTCTTATTTTATGTGTACTCAAAAAAAAAAAAAAAAAAAAAAAAAAAAAAACCTGATTTGCTTTTATTTTCAGGAGACGAGGACCAAAAGCAGTAAAACTGAATTATAATTTATGGTATATAGATTTTATTGTTTAGAATACGTTCCGTGTTTCTCAACACAACGACATTTAATAGCAGCATTCGAGTTCCCAGTAGGTCTGCTATTAGAGCGTCCGATTCGAGAAAAGAAAGATGGTGGGTTTGATTCCCATCTAGAGCTCTGAATTTTTGAGTTTCCGTGTATTTCCGCATTGTTTACAATACATTTATTACTTCCTAGATTCCTCGCACTTAATTTGTGCATTTTTAAACTCAGGGGACAATTACTAGTCAAACTATGATAATGTTTTTTGTGCTTGGGATTAATTAAAGACCTGGATGGTTGCTTGTCACAAGTTTGTTATTTTACAAGTACTAAATTAGTAGTTTGTTTTTACATTTCTTGATATGATATTTTAAATATGAGTTTTACCTTTAAAAAAGGGCATGGCATGATTTTTTTTTCACAGACGTCTCGATCATTCCACAAAGACCTCACTTTGCGTTATTTCAACCATCATGCATGGATTGTAAATCATTATTTTCAAGATTATTAAAGCGCCTTAATATACAGGCCCCTACTGATATATTGTCATAACGTTTCTTGTAATTAGAGGTATTTTCTCTATTTTCTCTGAGTGGTTATAATTTTTAGATTTCAATTTTATCAGTTTCAAAAATTAATGTCAATTGTAATAGAGTGCAAACTCTGTGAAACAGTACTACGTAATTAGCAATAATTGGCACTAAATGATAGCACTGATGAAACAGTAGACAAAACGAAATATCATATTATTTTCATCAGTAATGAATAAATAATGAGTATCTTGCTTTTTATAACTGGGCATCTGCACACAAAAACGAAGGTCATCGAGGTAACAACTTAAAAAAACATTTCAAATTACTTCGTCAGTAGCTGTTCGTCATAAAAAAACGTTTAAGAAATGAAAGGAATTGCTGCCTATCATTTCATTGTAGGCATTTTTCTTGCTAGAAATATCGTGTATTGCAAAGCAAATTTAAAAAAGAGTGCAAAGTCTCTGCGTCGAGGACCAGGAGAAGGTCATGCTATGTTTAGACAACATCCTTTCAGCAAGCTCAATGTTACACCAACCTTCGCCGAGGCCGTAAAAACTCATAAGCAATGTCTTCGTGATTGTGCTGCCAACCCCAATTGTTGGTCAGCCAATTTCGGTTCAAAAGAAGTTCTAAGAGGCGTGTTCTTGTGTGAACTTCTTCCAAAGGATAGATACAACGCCTCGTCACGTTTTGTGAGCCCAGTTCAAGACTTCGTCCATTATAGCATCAAGGTAAGGAAATCAGGAAACACGTACTATTCAGTGTAGCTTTCTTAGGAACAATAAACTGTATCCGGCTTAACAAAATGTAGCCATGTTGCAGTAGTCTATCTACATACCAATCAAGGTTAATAAGTATGAATGAACGAGAAAAAAATAAGACCAATTAATATGTAAGATAAGCATATTGTCTTAATATATATGACAAATTCCGAATCTCTTTAGCTAAATGCCGTTATATTTGTTAAGAAATAAATATCTTATTTTGAACATTAAACCCCTCCCCCCCCCCCCCTTCCCCAAAAAAATACAATATTAAAAACTCATTTTTTGCAAAAGCGCTATGCTGCTTAACTTCTTCTTGCTTCGTCTTCTTGTGGTTATTCAGTTCTTAAAAAGAAAGCCTTAATTAAAGAAGTTGAATATAAGATGAGTTACGAGTTGAAATAGTCCCTTTTTACATGCGATGCGCATTCTCGCTTCGTTTAACGGTTTAATAAGAAATCCAGTCCACAAAGTTTTATGACCTTAGTAAGAAAGTGTCACAAAAACCACTAATGTTCATAGTGATATTACTGCCGGCTAACGACTGCTAAGAGCCGCTTATATTACAAAGTACAAATCCACAAACAACCAGCTTTCGGAGAAAAAAGCCTACCACCTGTTTTGCTTTGGACTTTATATAGTGTTCGATTGAAAATCAACCTTGTGCATGAAATAAGTGTCTGTAAAAGAATCTTCTGCGATAAATATTTGTTGCAGTTTTCAAGAAATATGTCGCATTAAATAAACAATCGAAACACACGCGGAGACTGAAGCGCTAATTGGCCGTGTAAGAATGGCCGATTTTATTATCACAATTTGGTCCTTTTTCGATAAGTGCACTAATTAGGTCTTTAAAAATTGTGAAAAAGTAAACATTTCGAAGTTACCAATTAGCCAAAAATGAAACCTCCAGACTCTTTTGTGGTATATTTTGCTTCTAAATATTAATTGTATTTCTTACTAACGTCATAAACCATGGCCAGCAGTAAACGAACCTTTTAGTGACAGGTGGTTTTCGGTTTTCTGCACGAGGGGGCTTCTGAATCCGCTAACGGCCGCTACACGTTACTTCTTTTTCAGCCTCGATACTCCATTTATACGAGCTATACTACCATTATTAACTTCTTTAGCGGTTACACACGCAGGATGGCATTCGTACACTAGCGAAACGAATCCTGCACCTTGAACGATTAGCTTTTATGTTTTCATTAATTGTTTTGCATGTGAGAGAGAGTGCGGAAGAAAAGATAGAGAAGACCACCTTAACATTTTCCTCATTTTGAGCCAATATCAACTGGTATTTTACAGCTAATTAACATTGAGTACTAGTTGACAATAAGATCATTAGATACCTCTTTTCAACACTGTTTGATCCCCATTGGAGTTAGGAAATAAATAAACAAACCTACACTGCACAAAATATCTTAAGGTTATTGAATCGACAGATGTTCTTATACATTTAGTGACGGTTTGTAATGCTCGTGTATACACATTTCAATATTTTTAATTTGAAATTATTTTGCAGAAGTCAAATTGTAAAGCTACAATTCCATTCTAAATTATATGCACCATTTCCATCTTTACATGTATACATAAAAAGGAAAAAATAAACCTTTTTCAAACTGTGTTGAAATATTGATAAACCCAATTACAAGAATCTATGACTGTTATGGGGTATACAAAACCCCGCCTTTAAAAAAAAAAAAAAAAATGGGTGAATATTCAATCATTGTACAGGATGGCACTCTTATCTGTACCCCGATATTTGTCGGTTTACCAATCAGAGTATGAGGAGGCATTTTGACAATTTTTTTCTCTGGTAAACGCATTATTTTACTATTTTTCCTAGACGCCCTGTTTAGACTTCCCCTGTCAGCATGGTGGTACTTGTATTCCCAACTATTTCGAGGACACGTTCAAATGCAAGTGCCAGTCTAGCTTAAAATAGGAGCATTGCGCGAAAGGTATGTTTAAAAATTGTTTGAATGGTATTTTTGAACAGATTTAAAAAAGAAAAGGTCCAAAGACCACCTATACCTTAAGAACTGGTTTCAATGTGAACACTGGGAATCGGGTAGCTGTCGCTAATTTGTTCTTATTTTCCTAGTAAAACCTCTTTATTGGACTATTGATGGATGGATAGATGGATGGATAAATGAATGGATGGACGGATGGATGGATGAATAGATGGATGGATGAATAGATGGATGGATGGATACATAGTTGGATGGATGGATGGATGGATGGATGAATCGACGGTTGGTTTGCATTGGTTGGTTGGCTTATTGATTGATTGAATGATTGATTGATTGATTGATTGATAGATTGGAAGGATGGTTGGTTGATTGGTTAATTTGTTGGTGGGTTTGGTTGGATAGAAAGACGTGCAAATACATGTGCAAGGCATTATTTTTACTTCCCAATTATGCCGTGCCGTGTCATGTGAAAATGTGAAGGTTATGCCAACGTTCTATTTTATTACTCTCTCGGTGGATATTGAGCCATACTTTATTTTGCAACAATACAAATATAGTCTCTCAGTGCATTTGTATCTTAAAATATACGAATGTACTTCATTTAAATGAAGCATATTTCTTTTTACTAGATGTTGATGAATGCACAACCTTATCCAATCCTTGCAACGATAATGCAACTTGTATTAATATGTTGGGTTCCTACAGCTGCACATGTAATCAAGGTTTTACTGGTGATGGTCAGACGTGCAATATTGTGGGGTCATCAGAACCAGGTAATTATATAATAATATGATGGGTATAACATGATCTGCGAGCATATGGTGGTAAAGGGTTGTTCTTCGGTGTAAGACGAAAATACAATCTGGTGAGAATATTTTTTTCTTTCTATTTTTCTTTCTTTCTTTCTTTCTTCCTTAGTTTCGTATTCTTGTTTTTGTATTGTTTGAGTTATTTTTGTTTCATATTGCTGTGAGTTATTTATTTGTTTGTTTGCGTTTAAAGTTGAGGTAGTTTTCTATATAATACACAGGCGAATTGGGAAAAAAAAACCCTATAATGTAATTCTTTTGCGGATTTTTGGCTTACTATTACCATATGCTTTACAAACCTAGCACGAGTTTACCATCGTTTTCACATCGATTTCCCTAAAAATTCCTTATCAAAAAGAAGAATTCATTTTTGGTAATCTTTGGGCTCTTCCTAATTTTTTTTAATTTTTTTTAATTTTTTTATATATATATTCTTGATCTTTACAGTAATGCTTTTCGAGTCGGCGATATTCAAACACATCAAAAGCTATCCCCTATTTAACCAAACGAAAGACTATTTATCGATTGCACAACCTCGTCCTTGGGCAAGGTGTTGGTGGGCAGCATATGATGGATGGGACGTACAGAAGACCTTTCACCCCCTATGTGATGGGAAAGGACCAACTGTTACACTGATAAGAAAAGATGACTATATCTATGGAGGATATGCTGACAAGTCCTGGCAATCACCTTCATCAAGTAAGTGTACGTGTTATATTTATTATTCCATTATAGAAGTGGTTGAAAGTGTGTGTTTTTAATGATTTAAATAAAAAAATAACAATAAAAAACACACTAGGCATCTTCGTGACTAAAACTGTTCTCAGTTCATTTAGTCATTGATTAATTGAACCTGATGATAGGGTCAAGATGACACCAAGACGTTTTCCAACTTTATTTTCCCTTATTTTTCTTGTTAAATGCTTGAAAAAATCTCAAAGTCAAATTAAAAACACAACGCAAAAGAACAAAACGTAACAAAGAAAACTGAAAAAAAAACTTTTGATAAACTTTTCTAGGGACTGCTGTTGCTTCGACAGAAGCTTTCCTGTTTTCTCTGACAAATATCAACGGATACAATCCAATCAAGCTCAATGTTTCAGATACCCAGAATGCATTGTATCATGACACCAACTTTGGTCCAATATTTGGTTCGGGTTTTGATGTGTGTATCGGCAACAATGCAAAAACGACAGCATCTTCTTACAGTAGGTCAAAAGCTTACTCTCATCCTCCTAACTATTGTAATTCAACAGCACTGTATTGCGATTTTTTTACTGGTGTCTCTTCCCCGCATACTTTAAGTGATGTTGAAGTATTTTATAAGAAAAAATAATGTTCTAGCTTAAAATAAAGCGTTTATCTTTGAGAAGAGGAAAGGAGAGGAACAGCACAGCACAGCACAGCACAGCACAGCACAGCACAGCACAGCACAGCACAGCACAGCACAGCACAGCACAGCACAGCACAGCACAGCACAGCACAGCACAGCACAGCACAGCACAGCACAGCACAGCACAGCACAGCACAGCACAGACAGCACAGCACAGACAGCACAGCACAGACAGCACAGCACAGCTGTGTAAACGCAACCCGGCAACCAATTCACAGAGGCAAGCGAAGCTCAGTTGTTAAGCGCACACCCTTTAAAGCTAGAGTTCCTCGGTTCGAACTTTCAAATCTTCACGTCTGTTTCGACTTTACTTTGTTTTGTATAGCTGTTGCTTTAAACGCCAGTAATAGGGAACACTCAAGTTAAGTGCGCACCTTTATACATGAGCGCCTTGCTCAGGAGAATTGGAAAAAAAACTTCCCGCGATTTCGAAGTAAACTATTTAGGCACTTTTAGATTGACAATTATCGAGGGAGGTCATAAAAAAATAGCTCCTGATCTTTGAATCAGTTGATATTCAGTTAGTAAGAAAGTATGTAGCACTTGTTAATGATTGTTATTTATGACGTCGCAACTCCCCACCCCCTCCCCCAAAGAGCAGGTGTAGCTCGTAGACGTATAGGAGTAGGCAGCCCAGTAGGTTAGTGCGCGGGTTTCGGTGCAGGAGGTTCACGGTTCGATGTTCTGTTTCTCAACGTCTGTTACAACTTCTATTTTCCGTGTAGCTTTAACTTATATACTCGTTATAAGGAGCACTGTTAGAGTGAAGGGGTAAAGGAGGCACCTTCGAGTACTTTAAAACGAGCCCCTGACTCAGGAGAACTGGGCAACCATTCCTCGTGCTTCGAAGTAAAATAAATTACTTTAGCCTTTATAACCTTTAGCAAGGCGACAAATAATGACCGGTCCTTAACAAACACCGGTCCCGAACTTCTTATATCTACTTGTTATTACATTATGCTAAAAAAAAGCAAACTAAAAACAATCGTAATTTAGAGTTTTGTTACTATAAACCATTTCCTGCTATAGCTAAAAATATAGTAATAAAAAAAGTATTCTTGAAGTCCCACAAATTTATATAATTAATATAACAATATAACAATATAATTAATCTGATTTTATTTTTGTTTTCGTAATTTATACCAAATCTTTTAGCTTTTTTCTTCAAGCAGGGTTAACTGAGATCTAAGAAGGTAGCGCATGGCGCTCAACTGGTAAAATTCATGATCCTGCTAACCAGTAAGCTTCTACTGGCATATTTAATGCTATATATAGGAAATAATGCCAAACAGCACTTGTTTACTTATTGAGCTAGCTAGTATACCAACGTTCCTTATCTTATTGACCCGGCATGGGACTATAATCTGTTTTGTCCCCATTCGATATGAGCAAGTCTTTTCCTCGAAATTTCCGTACAGCGATTGCTTCTCATCATGGAGAGAAAACGAACATCACTTTTTAATGTGAGAGGGATTTTTGGTGTAAAAATTGCTAGTGGGTTCTTCATACTTTCCTATTATGTAAACAGGCTATACTTCTGATTGAAGTACTTTATATTGGCAAAACATTTTGATGGTCAATGAGTTTAAGGTTGTTTTTTTTGCTGAAATTAGCTGACGACTGGAATCCGCAAGATTATCGGTTGAAAGCCCTTTCTAGTCTTCAGAGCTAGCCTTTAGAGCACTTAGGCAAAACCCCAATGAGAAACACATATTAGGAAATAATAAACTTGATTTCTAAACACTATGGTATAAAGTGTTATTATTTGTCATATTTCTGTTTTTAGTAACTTTTATCTTTGACTATAACGTGCAATATATTTGTATTTTATTGTTTGGCTTTTCAGGAGGTCCATCAGTTCGATTTCCATTTTCCTTCACAATAATTTTAGACATAATGAGGTACTGAACATAATAAAATGTATTTACTATTACAACTGAATATATTTATATTAAATATCTATGAAAACTCCATGTTTTAATTTCTGTGTGGATTATTAGGATCTATATCGCTATATCGCTATATCGCCCCTATCTAGATAGGATGGCAAGCTACCCAGTAAATACGTATACACTGTAGTCTGGTTTTCTTTACTTTCTTAACTTAAATTATGAACATGAAAAACAACAAAAAATTAAAAAAATACAGATGACTTTGCTAGACTCAACGCTTAGTATTTATGGAAATAGCTATAGGAAAGATGTACTCTGTGGGTGTGGTCACAAACAAAAAGTAATTACCTTGTCGACGTTAGTAAATATTTCTTAAATAGTTTCCGGATCGAATTCCAGTATCGAAACTAATGTTGTAATTCATTTTCATTCCTTTAGTTATTTTTTTCCCCGAAGCATTTGAGTTCAAATATATGGGAGTACATAGATCTCAAATCCAAACTAATGATGAGACTAACTACTTACCGAGCTAACATAGTGACTGCCTTAACACAACTATTCACAGGTTTATGTTTTGTTCAAGGTATGCTATGGTCATTGATTTTTTTTAAGATACAATTTATTGTTATTGGTAAATATAGCATTGATCGTAATCTATAGGTATCCCTCGGTTTACTCAAGAGCCTCCAAGTGTTCTCTACGTGTCCAGTGGAGGTACAGCAAGACTTGTGTGGGATTATAATGACAATAATAGAAGTGCACTGTTTGATCCGTATTTATCAGAGTGGGCTTTATATAATACAAGTGGAGGCAAAGTACGTATCGCTGTCGAGGATGGTTTCAATGAAAGGAAATTTGTTGTTCTCAAAAGTTGCCCCGCAAGACTGCGAGGTCGAGTCGGTAAAGAGTCCACTGCTACTCTGGTCATCTCTAATGTTACCAATGCTGATAATGGCGTATATGTGTGTACTTTGGTGTTATTAACAGGATTTCCGATAACAAGCAAAATACAACTTATCGTTACAGGTACGAATTAATCGGTTATTAAAAAAGCTCTAAAAACCCAAAGCATGTTCCAAAAAAAAAGTTTTTTTAGTGGAAGTTTTTGGAAATTTGTAAGTGATGATTAATATATTCACTAAACAATTTATTTAGTTGGCCCGGAAATATCCAACTACTTTTTAAATGGTTTTGGATTTGTTATTAATTCATTGTGTCCAGATCGTCCCCGTTTTACTACTCTTGTCAATTCAACGACGCCTGTCATTGAGGGATCAAATCTGTCCATCCAATGTTCTACAATAACAAGTCCTATCCCCAACGTAACGTGGGTAAGAATTATGGAGAGATTAAGATTGATCAGCGTAGGAGTTGGTGAAGCATTTCTCATGATCAGATTCAACAACATCACGATACAGCAAGGTGGAACGTATGAGTGTCAGGCTACTAATAATCCAAACGAGCTTCCCCTTCACAATGGAAATTGGAATCTCAGTCAAATGTAATTAGTTCAGGGGAAAGCAGTGTAGTTGGCTAGGACTTCACCTTTCTTCATACTTAAAAAACAGCCACACCTCAATTCTATTGTTTTATGTAGGTTTTGAGATCCAGGGTACGACCTTCATTCTTAAAGCCGCGGGCGGCTTTGATTATCAGCAGGGAAGTGCGGGCTTAAATTCGAAAACCGGGCAAGGTTTTTAATTTGAAATTCAAGACCTGTCCCCGGCTGGTTTTTAAATCGGTTCAAACCCACGAGCTCGCGTGCTTTCATTGAAATTCAATAAAAGCCCTAGCCTCGCCCTATAGTTTGAACCTTTATATAACGCATATCATTTTCTTTTTTTCTAAATATATTAGCTGTTCCAACCTTGTCATCGCTACGAACATTACCTCGTCATCTTCTGACATCATCAACCATTTTTTATAAAGGTAATTAATTTGATCTTGTTACAATCTCTTCACAATATTGTATCTCGTGAATGTAGCTACAACATTTTTTCCTTGTAGTTACTACAAAATCAACGACAGTAGTCACTAAACGAGAAGGCAAAAGAAAAGAGTTACCATGTCGGTCTACATTGTCTTTCTTCCAAGGTAAGTTTTGAAAGCAGTTAAATCTGTTTTTGAGCTCGATTCAATAAGACTCGTTGGAAATATAACAATACTACGCAATTGTAACGTTCTTAGTTCCCTAAAATAGTATATTATTATGCATTCTAGTCAGTGATATTTTCCCCGCTGTTTTACAGGAAGAACCTTTGCAATCATCCACGTGACGATAACATGTGTATTAGTGGTAATAATTGTCGTCCTCATTGCATGTTTTTACATCAAATTTAAAAGTAACTCTTTTAAAGGTACGTATACACCCTTTGCACGAATTCCCAATCTGGGTGTCAAAAAAAAATCTCTTCTCTTGATAATTGAAATCTTGTTAATTATTTTCATTGTTTTGTCCAAAAGGCAGGGAATTAGTACAAGGTGGCTATTTTACATGCTCTTTTGCTTGTATTGTATTCCCTTCTTTATTTTGTAGTTTACATGTTTTTTTATTTATTTTGTTTTGCTTCCATTTTTTGTTTTGTTTACTTTTGTTTGTTTGTTAGTGTAGCTTGTCTGGTGCTGCTTGTCTAGAGTTGTTTGTTTAGTGTTGTTTGCCTCTTGTTATTTGTTTGGGGTTTTTTAGTGTTGTTTATCTATCGTTTTTTTATTATTGTTTGTCTAGCGTTATTTTTTTCCTATTGCTTTTCCCTGTGTATCGTTAGCATTATCATATGAGCTTTTACTAGACCTTTAATCAATAACGTGGTTGCATGTTTTAGTTTCAGATAACCGAAAAGAGATTACGAGGTGATGTAAGAGTGGCGTTTCTTACTAAACAAAAACGACATCCACTGATAAATATTGTCATAGAAGATTAAGAATAATTAATTATACCATGAGTATAACAACTGACCTTCAAAATTCTAAATTATTTATGTGTTTTCTCCGATAGATTTGCCCGTCCCGTTTTGGCTCGAACAGCCAATGAGGTATACCAATGATCTTTTTGCTCAAATGTTTTCTTCCCTTAATTCGACCCCTTAATTGGAAATTCAAATTATCTATATTTTCTATCCTTCCTACCTTCTTACTTACTTCCGCTCCTTCCTTTCTTTTCTGCCTTCCCTTTATCACCATATTTCTCCATTTCATTGTTGATTTTCTAATTATCGGTATTTTGATATCAGGACCCAAACGCAGTTGCCTTAATATCAATAGAGGAATCGACTACAAACAACGATTTATCTGGTAGTGCATCAAATATATCACCAAAAAAAGACTACGAGAATTTACCAGAAAAATCAGAGTCATCCTCTGATTCCGGGAATGCAGCACAAGGAACAACTGTATGTGACGTTCAACGTTCACAAACTCACCATGATTATCAAGAGCTTAATACTGATGTTTTATTGTCGAACATTCAAGGATACCAGACTCTTAACAGGACAGGAGAGGACAGTGTGACAAAAATAGAACCTGAATTGCCTCCTCCAAAATATGAAGCATTAAAATGTGTAAATCACCCGCAAAGTTCTGAATATCAGAAACTACATCTGTATGCAAGTATTGGGGATAAAAAGTAAAACATTTAACGAATATTTATTTTTTTGTCATATTTCAGTTTTTAGTCAATTTGATTTCTTTTTCGTGACTATAGCATGCAATATTTGTATTTTGTTTTTGTTTCGCTTTTCAGGAGGTCCATTTTCGATTTCCATTAGTTTTCTTCACAATAATTGTAGACAGAATGAAGTACCTAAACATGAGAAAATGTATTTACCCTTATTACTGAATATATTATTATTAAAATGTATAAAAAGATTCCTTTTTTTCCATTTTCTGTGTAAATTGTATGAAAAACAATGTCGCTCCAATCAAGATAAGTAGATGGCCAGCTACCTAGGACTGCGGTCTGGCCTTGTTAACTTTCTTAACTTATTCTGTTGATATCAGCAACAACAAAAATGTAATTTAACCAAAATACAATTGCTTGGCTAAACACCTTGTTCGTATTGATGGAAATAGGGACGAGTTATACTGTGAATAAGGTCACGAACAAAACATAAAGTAATAACTTTGATATTTATACCTATTTATCAAATAGTTTCCCGATCGATATTCCAGTTTTGAAACTGTCGCAATTCGTTTTAATTTCGTTAGCATGCCCATCGCGTGCTTTCAGAGCAGGGGTACGTTCCTACGGACCTTTTTTTGAGGCATTTCAGTTCAGTAAGATATATAGGAGTATATATAGATCGATCTCAAATCCAAATTAACGATGAAATTAACTGCTTACCGAGCTAGCATAGTGACTGCCTTAACACCACTATTCACAGTTTATGTTTTGTTCAAGGTAGGCTATGGTCATTGATTTTTCTAAGATACAATTTATTGTCGTTGGTTGATATAGCATGAATTGTAATCCAAAGGTATCCCTCGGTTCACTCAAGAGCCTCAAAGTGTTCTGTAAGTGTCCAGTGGAGGTACAGCAAGACTTGTGTGGGATTATAATGCCAAGAATAGAAGTGCACTGTTTGATCCATATTCACACAAATATATTCAAAAGCGCTGGAGTTGTTCAAGCATTTCTCAGATTCAATAACACCACGAGACAGTAAGGTGAAACGTATGTAAGCGCCAATGAAAACTATCAAATGTAATTATTTCTAAGTTTGGATATTTTGCATGGTATTTGTATTTGATCTCCAATGAGATGTAACCATTTTCCAGATGAAGTAGAAAAGGGGGGGGGGGGGGGGGGACTGCAAAAAAATGATTCTATTAGGACCATCACTCCTAAACGGTGGTAAAATGCTAAAGGGAGCGGAAGTTTACAGACTATGCAGGGAGGTGCTTGGCTCAGCGGCTGTACTCATTCTTGAGTGATTCCAGTCGACAAAAAGTGACGAGTATTAAAAAACGAGCGATCTATCATATAATATCAGTGATCAGTAGTGATTTCTCGTGTGGATCTGGGAAATGTTTGATATATTCCCAACCATCGACCTACCGACCAACATATATCAACATTATATAAATCAACTTATAAATGTTTTTAGAATATGTTAAACTTGATGTTGACTTTTTTAAGAAAGAACAATATTTGAGCTGGTCTAAAATATACGACAAAATAAAAAGGGCTTTTCAAAAGCAAATGTACCTAATTGTTAGTTGATAATACGTTTCTTTTTTCTTTTTTGAAAAACAAAACAACAAACTTAAATTTGGTAAGATGGAAGGAGCAGAAATGCGTAGAATTCTATTTCGTTTTTGGAGAAATACCATAAAAATAAATAATAAATAATGTAACAAATAACAAAAACAATATTAGGGATAATTTAACAACTTGTTCTTTTTGTCGATGATGATTTTTGCTTCTTTTATGATTGATTTCTTTCTTTCATCTTTTCCTCCAGATAAACCAACTACTGTGTTAACAAACTCTAATAGTACCGCTACGTCACCAGATGGAAAGAGTCACTCTCCACTGCCTAGTAGATGGTCAGCCAACTCCATTGATCACGTGGTATAATCCTACAGGAAAGCAAATCACCAAGGGGATAAGGATCATTACAGGCGGTAGCATACTGACGCTAGTAACATATTACAGTAATCAGTACGGAATGTACAGATGTCAAGCAGAGAATAAAGTTGGATTTGACGAATATCTGTTCAACAATAACTAAAAGATTAAGAAGTAATAATTATATTTTCTATATAAAAATACCATTTTTTATTAATTCCTCTTTCTATCTAATGATCTGGCTCCTATGAAAGGGCGGAGGGATGGATAAAGCAAAGGCGATAGGGAAGATTGTTCTCTTCCCTCCCAATACCTTTCACCTTCCCTCGAAAATTTTTCATTAATTTCTTTATAATCTTTCTCTCGGGTATATGAGAGTAAAATTAGCCATCAACCATGGAAAAGCAATTCTCATGCATGTCTTATTTTCCCTCTTGCTTGCTTTCTTTTAGTTGTTCCAGTCTTGCCGCCGCCACAAGCAACACCCTGCCTCTATCAAGTACTGCCATTGTCAACCTCTTTTTATCAAGGTATGAAGACAATGCACCCCATAAACCCAGTCATGCCCAATTCCCTTGTGTCTGATGTTGTATTCATTCTCTAGATTTTTAAACCAGTATGTATAGATTATGATTGTGATAATAATTTTCTAAATGTGGTAATAATTATTACTTTAGAGGTAATGCTTTCCCATTGCAAACCAGGTGTCATTCTCTTGGGAATTAAAGGTTATTTATTTAAGCTATATTCATATTCATGTATCTTGTCATGTGAAAACGCTAAACAAGAAATTGATACTCTAGGGAATGACACGTGACCTGATATGGAAAGTCATTAAGCTCGAGGTAAACAGGTCTGAATAAAGTGTTTGCAAAGTGAATGACGATCAAATAACAAAACAACAAAACAAATAAATAATAATGTGGAATATTTAGAAAGTTGTAACATGTTATAAAGTTATTATATAAAGCTATTAAAAAAAAAAAAAAAAAAAAAAAAAACTGGATACTGAATTTTGCATTCCTTGACAAAAGGGGAATGTGGGTCTCATTCATTTGAAATAAACAGTGAATATAGAGCGTTTTGCTCTCTCTCTATGTAGTTAGTATATTGTTTCGGATGGAATGCACTAAAAATAAAATAAATAATTATTATTTATCTTACTTTAGAGAATAGTATATGACCCAAAATGCATTTCGGTCTTGGAATGCACTATTCAGTATGCATGCAGTATTCAATATTTAACTCTTTTGGAAATGGCTGTGTATACTTACCTTTTATGCATGATTCTTTCGGCTGATAAGAAGGAAAAAAAACAATGTTATTAATGTCATCGCAATATGATAGTTACTTGACTTCTATACTTGCCAATATTAGTCACGGATTAGAAGTAGCTTACCATTAAGATAGATTACAATTTCGGGTTTTCCCTATTGGGTTGTCACACCGTTTTTTAGTGACTGCTTGATAAAGAGCCCTTCGCAGTACACGATTACATGACTCTTACCTATTTTTTTTTAATTAAGTGCTTAGCATCTTGGAGATCGTGTCATTCGTACTCCAACACAAGGTACTTCAATCTATTAAAATAAGAAATTACTTCAAGTAGGTAAGAATCATGTAATCGTGTACTGTGAAGGGCTCAAGTTAAGATGCCCAGCATTTTAGAATTTGTTTGCCATGAGCGGAGAATTTTTAAGGGAACTCAATCAAGCTTGATTCAAAAGTTAGCGAGGTGACATACAGTACATGAGTGGGTGGCCATGGCTGGTACAAAAGACAAATGAATGTATGATATCTCGCTACTGGGAACACGATCGAGGTTTTATGCAGATCATGAATCAAGAAAATGAAAGAGTGTGGTAAAAGGCTATTCACCGCGTTGAATCTTTCGGCAAGTTGTTAAGAAATGAAAAGTGTAATATTTTCATATCTACCAAGCTGAAGAAATTTCGAAAGTGTCTCTGTGCCTCCTTATCTGTTTCCTTGATTGGTCTTTACTTTTAAAGTATTTTGTAGCTGCATGATATTTCTTTCGTTCGTTCGTTCTTTCTCTTTTTTTTGGTTATCATTTCCTTTCATTGTGTAAACCATTTCACAAAGGAATTCTACTCACATCAATGACATGTACATAGTTCTTTTCAACACGACAAATATTTTTAGACCAAAAAGGTATCGTTCTTGAACATGTGTTTTTTCGTTTTATCCAGGATGAAGAGATATTGAAACCACAAGAACCAACAGCTTTGGAAACAACATACGAAACATCGAATTTGAAAGCACCGAATATAAACATCAAAACCGCATCAAGAGTATATCTGAACCCACCTTCTTTATCGAGAGTAACAAAAATAAGCATGCACTATGAAGCAGCACTTTCCATAAGGAACTCGTTATTTTACCAGCAGACGTTGAGAGCAAGAGTAACAAACATTATATATATCTAGAAATTAAAGATGATTAATACTAATTAATGTATAATTAGCATGAAGGCCTTTATATTTCGTTTTCAAAAGGTGACCAAACGTCGTAAGTGTTTCGTTGTTGAGAATTTCCTAGCTGCACTAATAGCTCACGACAAAAGACAGATCAGTATCATGGATCTACCTTGCACGACTATTGTTATTTTTCAAACGTTCTTCATCCATTTCTGCTTATTTAGCTGGACTCAAGGTATACATTCCATCCCATATATCTTAAGTTATACTTTCTTCTTACAATACTCCTTCATGCTCATCCTACGCAAACGCTGTTTTCATAAAAATCGTTTTCATATTTCAGGTTTAACCCTGTTTACCGTAACTCCTCCAAGGGTTCCCTACGCGACAGTTGGCGAGACGGTTAAATTAAAGTGGGACTACAGTGTGGATAACAAGATAGAAGAATTTGCTGTTTTTTCGCCAAGATGGAATTTCTATTATGTGAACGGCACTGGATTTCTAATTGCACAAGAAAATGTATTCAACAACTGGGAATGGTACATAAACAGCGATACATGTCCTGCCAGACTACTGAACCCTGTTCGAGTGAGTAAGGAATCAACTGCTACGCTGGTAATCCATAATGTAACTCTGGCTGATAGTGGTACTTATGGATGTGTTCTGGTGCTGGCAACTAGAAGCCCCATATCAAGTAGATTCTTGCTCGTCGTAACATGTAGGCAAGTAGGTTCGAAATGTTTTTTACACATTATTCTGCCACATGGTTAAAAGGACAGGTTTCAAAGGTAAACACTACAAATCATTGCAGTCCCCACCTTCCCCTATAATATGTGAGAAACAAAATACTTCATCCATTTTATTTTTGTGGTGAGAAAATAATAGAATGAGGTAAAATAACTAATAATACTCGTGGATAATTTATAAATATTATCTTAGTATCTTATTGTATCTTTGTTTGTTTAACTGTAGGTTTTAGGAAGAATCCCGACAACCAAAGGTAAGGCACATGATCAGTTTTCCTCATTCTGGAAAATAGCTCAGTCTTTCTCCAAGAACAATAAAGAATTCATACCAGACGTCTCTTGTCACGACTTTAAATTTCGTACTTTTAAATGGTCTTTAGGGCTTTACAACAAAAATCTTTCGCAATGGATACGGTGAGTTTCAACTATAACTCAGAGGACTCAGAGTACATCAAAGATAAACAGGGAAGAGAAAACTAAAAGGGGGACATTATATGAGCCCCCGAAACCTTTATGAACCTTTGAGCTCACCAGAAGCCACAACTCAAGTTGAACTACAAATGTTTGCTTTTGAAGATAGAAAACTAGGAAGATCGGTGAATAGACTACAACCACACATCAGAAAGGAAGAAAGAGAGAAAGAAGAGAGGAATTGAATGAAAGAACGATCTATTAAATAATTTGTTTCTGGACTAAAATGAACTTTTCATATTTAATTTCCCTCACTATATTTTTTTATTGTTGGTTTCCAAATCCATAGGAAAGTAATGAGGAGTACTTAGATGATTTGAGTTAATTATAAAAATAAAAAAATGTTTTATATTCATGTTTTTCTTACAGGATGGAATAGAAGTGGAACCACAAGAACCAGAGATTCCGAACACTCCTCACAAATCACCAAGCCCGATACCATCGAATATTGAAACAGTGTAAAGAGAATCTGGACCCACCTTAATGGACGAGAGGTAATCAAAAGAAAACTCTGTAAAGCAGCACCTTCTAACCGGAACTCAGCATCTTTATCAACAGTTAAACGATGGGATGTTATCGTCAAGAGAACAAGAGTATCAGCCCCTAGAAAGAAAGAAAGGTCCCAAGGCTCAACCAAAACTTCCTTCTATGATGGCGCAAAACCACGATACCCCAAATGTTAATTATCAGCAACCAAGCTCTGAATACCACCCACTGCATTTGTGCTCAAACATAGAATAGTATATTTTTGAAAGTGATGGTGATTTCAACAATATCATGGAGGTTCAACAATACAACACACCCCATCCCCCATCCCCCATCCCCCATCCCCCATCCCCCATCCCCCATCCCCCATCCCCCATCCCCCATCCCCCATCCCCCATCCCCCATCCCACCTCTCCCCTCCCCCAGAGAAAAAAAAGGAGAAGAGGAAAAAAGAAGAAGAGGAAAAAAGAAAAAGAAGAAAAAAAAAACAAAAAAGAAAGAAAAAAAAAACAAAGTAGAAAGAAAGAAAAAAGAAAGAAAAAAAAAGTAGAAAGAAAAAAAAAAAAAAATTAAAAGAAAGATAAAAAGAAAGAATAAATAAAAGAAAGAAAGAACAAGATAGCTAAGGAATCAATTGAGCTATTCAAGTATCTGCCAGAATATCCAAATAAAACATATAAACAAGGAATTCTAACTATGATAGGTTAAACAGATTTTGGCTTCAATTGCATGTAAAAAGAAGGAGATTTTTTTAGAGTCCAAGGCAAATTGCTAGCATTAAAGTAACGGATTGCATCCATTATTCACACTTGGAAAGATGTATCAATATTAACAAATAAAATGATTGCAATCATATAGCGTATATGCAAAAAAAGGTTTCTCATCTTTCCTGGGATATTTGAAGATACAAGTTCATTGCCTTCTAGAGCGTTGATTTAACAATTCCTTTCAAATTTGAAAGATTATCAAAAAGCTTTGCGCCGTCGATAAAAAGTCCCTTTTCCATCACAATGATATGCTTAACAATATGGGGATTTCCCCATAAAGACGCTTTCGAAAGCCTTGTAATACGTTTAAGGTATTCAATAACAAAAGGTGGTGAATACGAGGCTGAGATTATTCATTCTAACTAACAATAAAACATAACAATGTTGATGACCCTTACAGCAGTTATCAATTGTAACATTTCCGAATAAAGTCGCGCTTTTCTTCAGGAAAGATGCACCATATGCATATTAAAGTCAAGGGTGGATACCATCACCACAAAGCCACTGGAATAAGCCACAATCATGCTTACGCCATGGCAATCAATTCGTTATTTGATTTGAATAAATAAATTAAGGCAAATACAATGGAAAAAAATAACTAAATAAATAACTATGATTAACTTTGGTTATCATTATTAACTTGATATTAAAAAGTGACCTTACCTATCATTCTATTCTGATAATGGTACCATGATCCAGTGCTCCCTTGACTGTAATATGATTTAGCTGGTCTTGTTTCACTATAATGGAAGGCGAACTAACGGTTTCATGTAGTTTCGAGAAAAATCCCACACATATACATAAACCAAAGAACCATGAAAGTGAAACACCATACCTATTCAAATATTATATAATCTTGATCCGTCGATGCTTTTGTCTATTAGAACAATGAGGTTCTCTGCAGATCTATTGATTTTAGTGATAATAATGTTACTAGTGAGCAGGACTAAAGGTAAGACTCATTTCTTTACTTTTCCAGTGTTCGTAATAACAGGAAAACTCACTTGTCAATTAATAACTTATCGTCATTTTTCCTGGTGGATATTTCAGGTGCAGCTCGTTTCACAGTAGTTCCACCAAGTGTGTTATATGTGTCTGTAGGAGAAACAGCTAAGCTCGTGTGGGATTACAGTGTGGATAATAGGGCTGTAGAGTTTCATTTTTTTTCACCAAGGTGGTTATTTTATGATGACAATGGCAGTGCATTTCTTATTGCACAAGAAAATGTATTCAACAACGCGAAATGGTACATAAACAGCAATACATGTCCTGCCAGACTACTGAACCCTGTTCGAGTGAATAAAGAATCAACTGCTACACTGGTAATCCATAATGTAACTCTGGCTGATAGTGGTACGTATGGATGTGATCTGGTGCTGGTAACAAGAAACCCCATAACAAGTAAAGTCAAGCTCGTCGTAACATGTAGGTTTAATATGTTTTTAGAGGCTATATAGAGGATATTACATGGGCGCGCGGAGATACGGATTTTATCTTTTCAATACGAGAAGATAAAATTCGTATCTCCAAGCGACCATGTAATATTCTGTTTATCATATAATTATCCATGAAAGCAAATTTATCTTTTATACTTTTATTTACCTGCCATAAAAAGAGGTACAAGTAAACAAAATACTCAATGTTTGTAGACTCAGTTTCTATTCAAGGTTGCATCGGAAAAACTGATAAAAAATAGAGTTTTTAATTGTGAAATAGTCCTCAACTTGAGTACAAAATTGATGTAAAACTATTAAATGAACTTAAAATAGTCTGTAAAAGAGTAAACTGCTCTGAAGCTTAATGCTTACTCAGTCTCTTGACTCAGTGCTATCCGATGAATCGATGATTCGTCGATATTTCTTGACGGACTTGACGCTGCTGCTTGAACTTTGTGTTGAAGCCGCTGATGGTGAGGATGCCAGGTTGATGTTAAAAGTGGCTCCAGTGATGGTGTTGCCGTAGAACATAGTTTGAAGCTGGTTTTCATTCACGGACGAGTAGGTGGACCAACTTGAAGCTTGATTGCAGGAATGTAAAGTCACCATGCCTATCGCACTTCCAGTCGCACTGCCTCTTGACGATAAAATCTTTGAAATATTTTCTTGCTGTCGTTCTCCAAGTTGGCTGTAATTATTGATTGATTGTATGCTCTTATGCCCAGTTACTTGGATGATTTGATTAGGTGGGACTCCACTGTCTTGGAGTTTCTGTACAAGGGTTTTTCTTCCCGCGTGATTTGTTTTTGCAGTGATGCTAGCGGCTTTGCACATGTCTTTCAATATGGTGTCGAGTTTATTCACTCCCATTGGCAGTGCTTTGAACCAAAAACAATCCTTCAGTTCTTGGTAGGTTGATGTTTTGAAGTGGTTCACAGACAGATAGAATGGTGCATCTGGCTCTAACATGGAAGGAGGACGTTTTTCTGAGTAAAGTTTGTATACATAAACAGGATCACGCTCATTCTCCACTTCTGCGTTTTCATACATTCTGGGCGGCACTGAACGTACGTTTCGTGGGTCTTCGCCAGTTCTGGTTTTTGTTTGCCTTTCGCAATAATCGAGAAACTCTTTCCCTTCACTGTTGGTCTTTAGTGTTATGTCTCCCCAACGCAACTGGCGCTGCTCTTTGCATCCTCGAAGTCCAAAGTGTGTAATATTATTTAGCCAAACTGTATTGAGAAGAGCTTGAGGAGTACTCGTTCCTAATACTTTTTTCTCGAAAAGAATGTCTATCTCCTCGTCTGTCAGGGCTGTAGTAGCTCTCGGCTTATTGCCATGTCCTTGTTGTTTGAGTTCCTTCTGCTTTGCTTTCAGAGCTTCTCTTATCTTCTTGAACTCAGGATCAAAGAAGAGCCTTTTGCCGTAGTTTTGCCGTCCAAGATAACGGTCTACGCTTGATAACATTTCTCTTAGCGAGGAAGGTTCATAATTTTTACCGCTTTTTGTTCTTGCTGCTACAATGAACTGGCTCAGTAAAACATTCAATTCATCTGGCGGTATAATCTCCAAATCTCTGCCTTCATTGTGTTCTTCGAGTAAATACGCTCTCACTGTCTTCAAGTCATAGAGTGTCTTCTTTTTCGTGTTCTCATTTTCTTGATTTGAAATGAGATTATCTACATCCATCTCTGTAATGCTAGCAAATCGTCTTTGCTGTGGTTCAGGGACTTCGATTTCCCATGAAGGAAGTTTTCTATCCGACAAATTCACGCTACTAGAAGCCATAATGAATGAAGTAAAACCTGAAAATCTGATGAATGAAAATCGCAAAGCTGCCCTGAAGGGCACTCAAGGTGTAACCATGATAACGATCTTTTCACTAGTGAAAATAACATTACGAAAGTGAGAAATATAGGTATTTCATGGATAATTATATGATAAACATCAGTTATCACTTACATTAGAAAAATATAAATAAACATGTAATTTTAGTTTTTCAAGTTGTCTTTTTTAAACATATTTTTTTTTTAAATTCCTTTTATTCGTACTTTTCGGCGTTTGTTTACAATAGCTTGAGCAATAATTTTAATTAATTTAAATGATCTTCATTTTTTTCTATACAGCTTTTTCTTATATCACTATGAATCCTTGGTCTTCAAACATTCCTATAAATGAATCCCAAGAATTATCTATCAGCTGTTCTGCAGTTGGAACCCCTCTGCCAAACGTCACATGGCTGAGATTACTGGATGGTGGCAAGTTTCATAAGAACGAAGGCGTAGGAAATGTGACATTTAATTTACCAAATATCACAAGAAATGACAGTGGGATATATAACTGCTGCGCCACTAACAACCCGAACCAGACTCCAATCTGCAGGAGCACCACAATATCTGTCCACTGTGAGTTCAGTACATAGACATTATTTTGTTATTAACGATGTCATCATTTGAGTCCAAATATTGAAGTTTTTTAATTGGGTCGCATTGGTGAGAGGTGTGCCCTGCTACCACTACGCCACCCGCTCTTCCCTATTACGTAGAACATATTAGCGTAATACAACTCTAGCTCAAACAAATAAATAAACAGAACGACAGAAAAACAAACAGACAGAAAGACAGACGGGCAGACAGAGAACATCCTGTAAGCTATCCATTGATCAATCTTTGCGAATATATATTTCATTTTAATTTATCGACAGCGGTTTGCAAAACTTTTTGCCCACAAATCTTGAGAAAACTTATCAGAAGGTATATGGTAATTATTTTTTTTTCTTCACAGACAAACCAGAGATTGATCTAGTTCAGTCAAACAATACAGTGTCTTCATATAATGGAGGTACAATCAGGTTATACTGTCTTGCACGAGGCGTGCCCTCTTCTCTGTTCATATGGTATGATCCCCTTAATCAATCAATAGCTGCAGGATCACATAATGTTACTGGTGGCAGTCTATTAACCATCAACTCAGACAGCTATGGGTTGTACAGATGTAAAGCAGAAAATATACTTGGCTATGATGAACACTTCATCAATGTCACTCAAACAGGTTTGGAAAATAGCTATTTAGTTCGTTCGATCTTTGGATTTGCACATTAAATACTTTTTTTATTTTATATTATCTTTTTTATTGTTTTATTTATTTATTTATTTATTATCTATATTATTTTGATTATAATATGAGCAACTAAAAAGCCATAAAGCGTTTTTCGGAGAGGGTGAGAGGGGGCGAAGCTATAGGTTAAGTCAACATAAAGTAATGTTTATTAAACAGTGCAAGCATATATCGAGTCTGTATGGAAATTGAATAATAATAATCTTTTAACTCATTGGGCTTACATTCTATATTCAAATAAACGATAAAAGCATAACGTGTGATTTCGTCGGTTTTATTTAGTTCTTTCTACTTCAAATGGGACATCGCTGAAAAGTAAAAGCTATGTTGTTAGTCCAACATCAACAATTAACCGAGGTAATTAAAAAACAAATTAGATCGACAGAAAAAAAAGCTGAAAATAAAACAGAACAAAAAAAATCAGACAGGTATTAATTTTGAATGTTTTTGATTGTGTTTTAGTATATTTACTTATCTATTTGTTGTTGTTGTTGTTGTTATGGGTTTTTTTATTTGTTTTTGTTTTTCTATTTTTCACGTTTTCCCACTTACTATAGCTAATTATGATGTCAAGGTTTGGAAACCATGAATCAATCAAACAAACAAATAAACAATCAAAAACAAAATATAACAAAAGATAGTATGTATAAATGTATAACGATCCATGCATTGAATTGTTTTTTTGTTAGCTCATACTTCTAAGAGGCAAGGCATAGTTTCGACCAATGTAGTGTTTTACACAGCAAAGGTACAACAAGGTAAAAGCTCAAAGCTAATTCTCCTTAGGTGTTGCATAATTAAACCAATAACAAACGCGAAATATTCTTACGTACCTTTTTCTTCTTGCTTTTTTAAATTATTTTTCCCGTTTTCGCTTTCATTTTTTTTTTCTTTCTCCCTTCTTTCATTCTTTTTTAAGGTTTGCATTTTCTTAGAATTTTATATTTATTTTCTTATTTATATATATTTTTTGTATCCTAGCTGGGACAACCAGTCCTTTTAGGGGAGATGGTATCAATAAGGACATCGTTTTATTGGCAGCAGGTGGAACAGTGATCTTTGTCTTGATAACGACAATCACCATCCTCATTGTTATGATCTTTAAAAAGTACAGTAAAAAAAAAAGGTATATTATTTTAGCAGGAATTTCTTTTTAATGATGCGGCAAATAAATAATTATATGCTCTCTTTCCTGCTCCTCCTCCTGTTATTGTGCCTGTTGCTTTGTACGTTCCTTCTCTTTTTCCTCATCCCCATCTTGAACTTCACAACAGCCCTCTCTTTCTTAATTTACTCCTCCCTCTTCTTTCGCCACCGAAAGTGATCAGAAAAAAAATACAACTCATAAGATTATTTTTTTTGCAGACCTTATCATGCACAAATGCCAGCTAGTGAATTATTCTATAATACGACATGGATATTTTTGAATAAAATACGAAGAAAAACATGGATTTGTCATATTTTGCCATTTCAGTGCTCTCAAAAATCTCATAAAGTCAAACAAAAATTCCTACAAAAATCAATTTTTTCATGCGTTAGAAAAATTAACTTTTCTAAAAAATATATATATAGCGTAGATTTTTAGAAGTTCTTTCAATTAAGCTAATAAAAAGAATAGAGTCCCGTGCAAAATTTGAGGGTTTTGTACTCGCGCTCATCGTGGGCTGAAATCGAGCGTTCAAAACTGAGAAGGCAGTCATCTTAAAACTATCCTGGTAAGACTCATTGACGTGCAGCAAAGATCTGCCATTAAATAAATTCAATATAATCTTTGTCCAATAAATCATGTTGATGTTTCAGCGTCCAGGTCAGATTATCTATGCGGAGTTGGGTGACCTTCATTCAACTGAAGTCATTGCAACTGTCATCTCTCCAACACAGCCACATCGCGACGCGTATGGTGAGATTGATTTCACCCAAAGTACAAGCCATGCAGACAATGCTGAACGTATATATGAAGCTATTCCACTGGAATGAGAAACAAGACGATTTAACTGATCATGATATAATGGAAGGGAACCAGACGAAATAAAGCTCATTTTAATAACGAGGGTAGTAAAAAAATGTACATAAAAAAATCATAATTGTTTGCTTATTCCTCAGGTGATTTACATAATTGTGTCATTAAAAATATACTATATTAATGTGACATTAGTATACAAATACACTTTGTACTTGTATTTTTTTTAACCGGTTTGATCTTGCGTTTTGATTGGCTGTAACCAGTACAACTACAATAAAACCTCATGGTTAAGGTTATGGGTCAAAACGTCTTCAGCAAAATAATTGATGCTATCAACTGTGAGCAAACGTTTTGTTCATGTTTTCAAAAATCTTGATTAAACAACTCTTAAACTACTCAGAGCTTTGAAGAATAGAACCCTTTCACGTAACATCAAAGCGAACAATAATATTGGTAAGCTATACTCCCGTGGATAATATGATCATTAAATCATCAAGGCAAGGACGGGGGGAGTGGGGGTGGTGTTTGTGTGTGTGTGTGGGGGGGGGGGAGGGGTTATGTAGTGATGTTTAGGGTAAACTACGATATAAATGCTAAAAAGAGATAACGAAGAGTAGATAGGAAGATACATCAATAGTTTTGTATATATCCTTATGGTTTACATGGTCAGCTCATTCTTGATCGCTTTCTAATTATCGTCGCTAATTCATATTTATCTATAAAATGTTTTTTTCGAAACTAAAATACATCCTTTACCTATCCCCTCTCGAGCTTCCTTCAGCAGCACCACCCTCCCGATCCTTGGCACGGCCGAACACTTTTCGTTTACTTAAAAGATGGTACGGAAGTTCCAGATGAATATGTTCTTCAGAACTCAGTCAGACCTTTTCTTTTTGTTGCTTTTAACCTTTTTCACAATACAACAAGGTAAGGACTTTCTTCTCTACTATTCAAAAGATACGCTGATGTTCTGAGGGTCGTAGTTTTAGTCTGTTTGATAGACACTCAATCGTAAGTGAAACGCATG
This sequence comes from Anthopleura xanthogrammica, assembly GCA_964019055.1. Lineage (NCBI taxonomy): Eukaryota > Metazoa > Cnidaria > Anthozoa > Actiniaria > Actiniidae > Anthopleura > Anthopleura xanthogrammica. The sequence goes on from OZ025210.1 coordinate 14,248,550, forward strand.
CTTTTTTCAGTTTTCACTCCAATTCCATGCGCTTTAATTTCTTGTATGAAACGTTAAGCCAGAAGATAAGGCTGTATTGAACATGGGGGTAAGATGATCTTAGAACTAGGACTTTCTTTCGAAGCGAATCAACCTAGTGCTCAGTTTTCCCGAGCTAAAATACATGCACTAATAATGGCGTTCATCAAAGGTTTCACGGAAACATGATGCGTTTGCCCATCCCTTGATCTTTCTTGCAGTAGGATCTTCATTTCTCATAGATAGGACTAGGTTCAGACTATCCTAGCACTAGGGATAAAGTTTTTACGCCTTGTTCGCAATGTAAATGGAAATAAAGTAGAGACAACTCGCCTACTATAGATTATAGGTTTATCCTCAACCCATGTAAACAGGGCTTAAACTTTCTAGTCAAAAAAGCTTGGATCAATGTCATTTTGTTACATCACCGAACCAAAAATACGTATTACGTTTGCAATTATTTCAACCTTATGAAATGTTCAATCATTGTCCACACTTCAGACATTGTCTTCTCAACAAGAATTGAATATATTTTAAAAGGGATAAAAACATATCAGCTTGAGTACTAGTTGACATATATTGGCTTAATGATTTAAGGCATACTATCTGTCTTCTTATTTTGCTTAGCAGTTAGCCTTTGAATTGTAGCCTTGTCGATTCGGTTTCATAAACCGGGTTTGTAAACATGTCGTTTTATGTCAATAGACCAAATTCGATAATTTCAATACGAACATCTAGATAATCTACGCGGCTAATACCAGTTGTATATCAGGCCGCCATTTCCAATGTCGAAACTAATTGTAGTTTTAAGAAATGTACTCCTTCTATTTGGCCATGATAATGGCACTCATTTTTGATCCCAATATACATGTATATAACTTTTTAGTTGGCTTTCATCTTTAGGCTATTTATTTGTAACGTGAAACAGAAGAATGATGTAGCCTAGTTGTTGTTTGGCGAAACACCTTGAAGCTGACAAATTTGAATAGATAAATATAGAACTCTTAGAATTTGAATTTGATTTTCCATTCTCGATGTCTCCTTTTTTTAATTTTGTGTCTTTTATCACTAAAAAAAGCCTTCTTTTCTTCCCCTTTTTGCTCGTTTCCGTTTTATGACTCTGATCTATCAAGTTTGTGATGATGAGACAACACTCAAGAAGATGGATACACTCAGCCTCGAGTCTTGTTTTCAGTTCCTACTTTCTCGTGTTCTCTCAGCACCTGAAGTGTTTAGATCAGAGTTTTAAAAACAAATCGTTTTTTATAAATACTTTTTAATTTTTACTACAAGTGGCTGAATTTGACGGATATGCAATCCTTTAGTCCTGGGCCTGCATTATAAGCTTTATACAATATTCTTAAATTTGCTACCTTGCTATTGGCTTGTCACCTACGTTTAATTAAGACTATTACATTGCGTTTACCTAATATGTAACAAACAAAGCAGCTTCCAAACAAAACAACTTAATTAATAGTAATATTTATTTAAATTATTTTTTATTTTTTGAAATAAGTAGTTTTTGTTGATGTTTGGTACTGAAAATCGATAATTAATATATTAAAGTATAATATTCAAAATGATGACAATTATTCTATTACGTCATCGGATTTTTTAAATGGTTTAATACTCACTTTTGTAATAAAATAAACCAAAAGTTATTATTAAATGTTATTGGGTTCTGATTCCCCCAGATATTAATTAGGTCAACAACACTGAGGAATCTTAAAACCGTTATAAGCAATTGTATATCACTGGCTTATGGTGTTTTTCTTTTTCTTCACAGCATTTTCCATCATAACGGGTCCAACTGATATAGAAGGTTACATTGGAGAAGATGCAAACTTTATGTGGAATACGACAAACCAACAAGAACTCCTTTCAGCAAGCTGGGGGATAAGAAAAGGCAACATCGCTGACCCTCCTTTTATCAATGTTAATGGATATACTGGAGGAGTGAACTTCAACAGTGATCTTGATGACACGATTAAAAGAAGAGTTGCTTATCGTGGGGACTTAAAAAAAGGCTTAGTTTGGTTTGTGTTGAGGAACCTTACCGTCAATGACACGAATGAATATATCGCAAGCATCAGTGACAAAGTAGATAGTGTTCAACCATACCCTGTACGCTTAGTGGTTAAACAAAAGGGTAACAAAGGTAAGCTGCTGGATTGATCGATTTACAATAATATTTTAACAGAATGTCGTTTCTTAGTTCAGATATTTTCAAGAAAGTTCTGTGAAAAAAAATTCAAACATGTTATCGCATCAGACGCTCGATCGTTACGCCACGACAGAAATATGGTCACTTATACACACGTATTCCAAACTCATAGCTTCATTTCTTCTCGTTTGACGTTTAGATAATGACGACACTCAAGCTCGTTTTTTAAATATCACTAAACTCATTTTAGTAACAAAATAAACCAAAAGCGGTAAATGTTATTGGGTTCTGATTCCCTCAGATATCAATTAGGTCAACAACACTGTAGAATTTTAAAACCGTTATAAGCAACTCTATATTAATTGTATATCTTTTTCTTCACAGCATATCCCATCATAAAGGGTCCAACTAATATTGAAGGTTACATTGGAGAGAATGCAAACTTTATGTGGAATACGACAAACCAACAAGAACTCCTTTCAGCAAGCTGGGGGATAAGAAAAGGCAACATCGCTGACCCTCATTTTATCAGTGTTAATGGATATACTGGAAGAGTGAACTTAAACGATGATCTTGATGACACGATTAAAACAAGGGTAGATTATCGTGGGGACTTGAAAAAAGGTTTCGTATGGTTTGTGTTGAGGAACCTTACCGTCAATGACACGAATGAATACATTACAAACATCAGTGACAATGTAGATAGAGTTCTACCATATCCTGTACGCTTAGTGGTTTTACAGAAGAGAAAAGGTAAGCTACTGCACTGATTGACAATCATATTTTAACAGCATGCTTCTTCATTGTCAAGCATAATGATTAAAAAAAACACACACATATTAGAATTGTGTAAAAATTGTAAAGTTTCAAATTGCAGATCATAAATATCAATTATTTTGTTTCTCTCGACAGTAAAATCAACAGCAGGACCTTCTCCTTCTACAAACACTACTTCTTTACCGTCGAGCATGACAATTAAACCACAAACATATTTTACAGGTAAATCAAAATTTTAAATTTCCAAAATAGTGCATTCGCATATCATTAGCTCCTTGTTAGTATTCCTCTAAAAAAACTTCCTGCTGACTTAGTAAACGAAGCGTATCTTGTTATCAAATAATGTTTTAATGAACTCAATAGTTCAATCTTTTCATACGGAAAATACAGCAACTAATGCAGATCCCAGTACAGATGACGGGCTGAGCGTATTGTTCTTCCATTCAGGGATCAGAAATCAGCTGACGTCCTAAAGAAACAGCTTTGTGCCTTCAGCAGGAAAATAATATTCATATTAACTTTTCAGTCCTGAAGAAATGTCGTGGAAAACTGGATTGTCTTATTCATGAGATGTTATTTATAAGGGAACTGAAACCATCTCTTAACAAACAATCAGACTCAATTAGAGTCAAAGTATTTGTTTGACATTCTTTGACACCTTGTTATTATCCTTCTTTGCTTCTATATATTTGCATTTCTCTAATCCTTCAGTAAACCTGACGATGTTGTCGTGATGACGACGAAACGTAGTCGGTTATCGTTAGTTTTTAAAATGAAATTAATAATACTGTTTCTCAATATCTTTTTTGAGGTTCAGTGGGTAGTTCTCTACAGAAGATATAATCGTTTTGTCATTTTTTCTTTTTCTTTTTGTGTGTGATTTGTTTGTTTGCTTTTGTCTTATCGCTAATGATAACCTATGTTTTTGTATTCCAAATTGAGCTGCATTCCGAAGTGCTGTAATGGGTCTATAGAACTTTGCACTCATTGCCTAAAAAAGATAATATAGAAGAGTTGCACAAACACCTAGGATATAGGGAACTAACTATTCAAAGGAATTTAGTTTAAATTGTTATTCAAAATGGCATTCTACAATCGACGTCGTTCGTCAAACATGGCTAGTCTGTCATGCCATGAATGCTTTTTTGTGGTCATCTGAATAGAGCGATCAAGTCGTGCAGATCAATCGCGGTTTGTTTTCAGGCGATTGAAAATTTGTACCATTATATAAACAAAACGTCAAAGACAAAACTTCTTACGAACGCTTCTATATTTCACGCGTAGCCTTGCTTTGATGCACTTGATCGTGTTCATAAAAAAATATCTTGTAGAGTTAAAATATCCTCGTTTTTTAGGTTCATCGTGGTTTTAACCTACTCCGCCTGCTGCCATAACTGACATTCCCTGCAGTATTATCAAGTGACATGTCGTTTATTGTTTCCTTTTTATGTCTTTTTCAATTTTAAGGACCTGAACCGAGCTCAACGAACAGAATGAGAAAAACCAATGATCACCTCATGTTAATGACTATTGTACTGGTGATGTGGCACTTCTTAATCTAGGTAACGATTGAACTAGCATTAACAATAATATATAATAACATTTAATATTAACAACTTAATTTCTTCTAATTTTATGTGATACTATTATTTGAACACGAGCATTTTTGACCTTGTACCGAGCTCGACACCTTGAAAGTTAAGGCCACATCGCTTTAGTTATACTATTTTAGCTTTCTTCTTTATTTCACAGTCTGCATTCGATTCCAAGGATTCCAGATTTCAAGGGCTGGATTCGGGATTCCATGGGATAGATTACAGATTTTAAGGGCTGGTTTCGGGATTCCATGGGATAGATTACAGATTTTAAGGGCTGGATTCGGGATTCCATGGGATAGATTACAGATTTTAAGGGCTGGTTTCGGGATTCCATGGGACAGATTACAGATTTTAAGGGCTGGTTTCGGGATTCCATGGGATAGATTACAGATTTTAAAGGCTGGTTTCGGGATTCCATGAGATAGATTACAGATTTTAAGGGCTGGTTTCGGGATTCCATGGGATAGATTACAGATTTTAAGGGCTGGATTCGGGATTCCATGGGATAGATTACAGCTTTTAAGGGCTGGGTTCGGGATTCCATGGGATAGATTACAGGTTTTAAGGGCTGGTTTCGGGATTCCATGGGATAGATTACAGATTTTAAGGGCTGGGTTCGGGATTCCATGGGATATATTACAGATTTTAAGGGCTGGGTTCGGGATTCCATGGGATAGATTACAGGTTTTAAGGGCTGGTTTCGGGATTCCATGGGATAGATTACAGATTTTAAGGGCTGGATTCGGGATTCCATGGGATAGATTACAGATTTTAAGGGCTGGTTTCGGGATTCCATGGGATAGATTACAGATTTTAAGGGCTGGATTCGGGATTCCATGGGATAGATTACAGATTTTAAGGGCTGGTTTCGGGATTCCATGGGACAGATTACAGATTTTAAGGGCTGGTTTCGGGATTCCATGGGATAGATTACAGATTTTAAAGGCTGGTTTCGGGATTCCATGGGATAGATTACAGATTTTAAGGGCTGGATTCGGGATTCCATGGGATAGATTACAGGTTTTAAGGGCTGGGTTCGGGATTCCATGGGATAGATTACAGGTTTTAAGGGCTGGTTTCGGGATTCCATGGGATAGATTACAGATTTTAAGGGCTGGGTTCGGGATTCCATGGGATAGATTACAGGTTTTAAGGGCTGGGTTCGGGATTCCATGGGATAGATTACAGATTTTAAGGGCTGGATTCGGGATTCCATGGGATAGATTCCAGATTTCAAGGGCTGGATTCGGGATTCCATGGGATAGATTACAGATTTTAAGGGCTGGTTTCGGGATTCCATGGGATAGATTACAGATTTTAAGGGCTGGATTCGGGATTCCATGGGATAGATTACAGATTTTAAGGGCTGGTTTCGGGATTCCATGGGACAGATTACAGATTTTAAGGGCTGGTTTCGGGATTCCATGGGATAGATTACAGATTTTAAAGGCTGGTTTCGGGATTCCATGAGATAGATTACAGATTTTAAGGGCTGGTTTCGGGATTCCATGGGATAGATTACAGATTTTAAGGGCTGGATTCGGGATTCCATGGGATAGATTACAGCTTTTAAGGGCTGGGTTCGGGATTCCATGGGATAGATTACAGGTTTTAAGGGCTGGTTTCGGGATTCCATGGGATAGATTACAGATTTTAAGGGCTGGGTTCGGGATTCCATGGGATATATTACAGATTTTAAGGGCTGGGTTCGGGATTCCATGGGATAGATTACAGGTTTTAAGGGCTGGTTTCGGGATTCCATGGGATAGATTACAGATTTTAAGGGCTGGATTCGGGATTCCATGGGATAGATTACAGATTTTAAGGGCTGGTTTCGGGATTCCATGGGATAGATTACAGATTTTAAGGGCTGGATTCGGGATTCCATGGGATAGATTACAGATTTTAAGGGCTGGTTTCGGGATTCCATGGGACAGATTACAGATTTTAAGGGCTGGTTTCGGGATTCCATGGGATAGATTACAGATTTTAAAGGCTGGTTTCGGGATTCCATGGGATAGATTACAGATTTTAAGGGCTGGATTCGGGATTCCATGGGATAGATTACAGGTTTTAAGGGCTGGGTTCGGGATTCCATGGGATAGATTACAGGTTTTAAGGGCTGGTTTCGGGATTCCATGGGATAGATTACAGATTTTAAGGGCTGGGTTCGGGATTCCATGGGATAGATTACAGGTTTTAAGGGCTGGGTTCGGGATTCCATGGGATAGATTACAGATTTTAAGGGCTGGTTTCGGGATTCCATGGGATAGATTACAGATTTTAAGGGCTGGATTCCGGATTCCATGCTCCGGATTCTGGATTCCAAATATTTAAACTGTTACATGTAGAGATAAGGGACGGATCCTTAGAGAATTGATTAATTTTGAAGAAACAAAAAAAAAGTATTTTTGAAGCAAGCAATTTATCGAGGGGGATCAGTGTCTCTCTGATTAGTGGAGATAAGTTGATCTTTAGTAGGTAAGAAAGTAAGTAAGAAAGTAAGAGTAACTGTTTTTTCCCTTATTCTTGCTTGTTTCAAAAAATCAGTCATTTCTCGCAGGACTGGCTAAGTTTACTAAGGCGCGCGCCTCAAAGAGTGTTGTACGAATCTGGTTGAAATCAGCGCCGCGGTTTGTCTGTGACTAAACAGTAGATGACAGAAAAAAACATTTCCAAGAATTCTCACCAAAGTGGTCTTCCTATTGATCAATCAATCAACTGTTCGCCCATCCCTCCTTGAGAGACACTCAGCTGTCATTTTACTAGAAAGACGTTCAACCATTATTATGTAAACTGTTTTCCTTTCGCCTGAAACAGGAATTGATATATCATTAATTTATATACTCGTGTCAGCATAGAGTCCAATGCTACACTGGTGATAAAGAATGTTACGCTAGCTGATAGCGGTACGTATAGATGCAGTCTCATGCTCACGACATGAGATCCGATCACAAGTAAGGCGATGATTGTTGTCACATGTAAGAAGCTTACTCTTTAGTTATCATATTATTTTTTTAATTATAAGTTCGCAAGGCACAGGACAAAGGTCATGAATCTACCACGCACGACTATTTTTATTTTTTGCACGTTGTTTATCCATGTCTATTTTTTTAGCTGGATTCAAGGTATCCAACCCATTCCATATATATTACGTTATACTTTTGTCTACAATATTCATACTTCAAAGTACAAAGTACAAATTAAGAAAGGAAGAAAGTCCAAAAAAATAAAGAAAGAAAGTAGAAAAAAGAAACAAAGAAAGGAAGAAAGGAAGTAGAAAGAAAAAAACAAAGAAAATTAAAAAAAGTAGAAAGGAAAATATAAAGAAAGAAAAAAATAAGAGAAAGACAAAAAAAAAAAAAAAAAAATAGTAAAGAAAAAAGAAAGAAAGAAACAGACAGCTAAGGAATAAATTGAGCAATTCAAGTATCTGCCAGAATATCCAAATAAAACATATAAACAGGGAATTCCAACTATAATAGGTTAAACAATTTTGGCTTCATTTGTATGTAAAAAAAAAAAAGAGATTCTGTCAGAGTCCAAGACAAATTGCTAGCATTAGTAACGGATTACACCCTTTATGCAGACTTGGAAAGATGTACCAATATTGAAATATAACAAATAAAATAACTGTAATCAGTGTAGTGTGTCGTAGAGTATAGCGTATATACGAAAAAAAGTTTCTTATCTTTCTTGGGATATTTGGAGATGCAAGTTCATTTCCTTCGAGAGGGTTGTTTTAACAATTCCTTTCCAACTTGAAAGATTATCAAAAAGCTTTGTGCAGTCCATAAAAAGTCCCCTTCCCATCACAATGATATGCTAAACAATATGGGGATTTCCCAATAAAGATGCTTTCGAAACCCTTGTAATACATTTAAGGAATTCAATAGCAAATAGTGGTGAATATGAGGCTAAGATTATTCTTATCAACTAACAATAAAACATAAAAATGTTGATGACCCTTACAGCAGTGACCTGTTGAACATTTCCGAATAAAGTCGCGATTTTCTTCAGGAAAGATACACCATATGAAGTCAAGGGTCGATACCATTACCACAAACCACTGGAATAAGCCGAAATCATGCTTACGCCATGAAACTCAATTCATTATTTAATTTGAATAAATAAATGAAGGCAAATAAAACAAAATAAATAACTAAATAAATAATTATGATTAACTATGGTTATCATTATGAACTTGATATTAAAAAAAATGACCTTACCTATTTTCTTATTCTGATAAAGGTACCATGATCCAGTGCTCCCTTGACTGTAATATGATTTAGTTGGTTTTGTTCCACTATAATGGAAGTAGACTAACGGTTTCATTCTTGTGTAGTTTCGAGAAAAATCCCACACATATACATAAACCACTGAACCATAAAAGTGAAACACCATACCTATTCAAATATTATATAATCTTGATCCGTCGATGCTTTTGTCTATTAGAACAATGAGGTTCTCTGCAGATCTATTGATTTTAGTGATAATAATGTTACTAGTGAGCAGGAATAAAGGTAAGACTCATTAATTTACTTTTCCAGTCTTTGTTTTATTCAACAGGAAAACTCACCTCTCTAATTTATCGTTATTTTCCCTGGGTGATATTCCAGGTGCAGTTCGTTTCACAATAGTTCCACCAAGTGTTTTATATGTGTCTGTAGAAGAAACAGCTAAGTTCGTGTGGTATTACAGTGTGGATAACAGGACTGAAGAGTTTTATGTTTTTTCACCAATATGGTTATTCTTTGCCGTAAATGGCAGTGACTTTCTAATCGCACAAGAAAATGTATTCAACAACTCGAAATGGTACATAAACAGCAATACATGTCCTGCTAGACTACTGAACCCTGTTCGAGTGAGTATAGAATCAACTGCTACACTGGTAATCCATAATGTAACTCTGGCTGATAGTGGTACGTATGGATGTGTTCTGGTGCTGGCAACAAGAAGCCCCATAACAAGTAAAGTCAAACTCGTCGTAACATGTAGGTTTAATATGTTTTGATATGCTATACATCATTTATATATCGATAACGTTAGGAAAATGAAAAAAAAAAAAATCATATACCTTTTTTTTTCAAATTTTCTTTTTTTCTGTCATCCGTTAAACAATTACATCATGCATTCGTTTATCCTCCGCGCTTCCATTTGTTTATGTCTCCTTTTTACTATATCCTTTTGATAAGGATTTATTATTTGATTTTTTTTTGTTTCCTTTTTTCCTTTTTTTTGTAGACAAGTTTGCTGGTATGTTTTTTTGCATGCGCATGAGCAATAATATAACCACTTTTAATGCTTTCCTTTCATCTATACAGCTTTTCTTTATATCTCTTTAAATCCGTCCTTTTCAAACATTCCTATAAATGAATCCCAAGAATTATCCATCAGATGTTCTGCAGTTGGAACCCCTCTGCCAAAGGTCACGTGGCTGAGATTACTAGATGTCGGCAAGTCTCATCATAATGAAGGCGTAGGAAATGCGACATTTAATATACCAACTATCAAAAGAAATGATAGTGGGATATATAACTGCTGCGTCACTAACAACCCGAACCAGAATCCAATCTGCAGGAGCACCACAATATCTGTCCACTGTGAGTTCAGTACATTGACATTATTTTGTTATTAACGATGTCATCAAAGAAAAAACAAACAAACAAACAAACAAACAAACAAACAAACAAATAAAGAAAAAACAAACAAACAAACAAACAAACAAACAAACAAACAAACAAACAAACAAACAAACAAACAAACAAACAAACAAACAAACAAACAAACAAACAAACAAACAGACAGACAGACAGACAAACAAACAAACAAACAAATAAACAAACAAACAAACAAACAAACAAACAAACAAACAAACAAACAAACAAACAAACAAACAAACAAACAAACAAACAAACAAACAAACAAACAAACAAACAAACAAACAAACAGACAGACAGACAGACAGACAGACAGACAGTAGGCTGTTTCTAATATCTATATGTATGTATAACACAGTTTTCGTATGGCTAAGAAAAGCTTACCGCACGGAGCGCTCCTTGTCGTGACCGTGTCAGTGCCGTGCCGTAACCGTGCTGTAGCCATTCCGTGTGCGTAACTTTTCACACTCATATGAAATCTGCTCTATAATTCGTTCTCTATACAGACAAACCAGAAATAGATGTAATTCAGTCCATCAACACAGTTTCTTCATATAATGAAGGTTTAATCGTATTAATTTGTTTGGGAAGTGGCGTGCCCTCTCCTCAGTTCACGTGGTTTGATCCCCGTAATCGATCAATAACTACAGAAGTACATAATGTTACTGGTGGCAGTCTATTAACCATCAACCGGGACAGCTATGGGTTGTACAGATGTAAAGCAGAAAATATACTTGGTTATGATGAACACTTCATCAATGTCACTCAAACAGGTTTGAAATTATGATGTTTACGTTTGTTTCTTACACGATTATTTATTTGGTTGCCAGGCTTTCGCAATTCTAGTGCATCTTCAGGGCGAAATGTAGGTATTACGTGTTTGTTTCTCTGAGTTGTCCTTATATTCGTAAAACACGCGCAAATAACGCGCGCATATAGTCTTTAAATCAATTGAATCATTATAATACCTACTTTTCGCCCTGAAGATGGATGGATGGATAGATGGATAGATTGATGGATAGATGGACAGTTGGATGAATGAATGGGATGGATAGATGGATGGATGGATGGATGGATAGATGGATAGATGGATGGATTGATGGATAGATGGATAGATGGATAGATTGATGGATGGATTGATGGATAGATGGACAGTTGGATGAATGAATGGGATGGATAGATGGATGGATGGATGGATGGATAGATAGATGGATAGTTGATGGATAGATGGACAGTTGGATGAATGAATGGGATGGATAGATGGATGGATGGATGGATGGATGGATAGATTGATGGATAGATTGATGGATAGATGGACAGTTGGATGAATGAATGGGATGGATAGATGGATGGATGGATGGATGGATAGATAGATGGATAGTTGATGGATAGATGGACAGTTGGATGAATGAATGGGATGGATAGATGGATGGATGGATGGATGGATGGATAGATGGATGGATTGATGGATAGATGGACAGTTGGATGAATGAATGGGTTGGATAGATGGATGGATGGATGGATGGATGGATGGATGGATAGATGGATGGATTGATGGATGGATGGATGGCAGTTGAATGAATGGATGAGATGGATGGATTGTTTATCCAATGCATGGTAAAATAGATATATTTATTCATTATTGATTGACTTGTAACTTGTAAACATTTGTTGCCCTTTTAGTCCACCCATCGTCTCAAGAGCCAAGCAGAAATCCACATCTAATAACCACGCCTTCACCACAAACCATTACAGGTTAAGATTATCAATAACCCGGTGACCCCGTCACAACTAATTTGCTTGATTTGGCTTAGGGACCGGTCATTATTTATGTGGGGGGGGGGGATCAAGGGGGGGTCAGGCTTATATTTTTCAAAGAAAGGTGGGTGGGTCAAAATATAATTTCAGTTGTAAAAATGCAAGAAAATATTCAAGCAAATGTAAATGTACAAGAATATATTCAAGCAAAAACAGGTATGAGGGAGGGTTGTTGGGGAGGGAGAGTGAGGTTGTTTAAGAGATTTGTAATTTTTTTACGACAGTATAATGAATGGTATGATATATACAGAATCGAGAAAATACCTCGGAAATGAATTCTATATTGGGTGGGTCAAAAATTAAATTTAATACTTCAAGGGGTGGGTCAGGGAAAAATGTTTTAATGCAGACAAAAAAAAAATCCCCTCCCCCCCCCACATAAATAATGACCGGTCCCTAAATTCTTGACATTTTATTTAACTTCTTTATCATCATCCCTAGGTTACAATTCTAAAACAAAGCAAGGAGAGAAGGCTTGCTCGACACTATATTTCCAAAGTAATGGCAGTTCTTATTCTACATTTATTTTAATTCATTCGCGTCTCCAATAATAATACAATGCTTTTTTTTTGATATGGACGTTTCTTTTATATTTTTCCTGTACAATCACCCCAGACTCGTAGACAGGGACTGTTTGCTACTTGTAACCAATAACTCGTGCCTTTTTTTTCAGGTCGAACCTTTGCAACTGCTCATCTTATTGTGACTTCAATATCAATAGTTGGGAATATCATCATGGCAGTATTAGTCTGTTACATGGTAAAGAAGACGGGTTTCAAAGGTAAACACCAGAAATCCATACACTCCCCTCCCTTTTTTCTATGAGAAACTAAATACAAGCTGTGTGCTACTATTAAGCATATTTTACGAGGTATGTAACATAACTTATAAGTAGTATCAGTATGTTTGTTTACCCTGTTTGTTTGTTTGACTCTAGATGTAATGAAGAAAAACAACAAACAAAGGTGAGGCAACATGTTCACATATCGTATAGATTCTATTTGCACCAAGCGAGAAAATCTCTAAGTTCGTGAGCGAGAACAAAGAACTCATAGCTGACGTCACTTGTCACGATCATAGCCAACTGTTTTCTAATAATATTAATAATCTCGCTCTTCTAGGATTTTACAACAAGACTCTTTTGTAATGAAAACGGTGAGTTTTCTTTATTAATGAGAATAATGTCAAGCGAGAAATGAAAAACATTTAAACCATGTGTTATCAAAAAAGAGAAACTAAACAGCGTCATCATTCTCTTCGTTTCTTCACTGTAACACAGGATGGAATACAAATAGTAGAACCACACGAACCAGCAGTATCGAACACAACCCACGAATCATCAGATCTGATACCACCGAATATTAATATTGAAGAAGTATCGAGAGACTCTGGACCCACCTTATTGGACGAGAGGAAACCAAAAGAGAACTTTGCAGAGCAGCACTTTCTATCAGAAACTCAGCATATTTATCAACAGTTAAACGATGGGGTGTCATTGTTGAGAGAGCACGAGTATCAGTCGCTACAAATGGAGAAAGACGAAATAAGGCAGACATCTAACCTTTCTTCTGTGACTGTACAAAAACATGCTACATTAAATGTTGATGACAAGCAGCAAGGATTGGAATATCAACCACTGCATCTGTATTCAAACATAGGAGAAAAGTAGTTATTTTGAATATAATGGTGAATATTGTTATGGAGCTAGAGGTTTCGATACAAAAATAGAAGAATAGTTACAAAACAAAAACAAAAAAAAAACAAAGAAAAAGGAAAGAATAAAATTCTTCATATCAAAACAAAAAAAAGTGCAAAAGCAAGAAAACAATCACTATAAATATCCAAAACTAAACTGTGTTTGAGAAAAATTGATTGGCATTAAATGTAGTCGTTTTTAGATTGTTTCTAGAATGTTTTTCACCTGTGTATTCCCTTTGCATTAATGCAGTATGGTAACAGGATATACTAAAATGAAAGCAATAAACAAGTGAAATAAAAAGAAGATATATGTGAATGAATAATAGTCAAATAAACATAAAAGAAAACACTGGATTTGTATAGTCTAATATCTATTTTGCAAGTTAATATTTTCACTTCAAGCGGACCTAATGTATAGGGATATCATATATCAAAAAAATCGGTACCAAGGTTATGTTTTCCCACATTAAATGACAGCAGAAAAGCTAATTGGTGCAGTGATTATTGCGCCTGCGCTGCCCATAGTTACGAATCCTCTCCTCAATACATTGCTTGACCACAAAAGGCTTTTTTAGATGCTTTCGAAAGGAATCTAAACGTGAGAATCACGAGAGAGAGAGAGAGAGAGAGAGAGAGAGAGAGAGAGAGAGAGAGAGAGAGAGAGAGAGAGAGAGAGAGTAGCAAGCAAGAGAACACGAAAACAAGACAAACAAAATCAAGCCTAAACAAAAATCCAAACTAAATGAAATAAAAGAAGATGATAACTTCTTGTTCTCCAATAATCACCCAATGCAAGCTCTAAGCTCCCCCCAGAATAGAAAATATATTTCGAATATTTTAAGGGGTGTTGAAAGTTCCACAATAACGAAAAACAGTTCATTACTACTGTTGTTTCGATAAGAATCCCACACACACAAAACACAGAACCATGAAAGTGAAATACGATACATATTTGAATATCATATCATTTTGATCCGTCAATGCTTTAATCTATTAGAACAATGAGGTTCACTGTAGACCTATTGATTTTAATGATGATTAATATGCTACTTGGCAGGACTCAGGGTGAGAGCTTTATTTACTACAAATTTAATGAACAGAAATATACCCTTCGCTTGCTCACTGATATTTTCTTCCTGGTGGATATTTCAGGTGCAGCTCGTTTCACAGTAGTTCCACCAAGTGTTTCATATGTGTGTGTAGGAGAAACAGCTAAGCTCGTGTGGGATTACAGTGTGGATAACAGGACTGAAGAGTTTGATGTTTTTTCACCAAGATGGTTATTTTATGATGACAATGGCAGTGCATTTCTTATTGCACAAGAAAATGTATTCAACAACTCGAAATGGTCCATAAACAGCAATACATGTCCTGCTAGACTACTGAACCCTGTTCGAGTGAGTAAGGAATCAACTGCTACACTGGTAATCCATAATGTAACTCTGGCTGATAGTGGTACGTATGGATGTGAACTGGTGCTGGCAACCAGAAGCCCCATAACAAGTAAAGTCAGGCTCATCGTAACATGTAGGTTCAAAATGTTTGAAGATGCTATACATCAGATATCACTAAAATTAGGAAAATGATAAATATGATTGTCATTATTTTTTCAAGTTTTTCATCTTTTTTTCTGTCATCCGTTAAACAATTACATCATGCATTCGTTTATCCTCCGCGCTTCAACTTGTTTATGTCTTCTTTTTGCTATATCTCAGTTTTATAAGGATTTATTATTAATTTTATTAGTTTGTTTTCCTTTCTTGCTTTTATTTTGCTGAGTTTTTGGGTATGTTTTTTAGCATGCGCATGATCAATTTTATAACTACTTTTAATGTTTTTCTTTTTTCTATACAGCTTTTTCTGATATCACTTTAAATCCGTCCTCTCCAAACATTCCTATAAATGAATCCCAAGAATTATCCATCAGCTGTTCTGCAGTTGGAACCCCTCTGCCAAACGTCACATGGCTGAAATTACTGGATGGTGGCAAGTCTCATAAGAACGAAGGTGTAGGGAATGTGACATTTAAAATTCCAAATATCACAAGAAATGACAGTGGGATATATAACTGCTGCGCCACTAACAACCCGAACCAGACTCCAATCTGCAGGAGCACCACAATATCTGTCCACTGTGAGTTCAGTACATAGATATAATTTAGTTATTAACGGTGTGATCATTTAAGTCCAAATATTGACGCTTTGAGCTGACCAGTAGCCACAGTTCGAATTTTAAGAAGGATGTTTGTTTATTTGTTGTTGGCGCATAAATTGGGTCGCATTTGTCGGAGGTGTGCGCTGATACAGCTACGTTACCGGTGTTTCATTATTACGTAGCACACATGAGCACAATACAACTCTGGTTCAAACAAATATAGTAACAGAACGAGAGAAAAACAAAGAGACAGGCAGAAAAACAAACAGAGAGACGGACAGAC
This sequence comes from Anthopleura xanthogrammica, assembly GCA_964019055.1. Lineage (NCBI taxonomy): Eukaryota > Metazoa > Cnidaria > Anthozoa > Actiniaria > Actiniidae > Anthopleura > Anthopleura xanthogrammica. Next base: position 14,264,720 of record OZ025210.1, read on the forward strand.
AGAGAGACAACCAGACAAAACGACAGACGGACAGACAGACAGACAGGCAGAAAAAAAACAGACAGACAGACAGACAAACAGACAAAAAGACAGACAGACAGACAGACAGACAGACAGACAGAAAAACAGAAAAACAGACAAAAAGACAGACAGAAAGACAGACAGACAGAAAAACAGAAAAATAGACAGACAGACAGACAGACAGACAGACAGGCATGCAGACAGAGAACAACCGTAAGTTATCCATCTACCAATCTTTGCGTAAATCTATTTCATTCTAACCTTTTCTACAGCTGTTTACAAAACCTTTTGCCCACAAATCTTGCGAACACACATCAGAAGGAATATGGTGAATAAATTTGTTCTCTTCACAGATAAACCAGAGATTGATGTAGTTCAGTCAAACAACACAGTGTCTTCATATAATGGAGGTACAATCAGGTTATACTGCCTGGCACGAGGCGTGCCCTCTCCTCTGTTCACGTGGTATGATCCCCGTAATCAATCAATAACTACAAGATCACATAATGTTACTGGCGGAAGTCTATTAACCATCAACCGGGACAGCTATGGGTTGTACAGATGTAAAGCAGAAAATATTCTTGGTTATGACGAACACTTCATTAATGTCACTCAAACAGGTTTGGAAATTGGCTAATTAGTTCGTTCGCTCTTTAAATCTATTTGGATTAGCACATTGAATAATGTTTTTTTAAATTTTATATTATGTTTTTTATTGTTTAATTACTTAATTTTTTGTTCATATTATTTTGATTATGATATGAGCAACTACAAAGCGTTTTTCGGAGAGTGTGAGAGGGGGCGAAGCTATAGTTTAATTCAAAATTAAGTAATGTTTTTAAAACAGTGCAAGCATATATCGAGTCTGTATGGGCATTGCATAATAATAATCTATTAACTCATGGGGCTCACATTATTATTCAAATGCACGATAAAAAGATAACGTGTGTTTCGTTGGTTTTATTTAGTTCTTTCTACTTCATATGAGACATCGCTGAAAAGTAAAAGCTATGTTATTAGTGCAACATCAGCAGTTAAACAAGGTAATTAAAAAAAAATTAGATCGCGCGGACAGAAAAAAAAGCTGAAAATAAAACAGAACAAAAAAAAATCAGACAGGTATTAATTTGGAATGTTTTTGATTGTGTTTTAGTAATATTTATTTATTTATTGTAGTTGTTGTTTTCATTTTTCTATTTTACACGTTTTCCCACTTGCTATAGCTTATTATGAGGTCAAGGTTTGGCAAACAATGAATAAATCAAACAAACAAATAAGCAACCCAAAACAAAATATGAAAAATATATATCATGTATAAATGTATATGTATAACGATCCATGCATTGAATTGTTTTTGTTAGCTCATACTTCTAAGAGGGAAGACATAATTTCGACCAATGTAGTGTTTTCAACAGCAAAGTTACAACAAGGTAAAAGCTCAAAGCTAACTACCCTTAGGTATCGCATAATTTAACCAATAACAAACGCTTAATATTCTTTCCTTTTTTTTCTGTTTTTTTTTTTTTTACATTTTTTTAAAATTATTTTTTCCGTTTTCGTTTTCATTTTTTTTTTCTTTTTACCTTCTTTCGTTCTTTTTGGATTTTCTTATAATTTGACATTTATTTTCTTATTTATATATATTTTTTGTATCCTAGCTAGGACAACCAGTCTTGTTAGGGGAGTTGGTTTAAATAAGGACATCGCTCTATTGGCAGCAGGTGGAACAGTGATCTTTGTCTTGATAACGACAATCACCATCCTCATTGTTATGATCTTTAAAAAGTACAATAAAAACAAAGGTATATTATTTTAGCAGGAATTCCTTTTTAATGATGCGGCAAATAGATAATTATATGCTCCCTTTCCTGCTCCTGCTCCTGCTCTTGCTCTTGCTCTTGCTCGTGTTATTGTGCCTGTTGCTTTGTACGTTCCTCTTCTTCTTCCTCATCCCCATCGTGAACTTCACAACAGCCCTCTCTTTCTTAATTTACTCCTCCCTCTTCATCTCCCTTCCATCCATTGTTCCTCCATCCGTTTCCTGTTTATTTAGTCCTAATCGTGCGAGTCAATAGGTACAAATCAAATTATTTTGATCTACTGCAAAGATCATTGATTGATGACATATTATGGTATATTTTTATCAGCAGTTTTAAAAGAACAGCAAGAAGAAAATGAGTATGAATTTATCGATGAATTGAATGAGTTTCATTTTCAAAAGAATTGTCTTTGAAAGGACTACATTTAAAAAATATTATTAAAAACATCGTTTCCATTGACCTTAGAGTACCTTCTTTCCCGGCGGAGGCTGAAGAAAATGACATGCCCATATATGCAAAAGTTGATTTGTCGAAAAAGAAAAGAAACAGACAAGAGAGTATACCGATCTATGCCCAGGTTGACAAAACCAAGAAAAAGGTATGCAATAGATATCGTAGATTAAGAATGTAATCGGGATTGTGTTATACCTTTTGATGATAGCTCTAACTGCTTTTCCTGGATTGACAAAAATGGGGCCATTAATCGAATATTAGTGGTTTAGTTAGTGACCTAAAAAAACATTCTCAATTGCATATAAACGACCCCTTCGACGTATCGGCAAAACAGCTCATTTTGGAGGACAAAATGAGAAAATGAGACAAAATGAGAATTGGAAAACAATTTTTCCTCTCCGAATTGAGCTGCATTCCGACGTATTGCAAGCTAGTGATAGCTCTTTGATTCAGCGATCTCGTGCAATTTTACAATTCCTCTCCATTACAAGCACACAATTAATTCAATTATTCTAACTTATTCTAACTTTAATTCAAGTTTCTATTTCAATGCCTTAAGGTGAATGGCTAATTTTGGAAAAAAAATGTTTTTAAACCACAATTTTTAAATGTGAAATTTAATGCTGATTCCCAGTATGAAAAGAAAAATGGGGTGTTCTGCGCTCGTTTTCGAGATAATCAGCATTTAATGGAGTCCTACGCGCGAGTTTTTGAAGCAAAAATTGCGTCACCGAAAGTGATCAAAAAAAAAATACAACTCATAAGATAATAGTTCTTTGCAGACCTTATGATGCACAAATGCCAGCTAGTGAATTATTCTACAATACGACATGGTTTTTTTTAAATAAAATACAAAGAAATACATCGAATTGTCATATTTTGCCCTTTCAATTCTCTCAAAAATCTCATAAGGTCAAAGAAAAATTACTACAAAAATCAATTTTTTCATGCGTTAGAAAAATCAACTTTTCTAAAAAAAATTGATATCACGTAGATTTTTAGAAGTTCTTTCAATTAAGCTAATAAAGAGTATAGAGTCCCTTGCAAAATTTGAGAATTTTGTGCTCTTGAAGTTGAAAACGTGTATGGTTCCTCAATACGATTTCGTATTTTATTCAGCGGTTTTGTGCGCGCGCTCATCGTGGGCTCAAATCTAGCGTTAAAAAGTAGGCAGTCACCTTAAAACTATCCTGGTAAGACTCATTGACGTGCAGCAAAGATCTGCCATTAAATAAATTCAATATAATCTTTGTCCAATAAACCTGTTGATGTTTCAGCGTCCAGGTCAGATCATCTATGCGGAGTTGGGTGACCTTCATTCAACTGAAGTCATTCCAACTGTCATCTCTCCAACACAGCCACATCGCGACGTGTATGGTGAGATTGATTTCCCTTCAAAGTACAAGCTATGCAGTCAATGCTGAACCTCTATATGAAGCTATTCCACTGGAATGAGAAGCCATTTTACTGATCATGATATAATGAAAGGCAACCAGACGAAATAAAGCTCATTTTAATAACGAGGGTAGTAAAAAAATGTGCATAAAAATTCATAACTGTTTGCTTATTCCTCAGTTGATTTACATAATTGTGTCATTAAAAATATACATTAGTATAAAAATAGACTTTGTATTTGTATTTTTTTCAACCGGTTTGATCTCGCGTTATGATTGGCTGTAACCAGTACAACTACAATAAAACCTCATGGTTAAGGTTATGGGTCAAAACGTGTTCAGCAAAATAATTAGTTGATGCTATCAACTGTAAGCAAACTTTCTGTTTATGTATTCAAAAATATTGATTAAAAAAACTCTTAAACAACTCAGAGCTTTGTAGAAAAGATCCCTTTCACGTGACATCAAAGCAAGCAAGTGTATTGGTAAGTTATACTCCCTTAACCAGTGGATAAAATGATCATTAAATCATTAAGGCAAGGACGGGGGGAGAGGGGGTTGGGGGTTATGTAGTGATGTTTAGGGTAAACTACGATATAAATGCTAAATGCTAAAAGAGATAACGAAGTGTAGATAGGAAAATACATCAATAGTTTTGTATATATCCTTATGGTTATCATGGTCAGCCCATTCTTTATCGCTTTCTTATTATCGTCGCTATTTCATTTTAATCTATAATGTTTCGAAACTAAGATAAATCCTTTACCCACCCCTCTCGAGTTTCCTTCAGCAGCACCACCCCACCTCCCCCCCCCCCCCCCCCCCCCCCCGATCCTTGGTAAGACCAAACCCTTTTCGTTTAATTAAAAGATGGTACGGAAGTTCCAGAGGATAATGTTCTTCAGAACTCAGTCAGACCTTTTCTTTTTGTTGCTTTTAACCTTTTTCGAAATACAACAAGGTAAGGACTGTCTTATCTACTATTCAAAAGATACGCTGATGTTCTGAGGGTCGTAGTTTTAGTCTGTTTGATAGACACTCAATCGTGCGTGAAACGCATGCTTTTTTCAGTTACACTCCAATTCCATGCGCTTTGATTTCTTGTATGGAACGTTAAGCCAGAAGATAAGGCTGTATTGAACATGGGGGTAAGATGATCTTAGAACTAGGACTTTCTTTCGAAGCGAATCAACCTAGTGTTCAGTTTTCCCGAGCTAAAATACATGCACTAATGATTGCGTTCATCAAAGGTTTCACAGAAACATGATGTGTTTGTCGATCCCTTGATCTTCCTTGCAGTAGGATCTTCATTTCTTATAGATAGGACTAGGGAAAGACTATCTTAGCACTAGGAATAAAGTTTTTACGCCTTGTTCGCAATGTAAATGGAAATAAAGTAGAGACAACTCGCCTACTATAGATTATAGGTTTATCCTCAACCCATGTAAACAGGGCTTAAACTTTCTAGTCAGAAAATTATAAAACCCATAAAGTTCATGGCGTAGTATAAAAATGAAGCTTGGATCAATGTCATTTTGTTACATCACCGAACCAAAAATACGTATTACGTTTGCAATTAGTTCAACCTTATGAAATGTTCAATCATTGTCCACACTTCAGACATTGTCTTCTCAACAAGAATTGAATATATTTTATATAGCCTTGTCGATTTGGTTTCATAAACCGGGTTTGTAAACATGTCGTTTTATGTCAATAGACCAAATTCGATAATTTCAATACGAACATCTAGATAATCTACGCGGCTAATACCAGTTGTATATCAGGCCGCCATTTCCAATGTCGAAACTAATTGTAGTTTTAGGAAATGTACTCCTTCTATATTTGGCCATTATAATGGCACTCATTTTTGATCCCAATATACATGTATATAACTTTTTAGTTGGCTTTCATTTTTAGGCTATTTGTTTGTAATGTGAAACAGAAGAATGCTGTAGCCTAGTTGTTGTTTGGTGACACACCTTGAAGCTGACAAATTTGAATAGATAAATATAGAATTCTTAGAATTTGAATTTGATTTTCCATTCTCGATCTCTCCTTTTTTTAATTTTGTGTCTTTTATCACTAAAAAAAGCCTTCTTTTCTTCCCCTTTTTGCTCGTTTCCGTTTTATGACTCTGATCTATCAAGTTTGTGATGATGAGACAACACTCGAGAAGATAGATATCACTCGGCTTCGAGTTTTGTTTTCAGGTCGTGCTTTTCTAGTGTTCTCTCAGCATCTCAACCGTTTTTTATAAATACTTCCTAATTTTTACTACAAGTAGATGAGTTCGATATGCAATCCTTTTAGTCCTGGGCCTGCATTATAAGCTTTATACAATATTCTTAAAGTGCTAGTCTTACGAAAATGACACTATCCCTAAAGAATATATCTTATAAAAGTAGACATGTTATATAGTTAATTGTCAAACTTTTATTTCGATACGAGACCGGGAAGATGTTGTATTTAGCCTGTAAAGTTCGGCATTTTCGGTCCGCCATTAAACGAATGCGTTCCTGTCAGTGGTAGCAATTCAACGAAAGTGACGTCATATGCGCAACGATTAAAATTTTTTTAAAGTTGAGGTTTCTTCCCTGTCATTTTCTGCTGATATTTCGCAGGAATTTTCATCTAAAATGCACGCCATTTCAGAATATATGGGGTCGAATATAGAGTCAGTATATGGAGAGCAAATTCAGAAGTGCGGATATGACGTCACGAATAAATACAACTCAGCTGACCGAACAATGGCGGACACACTTTTTAGCGATTTTAAGAACGAAATTCATTCCCTTAATTATTTTTTTTCTTTCCGATTTTTGTTAATTCGTAAACTATACGACCTATTTGTGGATAATAATCACAGAAAAGTGATGATTTTACAGTGTCATTTTCATAAGACTAGCACTTTAAATTTGCTACCTTGCTTTTGGCTTGTCATCTACGTTTAATTAAAACTATTACATTGCGTTTACCTAATATAAAACAAACAAAGCAGCTTTCAAACAAAACGACTTAATTAATAGTAATATTTATTTTAATTTTTTTTTATTTTTTGAAATAAGTAGTTTTTGTTGATGTTTGGTATTTAAAATCGATAATTAATATATTAAAGTATAATATTCAAAATGATGATAATTATTTTATTACGTCATCGTAAATGGTAAATGGTAAATGGTATAATACTCATTTTTGCAACAAAATAAACCAAAAACCGTAAATGTTATCGGATTCTGATTCCCCCAGATATTACAGTGAGAATCGAAAAAACCGTGGGCACCGGAAATATTTCAGAAATTGTGTATCATTTTTTGAACAATCTGAAGCAACTCTCTAACTACAAGAAGTTCAACTGATTTGTAGCCCGTTAAAAGCAAGTGTCTGTAAATCTCGCCCGGAGTGGTGCAAAATGTGAAAAATCGAAATTCCCCAAACTTTGTCAGTTTGCAGGTATAGATAAGCTATAACTATTGGTCTAATTTTGAACTCATTCCGATTATTATTTTGGGAGAAAAAAAATATTTTTCTGTTGGGTCGTTCTCAAGCGGGTTTCTGAGCTCATTACCATATCGTACATCGAGTAAATTTCCGAAGCCTTCTGAGAAACCAGAAAAACAATGGCAACAACAATATCATTTATGAAGAGAAGACACATGTTAACAAACAATCTCAGTGAGTTTTGTTTGAATACCTTGCAAAATGAATATTATTTGATTTTTTAATTTTAACTATTTTAAGGTCATTTATATAAGGTCAGAAATATTACCTAACTTTAAAGGCAAAAATCTCACCCTGGCATATGACTAGAAGCTCTGAAACTGTATCCAAGTGAAAGAGCATTGTTTCTACCCCGAACACGTGACACTTACGTTAAAAATTGCCGTGACTTCTTAAGGGTCAAATAATAATAATAATAATAATAATAATAATAATAATAATAATAATAACTTTAATATTTGTAATGCGCATATTACATATGAATATGATCACATGCGCACATATTACACTAAATTTACAATGATAAGTAATAAATATATAAATATGATATGGAGCAAACGCATCAAAACCATGGAATAAACACAAAACAGACACAAACAAGTAGCAGCCATCTAGTGACAATCAGTCACCTTCACTCATCCAGAACATCCACCACACAAAGAACAAAGTGAATAGCTGACTATTTAAACATGGTATATTTCTAATTTCAAGAGGAAGAGCATTCCATAATTTAGGAGCAGCAGATCTAAAAGCCCTGTCACCTAGAGTCTTACGTTTTCCACTAGCTGGAACTAGGAGTGTGCCGTTTCTATTACGGAGATTGTATCTTGACACCTTAGTTATTGAAACTAGATCGGACAAATATTTAGGTGCAAGCCCATGTAAACATTTAAATGTTAGCAATACTATCTTAAAATGGATACGATATCTGATGGGTAACCAGTGTAGATCGAATAGAACTGGCGTAATGTGACAAAAACGAGGAAGCCCTACAATAATCCTGGCAGCAGAATTTTGCACTCTTTGTAACTTATTTATATGAATATCAGGAAGGCCATACAATAAACTATTACAGTAATCAACTTTACTCGCTATGAAAGCATGGATTAAAGTCTCGGTGGCACTATGTGTTAGGTATTTTCTAATTCTTCTGATATTATATAGATGGTAAAAAGATGAGCTACAGGTTTTCTTAATGTGTTCATTCATATTCAAGTGGGAGTCAAACCAGACTCCCAAGTTCTTTACGACAGAAGATTGTTTAATCTGGGCAGTCCGACTGAAATTTTCAAAAATACCCCTAAAATAAAAGATACCAGAAGTTTAATATTTTTAGTATCTTTAATTAATGGGCGTGGCTAGGCTTTTTTCGACAGTGCTCATATAAATGTGATTGAAAACTTATCAGAAATTAGCGGGAGGGAGGGGGTGTGTGTGAAGATTTTTAATTGAGCCTTGAAAATGATGTGACCCTCCCTAGCGATGGGAATGAAATTTCCTGACCCTGATGCATTTTTATACCAGACTTAAAGGTAGTATTCCTACAACTTTGCTGATTCGGCGTGCCAGTGACACAATATCTTCCTCCTCTGCGAGTTCGTCTATTTTCAGCCAGGTTGTTTTTTTGAAGGAACTCGAAGACAAAGCAAGTCACGTAGTATTTTGGCCGCACGATTCAAATGCCACTTTTGAGAGGAAATATTCGAATATTTAAACGGTTGTAAAATCGTAAATATTTATTGAAAACCTATGAAATTTAAGAATTTTGCAATTTAGATGTCATATTTTAAAATAGGATCGAAACCTCGTTCGCTTCATATGCACTTCTTGCAGTTAGAAAGTCGTTTCTGATTGTTCAACAAACAATAAACGATTTCTGAAATATTTTTAGGTGCCCATGGTTTTTTGATTCGCATTGTAATTAGGTCAACAACACTGTGGAATCTTAAAACCGTTATAAGCTATTGTATATCACTGGCTTATGGTGATTTTCTTTTTCTTCACAGCATATTCGAATTCCATCATAAAGGGTCCGACTGTTATAAAATGCTACATTGGAGAGGATGCAAACTTTATTTGGAATACGACAAACCAACAAGAACTCCTTTCAGTCAGATGGGGGATAAGAAAAGGCGACATCGCTGACCCTCTTTTTATCAATGTTAATATATATTCTGGAATTCGAAGAGTGAACTTAAACAAGGATCTTGATGACACGATTAAAACAAGGGTAGATTATCGTGGGGACTTGAAAGAAGGCTTTGCTTGGTTTGTGTTGAAGAACCTTACCGTTAATGACTCGAATGAATATATTGCAAGCATCAGTGACAATGTAGATGGTGTTCAACCATACCCTGTACGCTTAGTGGTTGCACGAAAGATAGAAGGTAAGTTGTTGCATTGATCGATTTACAATAATATTTTAACAGCATGTCGTTTCTTAGTTCAGATATTTTCAAGAAAGTTCTGTTAAAAAAATCTTAAGATGTTATCGCATCAGACGCTGGATCGTTAAGCCACGACAGAAATATGGTCACTTATTCCAAACTCATAGTTTCATTTCTTCTCGTTTGACGTTTAGATAATGATGACATGGTATCTGCAAAACACACAACAAAACCTATTAACTAAGTTATAATCTACAAAAAGGAATAAGGAAAGGAAAAAGGTCGAATACTTACCAAACGCTGTTTACACTGAGAACAGTTAACGGTAGTGACTCGATACAAATAAGGTTACATGCATTATACTAATGAACACTAGCTTAAGTAAACATTACAAAAAGAACAAAAGAACAGAATAAAAATTAAGATAATGTCAATTTTGACAAAGCGCTGAAAAAGAAAGGGAAAAAAATTACTTAATGGAGAATTAAGTAATGGAGAATTTGAAGGCGAAGTATATCTTATATAGGAGAATACTGATTAAAACAAACATATCAGGATTGGTTAAAAATTGTAAAGTTTCAAATTACAGATCATAAATATTGATTATGTTGTTTTTCTCGACAGTAAAACCAACAAGAGGACCTTCTGCTTCTACAGACACAACAGCTGTATCTCCGAGCATGACAAGTAAGTATTTAGCTTGAGTAAGGCACAAAAATATTTTACAGGTAAAACTTTGCAACATTTACATGCCAGATATAAGCGTCCATAACTATAAAACCTATATAATTGGCTTTGTTCAGGTTGTAATTAGTTTTAAATTCTTATTAATTGCTTTTCTTTATCTTTATTTACTTGGGTATTAGTTTTTGAACCTTAGTCTTTAAACAATGTACATTCACACTTTGCAGATTTTCTTTATTCCAGATTGAATTCCCAAATAATTCATTTGCATCAACTCAATTTCGTTTTTTTGTCCAGTCAACAACTCACTTCATGTAGGATCTATACAGAGAATATTGTCAACTATGTTGAAATTATTGGGATAACTTTAGCTTAGGTTACACAAAAACTACACCTTCGCTATAATTAGACCATAAGCGATCTAACAGATACTTAACTAGAACTTAGTCAGTAAACAAAATTCTGCGAAATAGGCTAGCTCCAAAGTTGGGATATCAGGCGTTAGCTGACAGCGCCCATCTATGAATATTTCAACAGAATTTGAGCTAGCAAAACCCTAAACTGTCATTTAAAAAAAACAAGATAATATTATCTAAAAATGTAATTTCGGCAAAATTTCTAATTAAGGTTTGTTGTTTTGCATCTGCTGATCTGTCAATCATTCCTTTGCTCTCAATCATTCCTTTGCCGAAATTCCTTAAGGAATGACATCTTGATTCCGCAAACATGACTATTACAGAACAGTCTTTTTACCTGTCATGTTTTCTTCTGCTCGGGCCTTTTCGGAATCAAAATATTAGTGCCTCTTTTCAGACTTTTTGGCACTGCGGCTTACAACAATATCTGTTTCCCTTAATTAATAAAATAAATTTTTTTCTGCTTCTCATTTTCCTATTCGTGTCACATCCTTTAGGAAAAATCACGTCACGTCCTTTAGGGAAAAAATCTCTCTTTACACATGGTAGTTTATAATAGAATAATGTTTTTGTTTTGCTTTTGTTTGTTTGTATCGCTAATTATCACCAAAAATACAAAGTGTCTTGCCTTTTGTCAGTGTCAGTGTGTAGTTTAAAACAGAAGTTATTATCTTTATGTTAGTCATAGTTTGGTCGTTCGTTCATTTTTGATTGTTTTTGTATTTGTTTGTTCGTTTGTTTGTGTTTGCTTTAGATTTGTCTTATCGCTAATTACCCCCCAAAATACAACGTGCATCTCGTTTGGGTCACGCACCCACTTACCACCCAGTCCGTGTACGAAATCTCGGAGCTATTTACTAACGTTTGAATAAACGCAAATTGTAATTTTGTAACTAGTTTACCTATTTACCTACAGCGGCCTATAACAAGACAACAATAAGCCCGGAAATTACAAGTAAGTCCGGTATTGAGTAACTGTATTATTAAAATACTTAGCCACTATGTGCAGCCACTGCATGTCTAGCTTTAGACTCACCGTATAGATTCTTTAGACTCGTGATGTCAAAGCAGCTCAATTTGGAGGACAAAACAAAAGAATTTCAATCTCCTGAGAAATGGAACCGTATCACGTCGGGCTAGATGGGCCGAGAATTGTCTCATATCACGCCCCGAATGGCACACTGGGTATTTATCTTAAAAACGATACCGCTTTGTTAAATCGCAGGCTTCAAAAAAAACATGGCGTTAAAAGAAGTCACACAAAAAGTGATTAATAATTTAAAAGTGTCATTCAAAGATTCAATAATTTTTGAAATATGCTTTCAGTGAGATAAATTATTTAAGTTGTCTTCAATAAGATTTGCATTTTTACATAAATTATGTTTACACAAGTATATATAAAAAATATATTAATCTTATAAGTGAGTTTGTATCAACTAGTTTGATTCCAGCTCTTTAATGTAAAAAATATGAAGAAGAAAAAACTATAGAAACATTAAGGGATTAATATTATAGTAACAGGTTTCAATATGATCTATATTTTTGAAAAACTGAATAGCAGGTTTTAATTTGTCAGCATGTGCACACACAAGAAAAAAAAAGAAGCTAAAAATTAAGACTATTAACCTTAATGGCATAATATCAGCCTACAGTAAGCTTATAAGCTTAAAATTATGCTTACTACGTACGAAAGGAGTCAAAACAATGCTTACAAAATTACAAGGCCATTGTTTTTAAAGTTGTATGCTTTCCTAAAATCATAAGCAATAAATAGTCCAATCAAAAATACAGTAATCCAAAGAGAAGCCCACCTTCCGTTTTCTATAATTCAGCTTGTTCTGGAAACTCTTGAGCTTGACATCTGTGGCTATTTTTTCATCTACTAACTTTTCCATAATGAGCTTTCTTCGTTTAGCATATAAACCAATGTTGAAGTGTGCTTTCCGCTTTGACACAACCGGAGTACATGTGTCTACACACTCGCTGGTAGAACTTGGCGAATCCTGTGAGCTAATGTACATGTCAATATATCAATACGAAGCTTGGAAAATACATTACAAATCTGTCGTTTTAATTTTTTGATTTAGGGTTCTTTTCTCAATAAAAAAAATCCAGTTGTAGTTTATCAAAAGCATGAGTGAAATTACTTACCTAATAAGCGTTGTCTGTGTCGGAGAACCATCTATAGTTTTAGGCAAGTTATATACCAAAATAGAGCTTTCTTTACGAGCTTTCTGATTTCGCCGCCATTTTTTTTGCAAATATTTTCCCTTTGGGGGTAGAGACGGTCGAAAGATGCATATTTTAATATTAAATAGCGGAGCTTTCAAAACCGAGCTCGCCCAAGTCTCCCTTTTTGCTGAATTGAATGAGACAATTTGGACCACAGCTAGCCCGACGTGTATTGTCTTTCCCTCCAAATTGAGCCGCATTTCGAAGTGCTGAAATGGGTCTATAGTAGAACTTTGCACTTATCGCCAAGAAAGATAATATAAATTAAAATTGTTGCACAAATACCCAGGATAAGGAATTAACTCTGGAAATGAATTTAATTTATATTGTTATCCAACCTATCATTCAACAATTGTCATCTGTCATTCAACATGTAAGATGATTTTAAGAGACAACACGGCACTTTTGAAATTTTTTAGAAGACATGTTTTGGCAGATTCAACTGCCATCGTGAGTTGGTAAGTACAGATCTAGAGTGGAAATCTTACGATATATAACCAAAGGAACACAAAAGAAAACCGCGAATATGCGACTATTTAAATTGATCTGGCATACAATGCACTACATATTGGAAACCGTTATACTTGAATTCATTCGACAACAAATTAAGGTAGCTTTGGTAGTGAGGAAAGGATAATAGCGGAGCTCCCGCGCGGGCCGAAGGCCCGCGCGAGCGGAGCACCATACTTAAGAAAAAATGGTAATCCATCGAGTTGATTTTTCATGGCTTGATTACGTCATCACCTTGTCCATACATACATACATACATACATACATACATACATACATACATACATACATACATACATACATACATACATACATACATACATACATACATACATACATACATACATACATACATACATACATACATACATACGTACATACATACGTCCGTCCGTGTACCACTTTGCACAGGGTTCCCGCGCGCTTTGCTTACTCACAAATGCACAGAAAAATTGCAATAATGTAGTCAAAGATGGATCAAGAAGTATTTTTTCTTATTTTAGCAATGCGAAAAATACGTTTAATCGAAGTCATGTCTGTCTTAAAGTGAACAAAAACAATTTTTCGACTTAAGCGACTTGCTAAAGAAGATTTAGCGAGGGAAAGCGAGGGAAGATTCTGAATCTTACGATGAAGTTTCGTGACTGAAACTTCAGTGAGAGAAAAAGTGGCCTGTAGACCAGAAAAACCTGATTATACTGCAAGAATGATATTTCAGTTCCGTAGAAAACACTTCATAGAAGGTAAATTCATTAATTTTAACTAATATTTCGTAAAAAATCGACAAGAAATGTGTAAACTAGCTGGAGAAACTCTCAGACAAGCCAAGGACGTTGGTTCGGCAAAAATTGTCAGAAAAACTTGGATAGTTTGTCGTTTTTACTGCATTCTAGATTTTTATCATTTTTTTCTTCATTACTTGTGAATCAAAAAAAGCGATATTTGAAGCTTTGATTTTTTGTTTTTGATCCCATTTCAAGAAAAAGGCTAAGACTTAGTAAAAAGACTTAGTTCTTTGAAAAAATATATTTGACGGCCAGCGAGCCTCACGCGAAGTCAAAACAAGATTCCAGTTTCATAATCATATGAATATTTTGACATTTTTATAGATAATTTATTTTAATGTTGAATGAAATATGAAAAAGGAATACATATCACACCAAACATTTGCTATTTATCGGGCTTTTCCAGCTATTACTATTACACAATCGCAAAAATGATGAGCTTTTTTTTTTTTATGGATAAGCTTATGTTTTTGTAAGATATTTCGCTCGATAATAAAGTTAAGAATAAATCTGAAAAAAAACTTTTCAAAGACCAACTTACTAACCATGAAAATTATTATCTTGCATTAATGAATATGTCTCTTTTTACTTGTGAAGTTCAAGTGAATGTAAGCTTAAGCTTATCAGTAATATTTTTCGACAATTTTCAGTGTAGTTCACTTTCCACCTAAAAAACTTATAACTTTGATTACTAAGATTTGTTGAATAAAATCCTTTGTTCTATACATGTATTCATATGTTCTATAATCTATAATTATTTTTCTTCGAATTGAAAAGTTTTCTAATGCTTTTGAAGGCTTAAAATAATGGTTTTTCTTTTAATTTTTCCTCCTGGATTCTGGTAAAATCAAACGAAGTGGTAACGCTATAACCAGCGTTATGCCGCGTCACACAATTGTCACGTTTTTAGCACTAAATATACTATTTAGCTCCGCTTTTAGGCAGTGCCTAAATCTATATATTACTATGATGGTATTCAAAACCTCAAGGTCAACAGAAACAAACGAGAAGCTGATCGAGTTGACTGAAAATATACCATATTATAAAAACAAACCGTCAAAGACGAAATTTCACAAAAACGCTTTTATATTTCTCGCGACCAAGGGTATCCTTGCACTTTGCCTCGCTATGATGCACTTGGTTGCGTTCATAATAAACTAAATAGCATGTAGAGTTCAAAAATCCTCGTTTATGGTTCTTCATGGTTTCAGCCGCTACTCCACCAGCTGCCAAACACACATTCCTATCACATTCCTTTCCCAATTCCCTCTTTTTCCCCAGCCCCAAAGAGCCGCTACGCAGGCTACTATCACAGCAACTTTGCAGCATTATCACGTGACTTATCGTTTAGTGTTTCCCTTTTGTGTTTGTTTAATTTTAAGCACCTGAACCGAGCTCAACGTACACAATGCGACACATTAATGACCACCTAATGTTAATGACTATTGCACTGGTAATGTCGCACTTCGAGATTTAGGTAAATATTGCACTAGCATTATTAATGACTTACTTTCTCTTTTTGTTATTATATTTGATATAATGATTTGATTTAATATTAATGGAAGACAAGCTTTAGAAAAAATATTATCGAGCATACTCTGAGCTCGAGGCTTTGAGAATTGAGGCCGTGTCGCTATTTTTTCTTCTTCTTTTTCAGAGCCTGCATTTGATTCCTTGGATCAGCACATCAAAAGAAAAGATGCAATTCAACTATTAATTGAAAACATTTTTTAAATACAATTATAATTATAATTATAAAGAGGTTTACACGGAAATGGGTGGGGGAGGGAATTGAAATTTGGGGATTTGAAAAACATTGACGGAATGAGAATTAGGTCAGCAAAATGGAGCATGTGAATGTGAAAAATGCTAGAGGGTGATCAGCTATACATTAACATGATTGAGTTCTAAAAGTCAGTAGCAACAATTATTGAGGGAAGTCATAAAAAAAATAGCTCCTGATCTTTGAATCAGTTGATATTCAGTTAGTAAGAAAGTATGTAGTACTTGTTGATGATTGTTATTTATGACGTCGCAACCCTCCCCCAAGGAGCAGACGTAGCTCGTAGACGTATAGGAGCAGGCAGCTCAGTAGGTTAGTGCGCGGGTTTCGGGGTAGGAGGTTCACGGTTCGATGTTCTGTTTCTCAACGTCTGTTACAACTTCTATTTTCCGTGTAGCTTTAACTTATATACTCGTTATAAGGAGCACTGTTAGAGTGAATGGGTAAAGGAAGCACCTTCGAGTACTTTAAAACGAGCCCCTGACTCGGGAGAACTGACCAACCATTCCTCGTGCTTCGAAGTAAAATAAATTACTTTAACCTTTATAACCTTTAGCAAGGCGACAAATAATGACCGGTCCTTAACAAACACCGGTCCCGAACTTCTTATATCTACTTGTTATTACATTATGCTAAAAAAAAAAGCAAACTAAAAACAATCGCAATTTAGATTTTTGTTACTATAAACCATTTCCTGCTATAGCTAAAAAGATGATAATAAAAAAGGAAGCTTGAAGTTCCACAATTATTGTCCGTGTGATATAATTAATCTGATTTTGTTTTTGTCTTCGTAATTTATACCAAATCTTTTAGCTTCTTACTTCAAGCAGGGTTAACTGTAATCTAAGAAGGTAGCGCATGGCGCTCAACTGGTAAAATGTATGATCCTGCTAACCAGTAAGCTTCTACTGGCATATTTAATTTTATATAATAAGTAATAATGCCAAACAGCACTTGTTTACTTATTGAGCTAGCTAGTATACCAACGTTCCTTATGTGTATATATTTTATTTTACAGTTTACTTGCTTTTTACTTTTATTTTGTTTTGTTCTGTTTTTGTTTTGTTCTGTTTTTGTTTTGTTCTGTTTTTGTTTTTGTTTTGTTTACAGTGTCCAGCGTTGTTTGTTTAATTTACTTTTACTTTTTTTACGTCTACCATAATTATATCATTTATAATCTTACCTTGCCCTGTTAGTAGTCTACAAACACATATGGAGAAAAAAAATCACTATTGTTTACTTTTGTTTTATAGTAATTATTTTCTATCTGTGTTATTTATTTCCTTATGTCATGTTCCAATGGATAGCATTCTGAGCTTTTACTAGT
This sequence comes from Anthopleura xanthogrammica, assembly GCA_964019055.1. Lineage (NCBI taxonomy): Eukaryota > Metazoa > Cnidaria > Anthozoa > Actiniaria > Actiniidae > Anthopleura > Anthopleura xanthogrammica. The sequence goes on from OZ025210.1 coordinate 14,282,030, forward strand.
CCTTTAATCAATAACGTGGTTGTATGTTTTAGTTTCAGATAACCGGGAAAGGATTACGAGGTAAGGTAACAGTGGCGTCTCTTACTAGGAAAAACACAAAAGCTCTACACTGACAACTATAAAACAGAATAAAGTAAAACGATATCCACTGATAAATATTGTCCTAGAAGAACAAGAAGAACTAATTGTACCATCTACTGACCGTAACAACTGACCTTCAAAATTCTAAATTATTTTTTAGCGTTTTCTCCGATAGATTTGCCCGTCCCGTTTTGGCTCAAATAGCCGATGCGGTTTGCCAATGATGATTTAGATCATTTTTCTTCCTTTTTAATCATTTGATTGTAAATTCAAATCATTTATATTTTCTATCCTTCCTACCTTTATTACTGCCGTTCCTCCCTTTCTTTCCTGCCTTCCCTTTATTCCCTATATTTCTCCATTTCATTGTTTTCTTCCTAATTATCGGTATTTTGATATCAGGACCGAAATGCAGTTGCCTTAACATCAAAAGAGGAATCGACTACAAACAACGATTTATCTGGTAGTGCATCAAATATATCGCCAAATAAAGACTATGAGAATTTATCAGAAAAATCAGAGTCATCCTCCGATTCTGGGAAAGCAGCACAAGGAACAAGTGCAGGTGACGTTCAACTTTCACAAACTCATCATGATTATCAAGAACTTAATACTGATGTTTTATTGTCGAGCATTCAAGCATACCAGACTCTTAACAGGACTGGGGAGGACAGTGTTACAAATATAGAACCTGAATTGCCTCCTGCAAAATATGAAGCATTAAAATTTGTAAATCACCCACAAAGTTCTGAATATCAGAAACTACATATTATGCACGTATAGGGGGTAAAAAGTAAAACGTTTATACGAATATATAGTTTTTGTAGTTTATAGTTTATACTTTTTATTTTCATCATAGTCCCAATAATTGGGACCTTCCCCGGGGGGGGGGGGGGGGGGTACTCTCTATAATGGACTATACGGGGATGCTCCGCCCTAAAGGGGTACTTTTTCAGGCCGCACTTATAGAAAAGGGATGGAAATTTGTGAGTTTTGGTATAAAAAGGGGTAGATTTTCGCCAAAGGTATTTGAAAGGGGTACCTTTTCAGGCAAAAAGGTATAAAAAAGGGGTACCTTTTGGCTGAAATTTGGTATCGGAAAGGGTAAGGGGTCGTGAGTTTTGGCGGAGCATCCCGTATGAAACGAACCGAAGTACATCCCAGCATCGTCTGGTCTACTTGCTACCCCCAAAAAGACTAGGTTTTTAAGAAAAAGGATACACGATTTTATATTACCGCGTATTAAGACTAAGCGTTATAAATACATATTTTTAAACAGATATCTATTTAATAATATCTAATTAGTTATTAGTAATTCTTAGATTTTCTTAATGTATATACAAATTAATTATCTAAATTTATTTTAGTATATTGTAAAATAAGGAAATTTGTTTCTTAAAAAAAGAAAGTGTTATTATTTGTCATATGTCTTTGATCTCTTTTTCTTGACTATAGCGTGCAATATATTTGTATTTTTTGTTTCGCTTTTCAGGAGGTCCATCAGTTCGATTTGCATTTTCCTTCACACTAACTGTAGACATAATGAAGTACTGAACATGAGAAAATGTATTTACCATTACTACTGAATATATTTATATTAAATATCTATGAAAACTCCATGTTTTAATTTCTGTGTGGATTGTTAGGAAAGCTATATCGCCCCTATCTAGATATGATGGCCACAGTAGCGTAGCGAGGGGGGGGGGGCACCTGCTTTCTAGGTCCTCGCTACGCCCCTGGATGGCCAGCTGCCCAGTAAATACACTGCAGTCTGGCTTTCTTTACTTACTTAACTTAATCTATAAACATTTACAACAACAAAAATCAAAATACAGATGACTTTGCTAGACTCAACACTTAGATAGTATTTATAGAAATAGGTATAGGAAAGATGTACTCTGTGGGTGTGGTCACAAACAAAAAGTAATAACCTTGACGTTAATAAATATTTCTTCAATAGTTTCCGGATCGAATTCCAGTATCGAAACTAATGTCGCAATTCATTTTCATTCCTTTAGTTACTTTTTTCGAAGCATTTGAGTTAAGATATATGGGAGTATATATATATCTCAAATCCAAACTAATGATGAAATTAGCTGCTTACCGAGCTAACATAGTGACTGCCTTGACACAACTATTCACAGGTTTATGTTTTGTTCAAGGTATGCTATGGTCATTGATTTTTTAAGATACAATTTATTGTTATTGGTTAATATAGCATGGATCGTAATTTAAAGGTGCTCCTCGGTTCACTCAAGAGCCTCCAAGTGTTCTGTACGTGTCCAGTGGAGGTACAGCAAGACTTGTGTGGGATTATAATGTCAAGAATAGAAGTGCACTGTTTGATCCATATTCACCAGAGTGGGCTTTCTATAATACAAGTGGAGGCAGACTACTAATCGGTGTAGAGGATGGCTATAATGGATGGAGGTTTGTTATTTCCAAAAGGTGTCCCTTGAAACTGCGAGGTCGAGTCAGTAAAGAGTCCACTGCTACTCTGGTCATATCTAATGTCACCACTGCTGATAGTGGGATATATGGATGTGATCTGATGTTATTACTAGGATCACCAATAAGAAGTAAAGTACAACTTACTGTTACAGGTACAAATTATTTTGTATACATCAAACTTTAGACGCTAAGTTAAGTCTCTAACAGTCTACCATTTATTGCTATAATAATGAACTATATTCTATACCAAACATCAGATATCGAAAAGTACTTAGAAGTTTTTATTTTATGATTATCATTCACAAAAACTGCCCCGCAAGACTGCGAGGTCGAGTCAGAAAAGAGTCCACTGCTACTCTAGTCATTTAGTCATCAGTACACGCCTTCTCGAACACTTCGCTCTTCAGCTAAGAACTTACTGAAGATCCCATCATCTAGAACCTCGTCCTATGGTGATCGACGTTTTGAGCATGCCGCTCCGCGTCTTTGGAACATTCTTCCTGAGGATATCAAGAACCAGCCTTCACTGGCAACTTTTAAAACTAAACTGAAGACGTACCTTTTCCCCAAATAAGAACACTATGACTTTTATTATGACTTTATTTTGATTCTTTCTTAAACATCTTTGATGTTTTAAATTTTAATTTATTTTTCGTCTCTGTAAAGCGCACTGAGACTATGTATAGTGCGCTATATAAGCATTTTTATATTATTATTATTATTATCTCTAATGTCACCACTGCTGATAGTGGACTATATATATAGTTGTAGTTTAATTTGCTATTATTATCAGGATTTCTAATAAGAAGCATGGCCCAAATGGTGGTAACTAGTAGATGCATTGTTTTTCATTTATATAGTGAAATACTAACCATATCCATATACTAACCATGAGCTTGAGAGGGAAGGAAATCCCACAGTGTTCAGTTTTTAATTTATTGATCAAAATGGTGTCCTTCAAATATCTTGATTGTTATAACTTCTTTTTGTGTTTATGCTATTACATTTCATCTCATTCGTTTATTTGTATGTTTGTTTTAGCTAAGCCACGCTTTATGATGAAACCATTCCTTTTAACTACAACTGTAGTTGAATACCAAGACCTTGTTATCAACTGCACTGCGATTGCAACTCCAACACCAGCTATCACTTGGGTGAAAGTGCAAGGCGTTTCGAAGGAGACCAAAGGCCAGGGAGTAGGCCAGGCTATACTGCGTATACCTAATATTACTAGAAATGAAAGTGGATTGTACCGGTGCTTTGCTTCTAACAACCCAAATGAACTCCCAGAAGTCACAGAAACCACTGTTGTTGTTTGCTGTAAGTTAGAGATATATTGGAAATATATCAATCAACTTATGCGGCAATTTTTTATTTATTTTTTTATTTATTAATGAATAGAAAATTATATAAGCTGGTTTAAAATATTAAAAAAAAAAAAAGACTTTTCCAATCCAAATGTACCTAGTTATTAGTTAAGAATACGTTTTTGGACAAAAAAAACAACAACAAAAAACAAAAACGAATGGGTTGATTGTGAATTCATTAAATAGGAAGAGGCAAAACAGTAGAATGCGCAGCATTTGATTTCGGTTTTGAAGGAGTACTATAAAAACACATAATAAAAAAATATAATAAATAACAAGGAAAGAATACACTATGCAAAATTAAACAAATATTAATGTTTATTGTTGCTTTTTTTATAATTGTTGCATTTTTATGCTAACCACAAGCGTGAGAGGGAAGGAAATCTCACAGTGGTCAGTTTTTAATTTATTGATCAAGATGGTGTCCTTCAAATATCTTGATTGTTATGACTTCTATCTGTGTTAATGCTATTACATTTCATCTCATTTGTCTATTTATGTTTGTTTTAGCTAAGCCACGCTTTATGATGAAACCGTTCCTTTCAACTACAACTGTAGTTGAATACCAAGACCTTGTTATCAACTGCACTGCGATTGCAACTCCAACACCAGCTATCACGTGGGTGAAAGTGCAAGGCGTTTCCAAGGAGATCAAAGGCCAGGGAGTAGGCCAGGCTATACTGCATATACCTAATATTACTAGAAATGAAAGTGGATTGTACCGGTGCTTTGCTTCTAACAACCCAAACGAACTCCCAGAAGACACAGAAACCACTGTTGTTGTTTGCTGTAAGTTAGAGATATATTGAGAATATATCAATCAACTTATGCGGCAATTGTTTATTTTTATTATTCTTTAATGAATAGAAAATTATATAAGCTGGTTTGAAATATTAAAAAAAACAATATTTTCAAATCCAATTGTACCTAGTTATTAGTTGGGAATACGTTTTTGGACAAAAAAAAACAAAACAAAAAAAACGAATGGGTTGATTGTGAATTCATTAAATAGGAAGAGGCAAAATAGTAGAATGCGCAGCATTTGATTTCGGTTTTTGAAGGAGTACTATAAAAACACATAATAAAAAAATATAATAAATAACAAGGAAAGAATACACTATGCACAATTAAACAAAAATTAATGTTTATTGTTGCTTCTTTTAGGATTGATACAATTTTTTCCCTTCAGTTAAACCAACTATTGTTATGGCAAACTCTACTTTTGCCGCTACGTTATCAGTTGGACAGAGAATCACTCTCCACTGCCTAGCAGATGGTCAGCCTACTCCATTGATCACGTGGTATGATCCTACAGGAAGGCAAATCACCAAGGGGATAAGGATCATTACAGGCGGTAGCATACTGACTCTAGTAACATATTACAGTAATCAGTACGGAATGTACATATGTCAAGCAGAGAATAGAGTTGGATTTGACGAATATCTGTTCAACATCACCAAAATATGTAAGAAGTAATATTTTTTCTGTACAAATATGTGTTTACAATACAATTTGTTATCATCTTCCTCTCTCTGATATAGCATATGAACAAGCTCTTATGAAAGTGTGGAGGGATGGATGAAAAAGAGCAAAAATGGAAGATTGTTCTTTTCTCCTCTCCGCTCCACTATCTTTCATCTTCTTTTTATTAATTTTTCAACAGGCTATAATCATTTCTAGGCTACCAAGTGGACAGTCAGACATCAGCCATAAAAAAGCACCTACCATATATGTTTTGTTTTCTCTTGTTTCTTTTCTTTTAGTTGTTCCAGTCTTGCCGTCGCCACAAGCAACACCTTGCCCTTATCAAGCACTGCCTTTATCAATCTCTTTTTATCAAGGTATGAAAACATCACATCTTCATATTGCAACCACCCAAATTCTGTCATTACATTTTACTTCACATTGATACGAACACAACACACACACAAAACAAAAGCATTTTTTTCTATGTCCTTCATTCTCTAGGCAAGACTGGACAGTAGTATAAAATTTACGAAACGTCTTCAATAAACGAGCATCAATAAACTTAAGTCGTGTCTGAATTATATGTTTGTTTAATTATAGTTAATCAACCCCTGTTTCCCATTAATCAATTAATCTATTCCTTTTTGAAAGTGAATAAATTCTTAATTCTGATGTTGGTATCCTAAGAAGAATAATGTTACATATTCGTTCATACATATTACTTATATTTCCTTGCTTTTTTGCAGGACGAACTTTTGGAATTATCCACCTTTCGATAACGTGCATATCGGTTATTATAAATGTTGTTCTCATAACATATGTTTATATCAAATTTAAAAGAAACTCAAAAGGTAGATATGTTTTGCTTTTGCTTCTCTCTCTGTCTGTCTGTCTGCCTAACCGGTCTGGCTTTCTGTCTGTCTGTCTGTCTGTCTCTTTCTCTCTCTTTCTCGTTATTATATTTATCTTCTACGATCACTTCGCCATGCTATCTTAATGTTGCTTCAATTAATAACGTGGCTATGTGTTTCACTTTCAGATAACAAAAAGGAGATTACGAGGTGATGTTACTAGAAGTTCAAAAAAAAGCTCTAGATCTTGGCTCTATGTGGCTCAGACATTGCCAACTATAACATACTAAATACATACATAAGTCTAAATGATATCCACTGATAAATTTTGTCGAAGTAGAATAGCACTGCCCTTTAAAATTGAAAAAATCATATTTTGTGCGCATATTTTGTACGTTTTGGTTACGTTTCGTTATATTTTGTTATATTTTTGCACCTATTCGTCTACAGATGTTCCCGTCCAATTGTATCTAGAACAACGAATGAGGTATGCTTCTGATTATTTGAATCAATATATTCGCTTTTGATTGGGAATTCTATTATAGGTCTTAAATTCATTCTTTCCTTCCTCCCTTGCTTTCTCCCTCCCTGTCTCCGTTCCTCTGTTCCTCCGTTCTTTCCTTTGCTTCTGTTGTGTTCTTATTTTTCTAACTATATTCATTCCAGGACGCAGTTGCTCTAACAGCAATGGGGCATCCTATTACAAACGACGATTTAGCTGCGGGAAATGCATCAAGGATATCTCTAAAGGAAGACTACGAAAACATACCAGAAACATCTGCGTCATCCTTCGATACCGGAAATGCAGCACAAGAAACAAGCGAATTTGACGTTCGACAGTCGCAAACTCACTACGATTATCAACAACTAAGCAACAATGATTTACCGTCAAGCAAACAAAGTTACCAATCTTTAAACTTAGCTATGGAGGATGCTACAAAAGTAGAACCTGACTTGCCTTCTAAAAAATACGAAGCGTTAAAATTTGTAGATCACCCACAAAGTTCTGAATATCAGAAACTACATCTGTATGCACGTATTGGGGATAAAAAGTAAAACAAAACAAATAAGGTCAGGTTTTTGTTACGTTTCAGTTTTTGGTGACTGTCGTCTCTTTTTCATGACTATAGCGTGCAGTATATTTAGACGTTTTGTTCAGTTTTGAGCAGGGAAATTTCCATTTTCCTTCACAATCAATGTAAACATTACAAGGTACCAAATATCGAAAACTGTACTTCTTAATGTTACTATTAAATAGATTTATATCAAAAAAGTATAACATCCCCTTATTTTTCTTTTCTCTTCTTACATTGTTGGCACAAGTAGATGGCCAAGAATACTCTTGTTATCCACGTTATTCCGTATCGCGGTTTTCCTCACTCCCCAAAATACCGAGCTGCAATAGCTGTTGTTACGGATGCAACGAAATGAGATATTATTTTGTTTTAAGAATCTTACAAGTGAGGTTATCGGGTCAATACAATGCTTGTTGTTTCATTTGCATGCATCCGTAATAACAGCTATTCGATCTAGGATTGCCTAGATGAAAACAACTCCGCAATTATTTTCTAGTATATTCTATTATATTCAAATTGTGAATAAATTGTTTAACATTCCTTCAGTTTTTCTAAGAACATCAGTAACAAACTCCTAATATAGATGAACCTGCTTGACTAAATACCGTGTTAGTATTCATGGGATAGGGTTGAGTTATTTTGTGGATTAGGTCACGATTACAAAGTAATACCTTTTCATATTCAGTATACGAACAAATTTGATTACTACTTTTTCTATCGAAATCCAGTATCGAAACAACATTCGTTTTCATTATATTAGGTTATTTGATATAGTTGCGGTTTTCGAAGCATATCAGTTGAAAGAAATGAAAAAATAAATAAATAAATCTAATAAAACGAGTATTGATCTTGAATCGAAATGCACAATGCACGACACTGCTTACCGTGCTATCACAGTGACTGTTTTCACCCAAATATTCACAGTTTTATGTTTTGTTCAAGGTATGCTATGGTCATTGATTTTTTAAGATACAATATATTGTTGTTGGTTAATTTAGCATGGATCGTAATTTAAAGGTGCTCCTCGGTTCACTCAAAAGCCTCCAAGTGTTCTGTACGTGTCCAGTGGAGGTACAGCAAGACTTGTGTGGGATTATAATGTCAAGAGTAGAAGTGCACTGTTTCATCCATATTCACCAGAGTGGGCTTTGTATGATACAAGTGAAGGCAGAGTACGCATCGGTGTCGAGGATGGCTACAATGGATGGAGGTTTGTTATTACCAAAAGCTGTCCCTTAAAACTTCGAGGTCGAGTCAGAAAAGAGTCCAATGCTACTTTGATCATCTCTAATGTCACCACTGCTGATAGTGGGATATATGGATGTGATCTCTTGTTATTAGCAGGATCACCAATAAGAAGTAAAGTACAACTTACTGTTACAGGTACAAATTATTTTGTATGCATCAAAAGATAAGACGCTAAAGTCTAATAGTCTAAAATGTATTGCTATAGTTATTAACTGCATTCTATATTACACAGCAAATAATATAACGTGCTTAGAAGTGTTTAGCTTATGATTACCACTGTTTCCATTGCTACACGCTGTTACAGATGAATATATAGTTTATAGGTCGTAAATAGGATATTCTCACTGTTCCCAGATAGCAAATTGCTCATTAAGTTGTCACAATTGTGTGATCCGATTAACGCGTAGCAGTGAACACCATGGTAATATTAACTTTTTAATTTATTTTGTCCAAAAATACCAAAAATAGTTTTGATTGTTTTGCACTTATGATTTATTCATTGTGTTCAGATCGTCCACGTTTTACTACTCTTGTCAATTCAACAACGCATATTATTGAGGGATCAAGTCTGTCCATCCAATGTTCTGCAACAGCAAATCCTATGCCCAACGTAACGTGGGTAAGGATGATGGAGAGACCAAGATTGATCAGCGCGGGAGTTGGTAAAGCATTTCTCAGATTCAACAACATCACGAGACAGCAGAGTGGAAAGTACGAATGTCAGGCTACGAATAATCCAAATGAGGATCCCGTGACAATGAAAACCGAAATTTTCGCAGTCAAAAGTAAATAGTTTCTAATTTGCGTTGAAGTCGTTGTTTGTATTTTTTTTTCTTTTCTATCTTTGAGAAGTAACTTTTTTTTTTAAATAATTAGAGTGCAAAGTCGACGTCATATTAGTAAAAGATTAATCAATTTCCATAATTGGAATCACTGAACACAGATAAAGCATTCTCTCGAGGCTGCAAGGTAATTTCAAAGGATTAATATCAAATTTGAACCTTGCAGCCTCGACTGAATGCTTTGTGTTTGACCAGGAAACCGGTGTATGGAAAGTAGTGAATTCTTGCCAAATATATACCTATGGTATTGTTTCTCACCAAATACTTACGGTATTGTTAAGTCACGGGACAAGACATCTTCAAGACCATAGTAGGCAAAGGCCTAGGCTGGACAATTGCCATCGCTACGGGGAGGTTGGTGTTTTGACGGTCGTTGTCCTTTTTTTTTTTGAGCGATTCTCGAGAAAAAAGGGGATAAGAATTGAAAACGAGCAGCCTATTATATTCCCAAGTGGTCGATAGGGGAATTTTAGTCCCGAGGGGCACGAGAAAAGAGGCTTTTTATATTACTCGTGCAGTGGGGCCGGATCTGGAAAACAGTTTATATATTTCCATTCACATTTCCCACTTACAACAACATCGATATCTTTGAGTTAAGTCATCACGATTTTGTTTTCTTTATAGTCCCTGTTGAACCAGCAAATGTCTCAGTTTTTGATATCAAGGAAACTTCTGTAGTGATTAAGTGGCTCAGTCCCCGGAATTATGGAGACAGTCCTGTTACCGAGTACAAAATCCAAATCAACACCATTCCACCGAGAGAGGATATCACCAAAACCACTTATTATGTTATAAAGAATCTTAATGAGAATACAACATATATTGTGAAGGTGTATGTACGAAATGCAGTTGGGTATGGAAAGGCAACATGCACTGAGTTTACAACTAAAGGAAAACAAATACGAGGTACATAACTTAAAACACAGAACATGTGCACATTTGTCTTCAGCACCTATATGTATTGATCATTTTACAGCAAAATTCTTTGTATTGCGATCCGGGGGGGGGGGGGGGACTCCGGGGGTAAAGTATCGGGTATGCTCGTCGGAAATTTCCAAAAATACCCCTAAAAGATACCGGAAGTTTTTTCAGAAGGGCGTGGCTAAGCAAATTTTAACCCCTAAGAGATACCACAAAAATAATACTATTGAAAAATACATTAAATTACATTGAGTAATAATATGTGTTTACGCAGGCATACATATTGCGTTACCCGATACTTTACCCCCGGATCCCCTCCCCCCCCCCCCCCCCCCCCATCCCCGGGATTGCGATCCGGCTTTTTTTTTATTCTCTCTCTCTTTTTTTAATTTTTTTTCCTAATTACTTAGATTTGCATTCCTCATTAGTCGGATGAACGTACTCTATCCGTTTTTGCCTTAAATTCTGGAAGTTTGGCACTTTATATTAATGGATGACAAAAAGGAAATTAGACATTCAAATAAAATGATAAATCCAAATGATGATTGGAAAATAGAAGATCGCGACACTGAGTATCTGCAGTAACAATAACAAATCATTAATGATTATTCAGTATTATCTGTTGCATGCACTGCACTGCTTGTACGCCTTTTTAAGGTCGTGCAAACTTAAATTTTACTTTCATTCCTTTCTAAAAAATCCTTTTTTTAAATTCTATTTTTCTAGTTTCACAAGCCATAGTGTAGTCATGTTTTTTGAAATACAATCCAAACTGATTACTTCTTGCAATATATGATTATGGAGGATCAATATTTGATGATTTTTTCGTTTCAGTTGTAAAAGTAATGGTCGTGAATAAAGAAACTGATAAAAAGGTTAGGTTTCCAGAAACCAAGATATTTGGTGGAGTTATTGGTGTGATTATTTGGATTGTACTCATGTGTACGGCTGTACTGTTGGTCTTTATAAAGAAACGATGTGCAGAAAAGGGTAGGTGTTACACTGTTCAATAGATCTCACAATAAGGGAGAAAATAACTTTGGTAATATTAGCACGTTGGATCTGTTTACACCGTGTTATAGCAGTGAATTAAAACTAGTTATAATGGAGCTTTTTTCGATTTCGTATGAGTGACCAGGAAACAATGGTTTTAAGTCGAGGTTGACGGCTTGGTAAATACAGTAAATGTATATGAACACAACCTCCACTTGAAACCAGTGTTTCGTGGTCATGATCACTCATGTGACTATTCGCTAAAGGGTCTACTGTATTTATTTCAACACTAATATCCATGTCTCTTGTAGGTAAAGAGCAAAGAAAAGTAAGGTTGGTGTTCAAAGTCATGCATAAAATGCTTAATAAGTGTTTTCTCAGAAATTGCTGTACAAATTAGGCACTTTCTTTAAAAACTACTGGCAAAGAGAAAAAGGTCATTAAAAACAGAATAATGAAAAAAACTTTCAAAATTTAAATTTAAATTTTGAATATTTTATTTAATATTTATGAGGGTAGCTATTGAAAAATTGCATTTCTATTTGTTTTCGAGTAAATAATATTAAGATGCATAAAAATGTAAAAAAACAAAACATAAATAATATGACATATTTAGACAAGTAAGACAACTAATAATGTTCTAATAATTGAATGTACAAACAAACAAACTTATTAAAACATATTCTGAAATAATGTTATTGTCTTTGACATATATTACGTTTTAATATCTTAACAGGAGCAAGCAGAATATAGATTTTCCGGACGCATGCAAACTGGATATGCCGAATGGTGCAGAAATTGACGTATCCAAGAACGAAGACCAGCCACTACAAGATATGCCCGTTTATGCCCAGGTTGATAAAAAAAAGAAAAGGGTAAGATAAGAGGGTCAATAGCATCCATCCATCCATCCATCCATCCATCCAACCATCCATCCATCCATCCATCCATCCATCCATCCATCCATCCATCCATCCATCCATCCATCCATCCATCCATGCATCCATCCATGCATCCATCCATCCATCCATCCATCCATCCATCCATTCTTTCACTAATATGATAAAGCATATACAGCTATTTTAAAAATACTGAATAATGCATTCCAAGACCAAAGGGCATTGTGGGTCTAATTAATTTAAAATAAGAAGTAAATATACAGCGATAATTATTATCTATCTTATTTTGACAATATAGCATGACCAAAAAATACATTTTGGTCTTGGAATACACTATTAGATATTCAGCATTCAGTATTCAACGTTTTTTGAAATAATCCCTGATTCTAAATTATTCGAAATAGTTGTATAATATGCTAATTGTATATGCAAATTTCGACATAAATACCGTTTTATAATTTATGCTGTTACTCATACTTATAATATTATCTTATCAGCGCCCGGGAGAGGTCCTATATGCCGAACTTGAAGAACTCAAAACAGAGGAAAACGCTCCAAATTTAGCTTTAAATCATCTTCCACCGAAATATCATGAAACTCAGTATGCAGATATCAGGCACTGATAGCAAGCACATGATATAGACCTTTTTTTTTTATAACTTGGATGGTTTGTTTTTCCATTTCAGACGGCGTGTCAGTCTCTTGGGAATTCGATTATTTATTTGAGAAGTATCCATATTCATGTGTGTATCTTCTCATACAAAACCAGGTGTCCGGAGCACACACGAACAGTCCAATCACAGCGCGCTTCGATGCTTAGCCAAGCTGCCCTTGCTCCAAGTCTCTTCCCAATACAAAAACACGCGTTTCAAAGAATTTAGAGAAAAAAAGTTGAAGTATACGTGTTGTTTAAAAAATTAAAGTAAATCGTTGCGATCCATCTCCTCAAATTCTGTGAGATATATGACTTTTAAGACTCGGGCGAGGGCCGCTTAAATTACAACAACAATCCTTTTCGCGCTTAGTTTTCCGTACAGCTGGAACAGATCAACAAAGGAATGATACTCTTGGGAATAACACGTGCTTTGAAATGGGAAAACAAGCCTCCTAAGCTAAAGAGGTCTATTGAGCAAACTTATACAAGACTCTTCTTGCAGCTTAATAAGTTTATCATAATGATATTATATACATTTCCCAAATCCCTTTCGGTAGCTACTTTAGTTATGCTGAGTTTCACTTTTGTCTTTGTATTCTCAAAATAGTTTTAACATTTGAATATAAAAACATATTTTGAAAGGGATAATTTGTGGTAGTTTAGGTATGAAACGTCATTAGGGGTTAGAGTCTAAACGTGTAACTTAAACGTAACGCACTTGGTTTGTGATATAGCTATTTCAAAGAAAAATTGTTGTTAGTCTTCCCGATTAGCTACAGTATTCGTCAGTGCTGAGCTGGAAGATTTGAGACTGAAATGAAGTTGTTGCTGTTGTAATTGTTGTTGTTGTTATTGTTTTTTGTTGTTGTTGTTCTTCTTCTTCTTCTTCTCCTTCTTATTTAATGAATGTATATGTGATATGGACTCAGAAAATATGCTGAGTCCCAGATTAGCTTGCTAAGCAATATGCAACATACATGCAAAAAAAAAAAAAAACTTTTTTAAAGTAGGTGTTGTGACATATTAGTATAATTAGTAAATTGTGTCATGCGCAATAGTCTTATTGTGGGTGTACGTGGCTTAAGTACTTTTTATTACATATATGTATATATATATATATAAAATATGTAAATGTGTTCTTATCTGTGACACGGACAATTGCGAACTAGTGACCATGTGCAAGGCAAGTCGATATTAAATAGACAATCTAGGAGAGTGCAGTATTTCAGCTTTAGAAACGATTTGAATGTCGAAAGGCTGGACAAAATACTAGGAGGAGCTACCTTACAGATTGAATTCCAGAGACAGACTATACGATTAAAATATGGGCCCATTAGTTACATAGAGATAATTTACCAAAGCAATAAAACATAAAAATACACATATACTAGTTTAGAGATTTGTGAAGCTGGACTTGTGGTGGAATTTAACTTGTTTTGGAGAGGCATCATACCACGAAACCTTGTAAATAGGACCAATATATCACGCATTTCGTAAAATAGTAAAAATGTTGAATTTGCAACCAGGATTCATAATTTTAAATCAATTAGTTGACTCTGGTTTGTTTTAAAGTATGTTTTTTCAAGACGTTTCGATCTGAACGCGGGAAATGATCGCATTGCTATACCTAAATTATATAAAATAATTGTAAATTCTAGAATGGCGCGCGCTTAAACAATATTTTCAAATTCTGCTCGCGATGGTATTATAACGAATTCACTTGTAACGATAACTGAAGAAGATCTGAGTCCAGATCGAAACGTCTTGAAAAAACATACTTTAAAACAAACCAGAGTCAACTAATTGATTTAAAAATATCACGCATTTGTGGAAGTGTTTGCGCATCTCAAACCGTTTGTCAATATTGCTCGCGCTGGGATGGCAGTTGACTGAAAGTTCGTTATGATGTATTTCCCTCCTCGCGCGCGCATACGAGGTTCCGGCTTTCTGACGAGAAATGCCCTGATTTTGACGAAAGTCAACAACTGTCCAAGTTCACCAAGTAAAATACTAACACAATTCCACCAGAATCTTTAGACAAATTGTCTTGTCTTGTTTATCTCGACGTTAGCCAGCTTTTAGCGCAAAAAGTTCGGAAAATTAAGTCCTTGAAGATGTTGAATGGGATGGCAGTTGACTGAAGTGTCGTTATGATGTATTTCCCTCCTCGCGCGCGCATACGAGGTACTTGCTTTCTGGCGAGGAATGCCCTGATTTTGACGAAAGTCAACAACTGTCCAAGTTGATTAAGTAAAAAGTAACGACCAAATGCAAATGTCACCAAATCTGTCAAATATTAACAAAGGTCCACCAGAATCTTTAGAAAAAATGTCTTGTCTTGTTCACCGCGACATTAGCCAGCTTTAACGTAAAATGCTCGGGACAACAAGTCCCCGGAGATGTTGAATTTCACCAAAATTCAGGAGCCAAAAATTTCCGTGGTTGCGCGCGATGAACGACGTATGACGTATCTTCTTTTGTGTGTGTGCAATTGGGTACAAGATACGACAGATGTATGTTTACTTTTATAATATAATATTTGGTTTTGATGTCGCATGTCAGGTCGGCAGAAAGAAAACCACTGATGTCAGATGTAATGTAATACCCAGATGTAACATTCTACGAACATGATACCTCACTATAATTGTCCCGCGCGCTGAGTGGCTGACCGGAAGTTCGAGGTTATCATTTCTTCCTTAAAATTATTCGAATAATTAATTAAGTTAATTAATTACGCGTGGATGGCGCGTGATTTCCATGTGACCTTTCAGTATTTTGATCCTACTGAATCTGGGTCATTTTCAGCAATTGAAGAATTCTTAGAAAGAACGAGATATATGTATCAAATAATGCTGCTTATTCATAAGTTCTGGCTTACAGTTAACTTTCTATCCACTGTCCTTATGTTTAGCTGTATTTCAGGTAAGTGGTTTGTCGTTATATGCTACAGTGTTTAGATATTTTCGACAATTCAGACAATATACTATTGGCTAGTTGGTTAGTTGACTATTATAATTGAATTCTAACTACTCTTAACTATTCTTAACACCTCTCTCATTGTGCATACTCTAGGATCGATACCATATCCCCTTAATACCGATAATACTAAGTGAATTCTATAGTTAGTTCCAAAATGATCTGTTTAGTATTAGTTAATATCAATAACACATAATGATAAAAAATTTAATTTAATTTGTGGTGAAGATGCATTAGGCACTTGGTACAGCATTAATACACGTACAAGGTTCTAATAAAAAAACAATTTCACTGATGGTATATTGGGAAACACTGTACATGTATTACGAAACGAAGAACTCTTAAACGCATCATTGAATGCTAATTGTTCCGCAGTTTCCGAGAATTCATACATTATGCAAATTGCTGTCGTAAAAAAATCGTTGAAATCTTACCCATGGCCTTAGAGAATATTATGATATGCTCGATTTTTAAACTTTTGGGTTTTAAAACTACCTTTAGACAGTTTTTAAGACGTTGGTACTGTTCTTTAACGTGCACAAACAGAGTATGATATTGTCGCTTGCAAGTTAACGTGTGTTCAATCATGTATGTTTTTTTATGATTGTTACTGATTATTTAGCTCAATTATTAGTAATTTAGGGCAATTACTAAAACATGGAATGGACTGGACTCAAGAAAACATGGACTCAAATAACATGGACTCATTCGAAAAATATTTATTTTTAGAATGGAGGGGGTTGGTTGGAGAACAAAACTTCAGTTACTAAAAATATAGGGGGTGGGGTGGGTTAAAAACAAAACTACAACATATTGTTCATCACCACAAACGAACGCGTGGAACCGTAACTCGATTACTATACATTATTTTAAAAACAGTGTTGTGCCATTCGCACGTATTATGTCTTTTTCTATGTGTTTTTCTATGTGTTTTTCCTGTCTATATATTTAAATTCATTAACAGCTCTTTCTCATCAGTCGTGGTATTAAGGGTCACTAATCTCTTAATTATTTTCATAGGGATCAATTATTAGCTCCACAGCCTGAGTAGTCCAAAGAAGTTTCATAGCATTTTCTCTCTATAAGTAGTGATAATGAAGGTTGTTTTTTTTTTATAGTTTCACATAGTTCCACTTATAGCTTGGACTATCTCTCCGCTCAGTTTATTTTGATGCTTATAGCAATTTTTCATTATAACCGAAATTTAATCTATAGCAGACCGTGACACTGACGCTTCAGTTAACAAATTCATGCAACGACTTCAAGTTCCAGCTAAATTACCATACTTTTTTACAGTTTTACTCCGGTCACATGATTTCTTCAATTACCTCCTGTTGACTGTATGTTACCTGGTGGTGGGTTGGTTGGTTTGGTTTGTTTCTTTGTTTTTTACATTTGTTTTCTTCTTACTTTTTGTTTTCCTCCTTCTAGGTGGAATCGACGGCATCATTGGCCCATCATCTGCAGTAGTACACGAAGGGCATGGAATAACTCTAATGTGGAATACGACCAATGGTATTCCTATCAAATCCGCTATATTTGGTTTAAGCAATGAAGGCATGGCAGATCCCCAATTCATCAACGTGAATACGTTGACTGGAAAAGTACACTATAATCCTAAAATAAGCAAGACGTATGCTGGTAGAGTTGGTTTTGTAGGAAATCTAACAGTAGGGCAAGCCTGGTTTATCATCAAGAACTTGCAAGTCAATGATACAAATGAATATCTTGCGAGAATAACCATTGATGTTGATACAGTCAAGTCATACACTGTAAGACTACACGTAAGACAACCGAATGAATTTCAACCAAAGGAAGGTAAACACCTTTTTAGAAAACAGCTATTTAAATTGGCTCTGCAAAAAAATTTGCACAAACGCCGTGTGATTATGGCGGATATATATTTTTCATTATTTTTTTTTTCATATTACGGGTTCACGAAGGTCCCCTGCTACCTTAAACAGAAATTGAAACGACGTTCAACTTTAAAACCGCAAATAGAATAAAGCTTCTTTGATATGTTTTTTTCTCGATCTTTTATGTTTTTTTTATATATATATATATTTAGATAAACATTTAGCGTCAACCATGTCTTCTATAACAAAAAGTGGATGGAGGTCACTTAATAAAACGGTTGCGAAAGGTAAGTCATGACAAAAGTCCTGTTCAAGAGTCCAAGGTTTATCGAGGTCCACTTCCCGCCTCCTTTTTAATAATGATAATATTACTTTATTTAACGAGATTACTGGTTGCCCAGTAGTTTGATTTACATAATGGCCCTCTTACATATTAGGTTAATGTGAAAAAAGGCGATAAATTAATTCAAATTAATTAATCAAATAATATATGCCTAATAAATATATTACTAATTAAGAATCTAAGTCACTAAAACTGTGGAAAGAAAAGATGTGCCTATAAATGATATGTTTGATGAATATCAAGTGCTCTAGAGTAGCTTTTTGCTTTAAGAAGCTTTACTGCATTTTATCAAGAAACTGTTTGTGTGATATATTATTCCTAATGAACACATCAACATTGTTCCGGAGGAGGACTTCATATCATGACACGTTTTGTGTCCCTGAAATCCGCCGATTTACTCGCGTTTTTCTCTTTCCATCTCGAAAAAAACAGATAGTCGTTTCTTTTTCATTGCTTATCGAATTGGTTTTCTGCATGGTTAGTTGGTTGATTTGATCGATTCATAATCATTGATTAAAACTAGACGCTCTTGGAGCGTTCACTGGGTTGCCTGTGCGAGAGCTCGCCCACTCACCAATCCTATATACTCTATTATTTCTTACCAAAGTGTTCCTTTTGGGTTCAAAGTCCCCTTTTATTAAAAACATTTTAAATTCTAGTAAGGCATTAGTGTTGCGTTACTGACTTGTCAACGCGTATTAGATTTCTACTTGACCTACTAGAGTACCTTTCAAGACTAGCTGATGAAATAAACATATCTATTTCAGTATCGAAACTGTTCGCTGCAAAACAAACGTTTTATCAATGTAAATACTCTTAGCCAAAATGTGTTTAACTGGTCATTTGTTTTTCCCTCAGTTTTGGTTTTCTGTATTTTCATAAATGGAAATATTCAACAAGGAGTCTTGGCAGTTCGCTTCCTTGTAGATCACTATCAGCTCGTCTGACTTCTACAAGTTCTTGGAGTCAGCTTTCATCAAAGCTTTGTTTGTCACTCGTTTTGTAGTTTGTCTCTCGTTCTGTAGTTTGTCTCAGTATATTTTTTTGTATCTGAGATCTGGTAAGATCTAGCTTGGTCATAGCTAGGTAGTTTATAGATTCTCTTAGTCTATTTTGACTAGTTTGTCTAGTTCTACGATACTCATACCGTAGTTTGCTCATAGATTCTCAAAGATAGCTCACAGATTCTCAGACTTCTCTCTTTGAGTATGTGGACCAACCCGTTCCAAAATCTCTCAATAACATCTTTTAGTGTGTGTCTACCACGTACGGCGTGTGTGTTTGTAAGTAGTTTAAGCGTAGCGTTAAAAAACCTAAAGACAATAGTACGCAACATGCCCACAGACAAACTAGTACTTCACGAACCCTGAACGAATGAATTAATGGTGACACAACACTAAAAACTATAAATACATCGATGTCGTGTGGCAACTTCATTGGACATTGGACATTGTTTACAAGTTCTCGACCAATCATGACGTGTGAAATTATGGTCTACCTGACGCCCGAAAAACGGATCTCATTTTAAGACTGGTTTGCTACCATAGCAACCCAGTAATGATACAAGATAGACTACTAGATGACACAGGCATCTAAACATAGGATGAAACAAAAGAATAGAGAAAAAATCTGTGAAAAAAATTCCTTTTTTTTATAACCGACAAATGCTTTCTATCAGATAACTTCTTGTACAAGCTACATTGGGTTAAACTAGCACAAAGGAGATAATCAAGTAAAACTATCATACCAAATCCTAAGAAAACAATCAGTGATTCCCTCCCCATAAGTAAGTTTCCCTATGTCTTAAGCAATAAATCACACATCACATATCTGATTATATTTATATGTATCCATTTCTTTTTTCAAGGACCTATTGAAACAACATCTTCTGGTAAGTCAATAGAACTGTAGAACCTGTTTGTCAGTGTTGTTGTTGTCAGTGTTACATTCAGTGGCGACTCTGTATGGCTGCCTGTTTGTTTGTCTGTCTGTCTGCACGGTAACGAAAGTATTTTAAGGAGGGGGGGGGGGGAGGGAGGGGTACTATTAGGTTATTATTGCTTCCATTCCTTGTGTTGACTCGCACTAGTATCAACAGGCTTACCGTTCGCTCGGCCAATGTGAAAACGAGGCTCAATAAAATAAGACGCTTCTTTATAAGTGTCATGTATTCCTTAAAAAATATAAAATAAACATTAAAATTAAAGATCGTTCGAATACGTCTCATAGCTGTTTTTGTTTTGTATTCTTTCACTTTTGTCTTTCCTTATTGTGTTTTGTTTTGTGTGTTTGCTTGTTTATTTAATTTGTAATTTTTGTTTTTACAAATTTCAGGATCAGACCAAAATGTAACAATTGACATAAGTTTCATATTGGCTCCTTTATCAATATTAGTACTCATTATTTTGAGTTTTTTCGTTACACATTTTTACAGAAAAAAGGTAAGGCATTTGTAAATTGAATTTGTTTACTAATTCTCACTGTCACTGTTACTCTGACTCTCATTCTCAATCTAATTATTACAATTATATATTTTAACTTTTTTTCAAATTTAGAGAAACAAGTCCATACAGGAAAAGCAACGTCAAGAAAATTCAAAGAAATACTGTAGTGTACCACAGGCAAAAGAAAATAAGGAGGAAGAAGTAGAAGCACTACAACGAAAGCAGGATCAACTCAACAAATTGCTACATGGCCCGCAAAGGGGAGGGCAGAAGGGTTTGGTCTAAGGAGTTTGGGGTGTCACATGATTTTAGCATTTACCTATTTTAATTGATAACACGATATACATACATACATAGTTTATTCAAATCGCAAATAAATTGTTGACAACTAATAGAATTAAGAGCAAATACAAGCAAAAGGCGATACAAATCGGACAATAAAGCTAAATAATAGGCGACTTGAAAGGAAGTTATGAGGTTAACCCTATGTAAAAACTCCCCCCAAAAAACGGCGAAACAAGACAAGAAATACATTGAAAAAGAAAAAATCCCTAAGCAGCGTAATTAGCGAAAAATTCGTTATAAAATGGAAATATAAATATATAAATATATACTGATTAAGGGGGGATTGACATATTTCTCAAGGCCGTTGCTAAGAAAAATTGTAAAATTAGTTTGCCAAGTAATATTAAGAATTGGTGTTTGAAATTTTGACAATATGATAGTTATTGACAAAACGTCATAAATTGATGACGTCATTATATGACGTCATCATGACGTCATAGAAACAGAAAAATCCTATAATTTATAAAGGCTTTGAACTAATTACGAACTTTTTTACATATTTTAAATCTAAGAGATGTGGAAAATGTGGCTAAGGATGGATTTTTGATGTTGTTGAAAAATAGATTTTTTATGAATTTTTTTCTTCTTTACAAACCCTGTTTCAATCCATAATATTGTTGTCATTCAATATTTTTAAAAATCCATCCTTAGCTTTGAAGAAAATACTTTTTCGAATCTTTTGAAGCGGAAAAATCTGCATAATTTTTTAACATCGTAAAAATTATAGAATTTTCCTGAAAACGGAAGTGAAACTTCAAAAATTTACATTTTTTTGCCAATGGGTTTCCTGTGTTTTGCGCCTTTTCCTGGGGCGAGAAATGTGTTCTGGAAAAAAGAACAGCAGCGAACTGAACTTGGAGAATCGTTTTGGAAGCATAATGTGTGAAATTTCGGAAGAATATATCGTAATTCGCTTATTACAACTACAAACAAGAACAAGAGAGGTCAGATTCCATCCTTAACATCGTGTTTATGAACCACCAGCATCGCCAACTCGATCTAAAACATGCAGTATGTGATGACCACTGGAGAGGTAGAAACCATCGAACTGAATGTGCAACTTCCCTTGATCCCCTCGTTGAACAACCTGTTTCCTCGCTTCGCTAATGCTCCAGTCCGTTATGAGCTTGATGTAAGGAGAAATCCAGTCGATGATTCTTATCCAGTGTTGGGCACTTAGAGGTTTTATTCCAGTAGAACCAAGTACATGCTGGTAATCTTTGTAGTATTGGCCATTCAGCAAGAAACTTAGCAGAAGGTAGTTAGGCAAGTATGACTTGGGCCTTGTTTTTCCTACCTGGATAACTCTTTCGTCTAAGCTCTGAGAAATGACAACTTCTTGACACTCCTCGCAGAACATTTCAAGCTTTAAAACTCCACTTCCATCTTGGAAATTAAAATGAACTTCAGTGCTCCCACATCTCGTACAAAAACGAAAACTAATGATAATGTTTATTATCGCATCTTGGCTGGTTACGAGATGATTGTTGTTGCTTATCACAAGTTGTTTTTCACTAAGTTCTGATAAATTATGATTATTTTTGTCAAAATAGCCTTGTACTTCTTTTTCCAATATTTCTAATGCTTTCTCTATATCTTCCTGGCTATCTTTCTTTTCCTGTGAAAGAGGTTCCACACCTAGTTCGTCAAAAAAATTGTTCAAGTTCAAGTTCATGTTGTTGAGAAGTGGAAACTCTTCGCCGGTATTTGCCGTGTTTGGAGTCGGTTCGTTTTCCGAAGATACGACATAATCTTCTGAAATAACAATAACTTTAGGAGAAATTGCGTCTTCCTCGATGTCTTCCTCCACATTTACTAAATTATCTGTTTGGGTTTCGATACTTTTGGATGCTATACGCGGAAACGAGAAGTCGACTTGGCATCCAACACTAGGGTTTGTTATTGTTTTCCAGCGATTACCACTGGCTGTTTCAGCACGTTTTCGGACCTTGGAGACTTTTTTCCCTTCCATGTTTTGTTTAAGTATTTGTTGACAAATAAAATTACATCGTACAATACAAAAAAACACCAGAAAAACCCTCGTGAAAATACGCTCGTAAAACTTACAGTCGTAAAAGTGAAAAACGCGAGCGCGCGCGCGGCGACCGGAAGTAAAAATTTAATATTTAGAACCTTCTCTTAGCAACGTCGCTGCTTAGCAACGTAATATGTCAATCCCCCCTTAAAGAAGAGACAAGCTCTTCGCCACCCCGAGCACCACGCCCGCGCACCCACCAGACAGACTTTAAAGTCTGTCTGATGGGCGCGCGAGCATGAAACCCGGAGCAACAGTGAACCCGTCTCCTCCTTAATCTTGACTATACTATAAATATATGCTAATAGATGTATACTAGTTTGAGTGTAAATATATAAGTGTCTTTGGCGCAGTATTTAGTGAACACTATGCACCTAAGTGAGACTTCAGTTTCTGTTTAAATAATTTAAACCCATCGGCTTCAACGATATCTTTAGGTAGGTTGTTCCACATGTTAACAACTCTGACGAAAAAGGAAAATTTGTAGCAGTTAACTCTGGCTGCTTTAACGTAAAGCTTATAGGAGTGATTAGCTCTAGTAGACCTAACTTTAGTAAATTCAAAAAAATCGTGAAAATTTAGAATACCTAAGCCGAAAACTATTTTATAACATTCAGTAAGAGTCAGATAGTCTCTGCGGGTCGAGAGAGATATCTGAAATGGTCGGTCTGAGACCGATAGGAATTGTAGGAGGCTGAATGCTCACCTCATAAATATTGCAAATGCAATAACGCCCAAAGCCTTCGGCATACTTTTTGTCCACATTAGTTCACATTAATTTTGACAAGCACAAGGCAAATCCTTTGCGTCTCAGAACGAGCATATTATTTCTGCGGTGATTTTAGTCAAATTTTCATTCCAGACACTAAGATTACTTGGACAAATGTCTCTTTAGAAGCATAAGGCAAAATCAAAATCAAATTTGGAATTTAGAAGTTAATTTTTGCGAAGAGAGAAAACTCGGAGAACTCGGAGAAAAAAAATCTTGAAATCGCTCGATCAAATTACATTTTAACTTTCTAAATCATAAACCGATATGGCAATTGTTAAACTTGATTTTTTTTTATAACAAAGTGCTAAACTTATACACAGAAAATGACCGCGATTTAAACGCCCGAAAATGTTTTTATGTATGCCTTTGCGTATTTCCCTTCCTGTTTTCACGGTCTGTTTTCTGATCATTTTGGTTCACGCAATAATGTTAGAACTGGGCTGAAATAGCTCAATGATCGCCTCTTTATTCGACTTGTGCTTTAGGAGAGTAGTTAGTTTTACAAATACAAGAGGTTTGCAACAAGCCTAAGGTGCAGTGAAGCCGACTAGAAAGACTTTCCTTAGTGGGCCGGTGTAGTTTTTAGAAGGATTTCCTTACTAGTCCATTTGTCCGTACTTAGCTCCGTGTCTTCTAGCTCAACTAAAGCTACAGCCTCAGACGTAAAGTAAAGTCGACTTAGTGTGAGAAAGCGCTGTCTAGGTTTGTCTATATAGAGCAACCTGATTTCCTATTTACATTTTGTGGCTAGGTAAGGTTACTACGTTGGTCCTAGCTTTTGATCAAAACAGATAGTGTTGGTTTACGTTGTGGCTAAGAACGGTAAAAACTTTTGACGATCAACTAAACATGGTTGATATAAACCACATGTAGGGTAATAAACGATCTATCAATTATTTTTTAAGAAGAAAGTTATGAATTTGTCTAATAATGAACCAACATATTATAGCATTATTGTAGAAATATTACAAAGACCTGAATTTTGCTTCATAACAATAATACGAAACTGTTCCACATGATGCCGTTCCCTATAACAAAGAAGTTCCTTTGTTGTCTTTACCTGTTTTAACTTGTTAAGAGCAAACGTGGTCACTGTAGATAAAAAAATACGTGATACGTTATAAAATTGTATTTCATCGGACATTAAAACATAGAAAAAAAGGATTTTGGCTAATTGGTAGTTTATGCTGATGTATGTGGACGTATTTATGCTATCAGCCTAAAAAACGATTATCGTAGCGCGCAAGTCAATGAAAAATGAAATATACAATTTTCATTATTTATTGACATACGTAGCAGTATGTAAATTTCTTAGAAAATTGTGTCTTGTCCTTTTTATTCCATGTTGTTCTTGTCGAGATACGCATTTTGCTTGCTCTGTTTCCACCTTTGCACGACAAAAATAGGTAAGAACGCAATTTCTGATGTGGGTTGGTATATGCTGCAGTAAAGTAAAGTTATTATTTTTATGTGGTAATTCAAATTTATAATTCAAATTCATATTCTTCAAAATATTACAAGCAAATATACGTTTTTTATATAATATAATCTAGAATTTCCGGCCTTACTAAATTAAAGAATAGATAAAGTAAACACCTCAATAAATGACTTCGAACTTCTCCAGCACCAACACGTTTCATGCATCTTAAAATTAAAGGTAAAGAGAAAGCTCTGTTTTCTTTGAAACTAACTTATAACGCATCACTAAATTGCAAGGAATAAGAATAAGGTCTTTTCGATTCGTTATGTATCAGTGTAACTTAAATTTGCTTCCTTTTGTTTTCGTGGCTAATTAGGGTAATTAAAATACCCAATCTCCATGATTCCGGTCTTTCTGGGACACTTTTTGTATTATATATAGAGATATTTTATGATGCCACGTTTATAATTCGAATTTAGAATTCAAAAAAAATGTAAATATTTTTAACAGCTTCTATCAAGTGCCATAGAAACCTTTGGTTTTGAATTTCCAAGTGTTTGAACAAGCAAATAGATTTTTAGTCTTTTATCGCTGGATGTTTTGAATGAACTTTAGCAAAGATAAAAGCTACTCGACCACCGGCTTTTTTTTTCTAGTCAGATATTTTCGACGACCTGCAGTAAGAGCATAATGTTAAAATCAATATGTAATATGAAACGCCACAGCAACAGAATTTAACTTTCAAATTTAGTACAATGACTTTTTTCAAAGCAGTAATTTTTGTCAGCTACGCATGATAACCGTTTCCAATGTAAAGGAGTTACCTCTTATGTCACACATGAGGCTCAAAATTGACTATTACTTATCAGTGTAGCTAGCGAATAAGGAAATTTCAAACATGTTCGCCTCTTATAGGTATTTATACACAGGTTGTTAGGATCGGAGTGGCGAGTTTTATAATGTGGAAGAGCAGAAAAGAAATGTTTTTCAAGTCATAAAATACTTTATGGCAGTTTTGAATTTGTAAAGCATAATTGCATCATTATCTCCCAACGGTATTCAAGTCAAAAGGCAGCAAGTTGACGGTTGAAAGTCTTTTTTAATGAGAGAATTTAGCTGGATAGTTAACTGAGTTATGGATGAACTTTGAAGCTCGGCTTACAACATTTTCTATACGAACGCGGTGCTTGGCAGTATATGGCGACAAAAGACAATGCAACTTCAGTACCAGGTGATCTGAGGAAAAACGATTAGGTAATCAGATTGCGAATCTCTTTTCTGAAAAAGAATCAATCCCATGCGTCTTTTCGAGTTCAATCATGGATGAACAGGGGGAAATCTAAACAAAACAAAATAGCATACAAGTACGAATATGCGAGGAGAAGCGTCATTTAGCTGAACATTTAAGCCGGCTTAAAATGTTTCTACTTCAAAGAATGTTAGGTCATTATTCATGCTTTTCTTATTAAAGTATTACCGTTGAAACGATCTCGAAGAAGCTGCAGAAAGGCTTTCTCGATTGACTTGGCATGATTTAACTAAAATCCCCACATCTTACGCTGCTCTTTGATCCTTGGCAATCTCCAGCATGCTTTAAACCTTAAGAAAATCCTTTTATCTGTTATATAGAGTGTCCCGTTTTCAACAAGAGAATATGTATTGACGAGAAAGTGGCTCATATTTATTTTTTTCTATCAGTTTGGTACAAGTAATATGATTGCATGGTTGGTTTGTATACATGATCTATTTCAAAAAATGTTGTTGGTTGGATAAATAAAGTCCTGAAATCTTAGACCGAGTAATACGCTGCAGAAAAAAAAAGCCAAACAAGGAAGCCGGCTTTTATATTGGAATATGAAGCATGAACTTTTGTAGTTCTGTTTATTACTGATTGCTCATTTCAGACCGACAACGTTTTTTTAGAAATAGGTATACCTTTTATTATTATTTTTGTTTCGCTCCAACTAGATGGCATTGTTAACATCACCGGGCCATCATCTGCAGAAGGATACGTTGGGCATGGAATAACCCTTATGTGGAACACCACCAATTGTACTGCTATTAAGTCCGCTATCTTTGGTTTAAGTAAAGAAGGCATGGCAGATCCCCAATTCATCAACGTGAACATGCGGACTGGAAAAGTACACTATAATCCTAAAATAAGCAAGACGTATGCTGGTAGAGTTGATTTTGTAGGAAATCTAACAGCAGGGCAAGCCTGGTTTAACATCAACAACTTGAAAGTCAGTGATACAAATGAATATCTTGCGAAAATAACCATTGATGTTGATACAGCTAAGTCATTCACTGTAAGACTACAAGTGATACAACCAAATAAATTTCAAACAGGTAATCCACTAACTAACCGCAACTAACTTAACTTGCCCAAACAAGAATTACAAGTTTAGAGAATAGCATTCGTTGGTAAAATAAATATAGGAAATATCACCGTTCGACTGGAACGTGGACTGGAACTAACGATAAAACCTTTTTTAATGAGAATTTCAAGCCTTCTTTTGTTATATCTTCTTCGATCTTTTATTTCTTTTGTCACATGCCTATTATCTTTAAACAAATGTACATCTTCCTTACAGATTCTGTGCCAAAATCAACCTTGTATTTCACACCAACATTTACTCCAACCAACAATATAAATATCACTACAAGCATACAAAGTAAGTAACTGAAAAAAATAGCAATAACAATACATTGTTCTTCAATACTAATACGCACTTTAATGAAATCACTAAAACCGTGAAACAAAAATTGCTTGTCAAAAGTGTAGTCAAATTGACAAAAGAAAACAATAAATTTAAAGTTTTCCAAAGCGTATTAGTCTAATATATATTTTACGAATTTTGTGATTTCTCTCTATATATGTGTATGATTATGTGATTAATTATTTTTATTTCTTCCATCTTAATTTTTGGAGTTGTGTTCAACAGATCAACATACTACTTCATCGGAAGCAACATTCATGACGCCCCATGATTTGTTTACAATGTTTTTGATTATAACGGGACAAGTGATTGCAAACTAAGAGCTTATAAAGTAATACTACTATAATTTGGAAAATGGAACTGATAGCAACACAATAGAATTTATTGCAAAGATACAAAAGGTTTAAGGGACTTATTACCTAAACTGAGCTCAGTACAAATATATAATATCACTATGAATCAATCAATCAACCATGCCAACCAAACAATCCATTCCTCCATCCATGCATCCGTGCATCCAACAATGCATCCATCCAATCGATCCATCCCTCTATCCATTCATCCATCTATGCTTCCATGCATTCATGCATTCATGCATCCATCCATGCATCCATGCATCCATGCATCCATGCATCCATCCATGCATCCATCCATGCATCCATCCATGCATCCATCCATCATCCATCCATCCATCCATCCATCCATCCATCCATCCATCCATCCATCCATCCATCCATCCATGCATCCATCCATGCATCCATCCATGCATCCATGCATCCATCCATGCATCCATCCATGCATCCATCCATCATCCATCCATCCATCCATCCATCCATGAATAAGAAACAAATATACGACGTCTCGACGTTCTACTGCCTAGAGATATTTTATTTTATTTTAGACATAGTCAAATATAGTGATATTTTTAAAGGCTTGCAGCAGTTTCTTATTTTAAGATATTATTCATAATATATTTCAAACAATATAATACAATACAATATTATTGCATTCAATAAAGATGCTGTTTAAAAAAATCGTTGGCTATTTGTGCAACAGATGTCAGAAAGTGTTTTTTTTATTCTGAAACTAAAATGACGTTTCGCTTTTCTTTCTTTTCATATTTCAAAACTGAAACTCTTCTTATTTTCTATTACCTGTTTAATGCATGAACCCTGTTTATTTGCAGTTGCTGTTATTTTTTTATTCCTTTACTAATGTGTTGTCATAAATTGTGCATCCGTGCTTATAAAATTCTATTTTTTATTAAATGAAATATAAATGGAAGTCGAATGACGTCATAAGAATGCGTTTGCATTTACAGAATCCACCAGAAAATAAAAGTTTCACAAGGCAGTATTACATCCCTAGTAAATTGATTTTTCTTCCGTGATCATGAACACAGAATGCCTTTACTGAGTCCCATAATGGCAAATGATGTTATGATATCTAGGGGATATGTTTGGAACATGCCAGGGTATCTTCGGTATAACTGAGATTCACAACCATGTCAATATTAGTAAGAAGAAGTGTCTTTGCCTATGAGGTAAAAAAATTCGATTTTAAGGATTTTATTACAATAGACCATTTTGTAGCTCTTCAGAATGCAGCTCAATGCAGCATGAAAAATAATAGGTTTAATAATCTCAGGAGATGAAAATTATTTTGTTTTCTTCTTCAAATTGAGCTGCTTTGACGTCAGGTGCAAGGAGTCTTTACGATGTCACATGGGGATTCACATAAGGACGGGGCACGCGTTTTTAAATGTTTTCTTAAAAGTACGTATAAAGGAGTGAGACAACAGTAAAATGAGGAAAAAAAGAAAGAAAGAAGGAAAAGAAACAACAAAAAAACAAAGAAGACAATCAGAGTACTAGTAAGAGAGATGGCTAAATAGCGAAGGAAGATGAGTCAAGGCAGCAAAGTAAAAACAACCAAAAAATTTACGAAAAAAGAGAAATATGAAATCTTCAATAGCTATAATTTGTAAT
Organism: Anthopleura xanthogrammica; assembly: GCA_964019055.1. Lineage (NCBI taxonomy): Eukaryota > Metazoa > Cnidaria > Anthozoa > Actiniaria > Actiniidae > Anthopleura > Anthopleura xanthogrammica. The sequence goes on from OZ025210.1 coordinate 14,311,780, forward strand.
ATTATTTGAGAGCCAACTATAGCTTAAAAAACAAATAGATAAATAAACATTCAATCGATCATAGAAAATGAAAATATTAATCCTTCACTTTCTCCTCAACTTTCTATTATTTCAAAAATTCTGATATCGCAAGATGTTTTTGTAAGACTGGAAGTTACATTGGAGATGAGGTCACTGATACCAGATCGGCTTTTCTATTACCTGATCCTTATGTCGGTAATTATAAATTGTGTCCAAGGTATTGTAATTTCAATTTCTTTTATTTCACAATATAGATATTTTGCTTGTTTTGTACATTGTGCTTTTCGTATCGTTTATTACAAATAGGGACGTCTTTTTTAAATAACTAGGTAAAGCTCGATTTATCCAAGTTCCACCGAGTACTCTGTACACACCCAGTGGAGAAACTGCCAGGTTCGTTTGGGATTACACTGTTGACAACAAGACAGAAGAGTTTTAGCTGCTTTCGCCTGTATGGAAATATTACTATGCTAATGGAACAGATGTTATCATTGGATACGAACATTACTTACGAGACTGGGCATGGATAATTAATACTGAGGATTGCCCTTCCAGACTTTTAATCCCTACCACTCGAGTCAGTAAAGAGTCTACTGCTACTCTTGTAATTGATAATGTCACTACTGCTGATAGTGGGATATATGAGATTGTTTTAATGTTGAAGACTAAGCGCCCAATAACAAGTATAGTTCAGCTACTTGTCACAAGTGAGTTTTTCAGACACATTGATTTATAGCTTTGTTGTTGTTATATTGTAGAATTTTAGAGATAATTTTAATGTTTTGTTTTTTTTACTTATTTTGAAACTGAATTGACACGGTAGATACTGAAAGTTAAAGTTAAAAACTTAGTAATGAATTATAGATCAACATTTTTTGTTCAAAATAAACTTTCAAAGCGTATCATTTATTTGTACCAGCGCAGCCAAAATTCACCAGTCAATTCCAGCCAAACAATATAGTCCTTGAGGGTAGAGATCTGCGTATCAGTTGTTCTGCAATTGGAACTCCCACACCAAACATCACTTGGTTGTCACTGAAAGACCAAACAAAGGAGTTAAAAAGCAAAGGAGTAGGTTTCGCTGACCTTATCATACGGAATATCACAAGGCATCAAAATATACTGCTATTGTTGAACTTAGTATAAAAATTATGTTACGTGTTTAGTTTGGGCGACACGATTGGCTCTTAATCTTATTGAATATTAATGAGTTTTAGAATTACCAATTATCAAATTGTTGAATTATCAATTACAAATTATCACATTATCAATCATACAGGATATACTTAAATGTGTATTTTTTTTTCTTTACATTAGGGCGGCCAAAATTCAACAGTCAATTTCAAGCAAACATTATAGTTATTGAGGGTAGAGATTTACGTATCAATTGTTCTGCAACTGGAAATCCAACACCAAACATTACTTGGTTGTTACTGAAAGACCAAATCAAAGAGATAAAAAGCCAAGGAACAGGTTACGCTGACCTTATCATACAGAACATCACAAGACATCAAAACGGGACGTATCTGTGCCAGGCAACCAACAACCCAAATGAGTATCCGGTGGAAAACCAAACTGAAGTCACTATATGGTGTAAGTATTCAGAGCATCTTGAATTACCGAATAATCTTTTCGATGGTTATAACTTATTGCGATTTTGAGCCGCCAATACGGGTTATATTGACGGCGTTGGAAGAATATATATTCCTTATTAGTAGTAGTCGCGAAGCAAATAAGTTTTGTATCGCGATTTGCCTATCACCCGGGAATTATGAGATGACAATACGGGTTTATATTGGAGAAATTTATTGGAGAATCGCGATACTACCTCTTATAGCGTTGGCGTATTGTTATAGCTTTTTTTATGATTGACTTGTCTTTTTTTCAGAATGTACCTGCATTTCACAACAAGTTACCAGATAATATTATGGACATTGACTTTCTTACTATAAGACATACGAGTCATTTTGACTTTTAACCATTTTTGTTTTATTGATTCCTTTTTTGATTGCCTAGACAAACCTCAAATGACGTTTCTGAACTGTACTGTCGACGAAAAGTACATCTTATTTTGTCTAACAAGTGGGCAGCCACACCCTTTAATCAAGTGGTATTATCCCAGCGGGATGCAAGTTGAATCTGGGGTCACAGATATAACTGGTGGCAGCAGAATGATTCTCGAAATACCAGAACACAATGCTGGTTTATATGGAGTGTACAAATGTAACGCAACAAATGCAGTGGACTGGCAAGTGGGTTACATCAACATTACCCAAATAAGTAAGTTAAGAAAAAAATATTAATTCATCTGTATCTGGGTAGCTAGGGTAAATACAAATACTTTATCTTAACTATTTAAAACAATTTCCTTACTCTATATATTTTATTTATTTATTTATTTTTTTAAGTTGGTTACTATTTTGACTGCTACGCCTATTCCATTCGCTGTCAAATAAGATTTTTAAATATCAAACTCAGCCTATCAATTACCATTTCAGACCATCCTACAACAAGAGCAGTAACAAAAAAGTATGTAACGGTGATTGTATGATATGAAATCAAAAGGTACTTGATCCCCCCTCCAAATAAGTATTAACCCGCATTATCATACATATTTTACTCACTATCTCGCTTCTGATTTGCCGTAAGCCAATCCCTGATATCGTGTGAACGCAACATGATAAATGCATTATCTGTAGATTTTACCTACCTATAATACATCTATCATGTCGAGTTCAAAGGTCACAATGGAAATGGATATACGTTTGCTATTTTTTGTTTTTGTTTTATGGACCGAGTTTTTTTCCACAGCATGATGGCCCATGCACGTAGCGCATGGGCCATAAAAAAAGTGGGAAAAAAACAAAAAAAACAAAAAACGAGGATCCATAACTTACGGTACGGACCGAGCAAACTAGGTTAATAAGATATTTATTATATGGCAAGGCTAGGAGAGACAATTTTGATTTTCGGTCAATACCGTAAGTTATGGACCGCAAATTGACCAATGATAGCGCGTGAAATTACCTTGCCATATAAAAATAACCTATAAAGAGAAAAACTGCACGCGACTCGGTCACGAGAATATCAATAATGATAGTAGTTATAAAGTTTATAACGATTGTGAAAAAAATGAAAAATATTGAAGGAATATTTACGGTAATGATGATGATGATGATGACGATGATGACGATTATATAATAATATAATATTAATAAAGATAATGAAAACAATAATAACAATAATTTTGAGAATAATTTTTTTGTTTTTGCATGCATATTGTTTAATGCTTCCAACCACTTAGCTTATACTATAGAAACAACAGTGCAACACTTTGTGGGGTAAAGGGGTGCAGGGATTAAGTACTCCATCTGCATACTGGTCAGTATTTTGGAACAGGTGATAAACCTTACTCTAGGAGTGATAATCCCCAGGCTGCAGCGGTTTGGGCTAGGGGTGATGATACCCTAGGCCAGTAGCTTGGCAAAGAGAGGTGATAATCCTCTCTCAATCTAGGGTTGGTAATCCCCTAGGCCGCGAAGGAGGGGTGATAATCCCCTATGATGCAGTGGCTTCGCAAAGAGAGGTTAAAATCCTCTCTCAATCTGGGGGTGGTAATCCCCTAGGCCGCCGAGGAGGGGTGATAATCCCTTCCAAGGGGTGATAATCCCCTATGATGCAGTGGCTTGGCAAAGAGAGGTTAAAATTCTCTCTCAATCTGGGGGTGGTAATCCCCAAGGCCGCCGAGGAGGGATGATAAGCTCCCCAAAGGGGTGATAATCCCCTTTGCTGCAGTGGCTTGGCAAAGAGAGGTGATAATCCTCCCTCAATCTAGGGGGATACTACCCTAGGCCGCCGAGGGGTGATAGTCCCCTTAAGTTTATTAGGTTAGCCCAGTAGTTCTCATGGCAACCATCCGAGGCAGAGGGGTACAGCTCCCAAGGAATATAGCAGCCATGAGTCTATGGGACAAAGGGGAGACCAGTATGGGAGCACCTAATCCCCAACCCATGGATTATTTACACAAATCAGTAGAATCTCAATAAACTTAAAACTATCCTTAAAAGCTTATACAAGTATGTTCTAAATGTATTATCAGAGTTCATATTGTCCATGTACGAAGATAACATTGATTAACTATATCCACTAGTGTCCGACTGAAAACTGAACAGTGGAGTTTACGAGGGGCTTGACAGCAAAGGCATGCTGTCTTGTGATTTGGTTATTTTAATTAAGAGACCTTTGCACTCAGCGTCACTCTGAGCAGTATATCACATAACAGTTTGTTTACATTTATGTTCATAAGTATTTGTGAAGCTAATGGTTGCATCATTAACTATAATTTATATGAATATAAATTCGCTTCTAAATTATCAAGCCATCAGATGTTTTCTCCGTCCAGTCTACAGTACGGATTTTGCATTTAGCTCTGCCGATATATGTCTTGATGATTTACGGTTACGATATCATGCTCAATCTCATTTAATAACTGTTGTTTCTTCACGAGTTTCCCGTCATATCGCGCACAAGCGAGTCTGCGAGGGAGTGAGCGATATGATACGGAAAACGAGTGAATAAAAATGATATCAGCTCTTAACATGTAATAATTTGTTTATTACACATTAAGGGTCGATTATATATTATTATATATCGCGAGATTTTATTGGACAGTTTGCCGTGAAGTGATATCGTATCACATCACTGATATGGTTTTTATTCACGGCTTTATTTCACGGATATCGACCCTAAATGTGTAATAAATGGATTAATATGTAATGGACTGGAAAAACAAAATATAAATATTCTAAATATTTGAATATATTATGGCGTGACCACTTAAAGTTTTACACCTGTATATAAATATATATAATCTAATCAACCTTTTTTATGCTTGCTAGGGAGTCTTATAAAATGTGAAGTTATTACTAATATATTCACTAACAGTTTATAATAAGAATCTGCATGGCGTTGAAATGTATGATAAAATTGTATTAATACAGTAAAAAAAAAAATTTAAATAAATCGTATCAAGACGGGTGAGTCAACCACTACTTTCCAATTTGTGTCAATTAGGTCTGGAGCAATAACAATTGGAAAGTGTTTTCTAATAATGAATCTAAAATAACGTTAAGAAAGCATTTTTTTCCCAAGGGTGAAACAAAATATATTTTCGTTTAAACCCTGAAAAAAATTGATGGAATTTAGTATAATCTTTCTTTAAATTTATTTATCATTATTATTTTTTATAAACTAATTACATAACTGACAAACATATAAATAAATAACAAACAGAGAAAAAAATATCACAAGGATCTTACGATATACAAATTTACAAATGCGATTAGCTATATTTTTTACTATTTAGTATTCTATATTCTGTCCGTGGTTAATTCATATTTAACAGTAAAGGTGTAATTTTTTCATACTTTTTCATATGCATTGCTCGTTTTGATCTTTTTTCGGCAGTTTTGTATTCTAGTTTCTCATACAGTCTGATAATGGCTTTAAAATCACCAAGTACTGGAATTCTCTGTTTCAATCAAGACTTGTACAATACGAACTTCCACAACACAAACAAGTAATTAACAAAAATGCTCTTACTGTAACCAAGATATATGTTTTCTAAATTTCTAAATTTAGTATAATGAATGCATTATATAATGTGCGGATAATATTTTGATATGTATACATAACAATAGCCCTATGACCTGTTTACCCAGGTCAACCTTCGGTCCCTTCGAGAAATCAACCTTTTTGAACCTGACAACACTTCAACAAGGTTTTTTTTAATTTGGTGTATACGAAGGAGGTAGGAGAAAAGCAGCTTCATGCTTTTTTTTTTTTTGCTGAACATCGACTATCACGCATTCGATGCACATAGGGTGCACAAGTTTAAATATTTTCTTAAGCTTACAATATAGTGAAACAGCAGCGGAAAAAATGGAGAAGGAGTAAAGGAGAATACTAGTAGAATAGGGATGGCTTGGTAACCAAGCACAAAGGAGCCCATAGATGGATAGCAAACTTGAGAAGACCAGAGAAAAGGACAAAAGAAAAGAATAATATGAAATCACAATTTATCATTATGTTTAAGACCCCCTTCCATCAATGAAAAAGAAAGAAATCCATCTTGAAATGGTTATTTCAATAGAAAACATAGAAAGTGAGAATAATAAACTTTCGTTTTCTCGTCAACTTTCTAATAATAAAAAAAAAAGTATTATGCCATCACAAATTTCTATGCTCTTGTAAGACTGGCAGTTACATTTGAAGATGAGGTCATTGATAACAGATCGGCTTCTCGATTACCTGATCCTTATGTCGGTAATTATAAATTGTGTCCAAGGTATTGTAATTTTAATTTCTTTCATTTCACAATATAAATATTTTGCTTGTTTTGTACATTGTGCTTTTCGTCTTGTTCATTACAAATAGTCACGTCTTTTTCAAATAACTAGGTAAAACTCGATTGATCCAAGTTCCACCGAGTACTCTGTACACACCCAGTGGAGAAACTGCCAGGTTCGTTTGGGATTACACTGTTGACAACAAGACAGAAGAGTTCCAGCTGTTTTCACCTGTATGGAAATATTACTATGCTAATGGAACAGATGTTATCATTGGATACGAATATTACTTACGAGACTGGGCATGGATAATTAATGCTGAGGATTGCCCTTCCAGACTTTTAAACCCTACCACCCGAGTCAGTAAAGAGTCCACTGCTACTCTGTTAATTTCTAATGTCACTACTGCTGATAGTGCGATATATGAGATTTTTTTAATGTTGAAGACTATGCCCCCAATAACAAGTAAAGTTCAGCTACTTGTCACAAGTGAGTTTTTCAGACACATCATTTATAGCTTTCATGCCTGCATGCAAACAAATATTGGATATAGCTTTGTTGTTGTTATATTGTAGAATTTCTTTTTACTTATGTTGAAACTGAATTGACACGGTAGATACTGAAAGTTAAAGTTAATAATTTTATTAATGAATTATCGATCACCATTTTTTGTTCAAAATAAACTTTCAAAGTGTATCATTTATTTGTACCAGCGCAGCCAAAATTCACCAGTCAATTGCAGACAAACAATATAGTCCTTGAGGGTAGAGATCTGCGTATCAGCTGTTCTGCAACTGGAACTCCCACAACAAACATCACTTGGTTGTTACTGAAAGACCAAACAAAGGAGTTAAAAAGCAAAGGAGTAGGTTACGCTGACCTTATCATACGGAATATCACAAGGGATCAAAACGGGACATATCAGTGTCAGGCAACCAACAACCCAAATGAGTATCCGGTGGAAAATCAAACTGAAGTCACTGTATGGTGTAAGTATTCAGAGCATCTTGCCAAATAATCATTTAGATGGTTATAACTTATTGCGATTTTGAGCCGCCAATACGGGTTATATTGACGGCGTTGGAAGAAAATATATTCATTATTGGTCGTATTCGCGAAGCAAAAAAGTTTTGTATCGCGATTTGCCTAGCTATCGCCCGGAAATTATGAGATGACAATACGGGTTTATATTCGCGGCTCTCTCCAAATGAAACTTATAGGAGAATCGCGATACTAGCTCTTATAGCGTTGGCGTATTGTTATAGCTTTTTTTATGACTGACTTGTCTTTTTTTCAGAATGTACCTGCATTTCACAACAAGTTACCAGATAATATTATAGACATTGACTTTCTTACTATAAGACATACGAGTCATTTTGACTTTTAACCATTTTTGTTTTATTGATTCCTTTTTTGATTGCCTAGACAAACCTCATATAACGTTTCTAAACTGGACTGTCGACGAGAAAATCATCGTACTTTGTCAAGCAAGTGGACAGCCACACCCTTTAATCAAGTGGTATTATCCCAGCGGGATGCAAGTTCACTCTGGAGTCACAGATATAACTGGTGGCAGCAGAATGATTCTAGAAATACCAGAGCACAACGTTGGCTTATATGGAGTGTACAAATGTAACGCAACAAATGAAGTGGGTTGGCACGTGGGTTACATCAACATTACCCAAATAAGTAAGGGAATATTATTTTATTTATATCAGTAGTTAAGATAAAGATATGTCCATCAACTGTAAAAATAAATGGATGTTTTTGTGCTTTTGTAATTTGAATTATTCTATAATTTATCATTACTATTTTGTTATCGACTGCTAAACCTGTTCAATTTGCTGACTAAATACCATATCTTAGCGATATGAAGCTCAAGTTATCACTTGTTATTTCAGAACGTCCAACAACAATAACAGTGACAGATAAATCTGTTATGGTAACCTCGAAACGTGATGTGAAAACAAAAGGTAGCAATGGGAGAGGTAATAGAGTGATTTTACTTTGCTCGTAAAAAAGTAGTAAGCTAATCTTAATAATGACATTGGAAAAAAATAGAAAATAAAGTTGGACGTGATGAATATCTGTTACCCATATCTTCGCGATATGAAGCTCAAACTATCACTTGTTATTTCAGAGCGTCCAACAACAATAACAGTGACAGATAAATCTGTTATGGTAACCTCGAAACGTGATGTGAAAACAAAAGGTAGCAATGGGAGAGGTAATAGAGTGATTTTACTTTGCTCGTAAAAAAGTAGTAAGCTAATCTTAATAATGACATTGGAAAAAAATAGAAAATAAAGTTGGACGTGATGAATATCTGTTACCCATATCTTCGCGATATGAAGCTCAAACTATCACTTGTTATTTCAGAGCGTCCAATGACAATAACAGTGACAGAAAAATATTTTATGTAACCTCAAAACGTGATAAGAAAACAAAAGGTAGCAATGGGCTAGCTATCAATAACTGCTAGAGTGATTTTACTTTGCTCGTGAAAAAGTACTAAGCTAGCTAATCTTAATAATGACATTGGGAAAAATAGAAAGTAAAGTTGGATTTGATATATATCGGTTAATCAAGCACCATAATTTTTCTTTTCGCTGTTAACGGGCTTTCGAGGGAGGGGCGGAAGGGAGATTAAAACCGATGGGAATGGGAAGTTTCTTCTTTTCTCCTTTACCACCTTATTTCACCTTCTTTGGAGAACCTGATGTTATCTTTCTCTTAGATATTGTGAAAGAAAGTATGAAAAAGCACCATTTATTCCTCTCGTAATTTTCTTTCTTTATATAATTTGTTTTCTTTCTTTTTTTAGTCACCCCAACCTTGGCATCATTGAAAACAACAGCTAACCATAAATGCGCACTGCCTTCATCAAACGCTTTTTATCAAGGTAAGCATAGCAGGTCACGAGCCCAATCACACAAAAAAGCTATTCATTGCATCTCATGAATCTAGCACTACTTTTTGCCTCGCACTTAAAGGAACAAGGGTATCAACACCACTAGTATTTATCGCAACAAACCAAATGAGTTATGGAAATATAGCTGCAATAGAAAACAATACTATTGGTATTAATTTATCGATCCCTAACTATTTTTAAATTATTGTTAATTTCGTTATGGCACAGGAAAAATCTTTGCAATTATCAATCTGTCGATAACGTGCATTTCACTCATAATCAATGTCGTCCTCATAACGTACAATATTTACACCAAATGTAAAAGAACCTCTTTTAAAGGTAAGTATGCTTTTTAACGCTGTTTTCCCCTTTTACATCAATGAAAAAATGTGATTCTGAAATTGCTTCTGTATTGATGTGGTGGTATGTTTTATTTGCAGATGACAGGAAAGAGATTGCAAGGTGATGTATTTAGTCTCTCGATAGGAGTAAAAACAAAAAGCACTTGGCTATTTGGCTTTTCTAATATAATAAACGATAATGCCAACTGGAACAGCCTAAACCTAAACGATATTTACTGATAAATACTCAGTGTTCTAGAACTATTAGAGAAACTAGTTTCCTTCGAAATTTAAAAAAAAAATGTTTTCTCCAACAGATTTTCCTGCCCAGTTGTGGATAGAACACCAAATGAGGTATGATGAGGATATTTGCCTTGATGTTTTTACTTTTAATCAAAGAGTACAAATATATTTATTTATTATTTTGATATTTCCTGATCTATCGTTCCGTCCTTTTTTTTCTCCTTTCCTCCTATCCATCCTTCCTTCCCTCTTTTCCTTTGAATCCTCCTTCCTTCCTCCCTTCTTCCTCCCTCCTTCCTTCTATTCTTTAACTTCATATTTTCATTATTTTGCACATCATGTTTTACATAAATATCAGGGACCAATTGCTCTAACAGCAGTTGAGGATTCTACTACGAATGATGTTTTAGCCGAAAATGCATCAAAGATATCCTCAAATGAAGACTACGAAAAAATATCAGAAAAATCTGAGCCATCCTCGGATTCCGGGAATTCAGCACAAGGGACAAGTAAATGTGAAGTTCAACTTTCACAGACTCATCATGATTATCAAGAGCTTTTAAATACGGATGTTTTGATGTCGAATACACAAAGCTACCAAGCACTAAACAGGACTCTAGGAGACAGTGTTAGACGAGTAGAACCTCCCATGCCTCTCCGAAAATACGAAGAATTAAACTTTGCAAATAACCCACAAATTTTGGAATATCAGAAATTACATCTGTATGCAAATATTGGAGACAAAAAGTAACACCGGAAATAAAATGTCATCGGTTTGTCTTGTTCCTGTTTCGGTGCTTTTCATTCGTGACCATGGGATGCAAAACTGTTTTCGCTTTTGACAACAACATTGACTAAATTTCTACTTATAACTTCCTTCGATAACTTTCGTATAAATGTCTTAATGATGTTACTTGTCACAAGTGAGTGTTTTTCACACACATCATTTCTTAATCTTTTTTTGTTGTTATATATTAGAATTTTAGAGAGAATTAAGAATTTAGAAATATTTTATCACAGTTTCGTTTTAAGAATTTAAGTTTAAAAATTTTAGTGAGAATTATAATTTTGTGTATACTTTTCGTGGTTTGAAAATGAAATGTCAGGTTAGACTGAAAGCCATAATGTTCGTTGTGTGAATAATCGATATTTAAAAACGGATATAGTTTTAAAATGAAATGATCAATTCAAATAAAAGAATCATTAAAAGGGTGCACTTTATTTGGAGCCTCGCTCTGTTGTGCTGTCCCTCACCTTTTAGATGTTTGTCTTACAATTATAATGTGTGTTTCTTGTATTATTGTCTTTATCTATATTTTTGATTCATATTTTGTTATTTAGATTTTATATATTTTTAAGGTGGAAGCTATGTAAATAAATAAATAAACAAATAAAGGAAAGTTGATAGAAGCAAACCAGATTACGAGTAAATATGTGCTAACCTAATGATCTCTCGAAGCAGGAGACCATTTAGAGCGCATACAATGGGAATATACTGCTATTGTTGAACTTAGCATGAAAAATATGTTACGTGTTTAGTTTGGGCGACACGATTGGCTCTTAATCTCATTGAATATTAACGAGTTTTAGAATTACCAATTATCAAGTTGTTGAATTATCAATTACAAATTATCACATTATCAATCATACAGGACATACTTAAATGTGTAATGTTTTTCTTTACATTAGCGCGGCCAAAATTCACCAGTCAATTTCAAGCAAACAGTATAGTCCTTGAGGGTAGAGATTTACGTATCAATTGTTCTGCAACTGGAAATCCAACACCAAACATTACTTGGGTGTTACTGAAAGACCAAACCAAAGAGATAAAAAGCCAAGGAATAGGTTACGCTGACCTTATCATACAGAACATCACAAGACGTCAAAACGGGACGTATCTGTGCCAGGCAACCAACAACCCAAATGAGTATCCCGTGGAAATGAAAACTCAAGTCACTATATGGTGTAAGTATCCTAGAATATTGTACGTAAAAATTTTTTTTTTTGCTAAACATGATGCATAGTGGTCTAAATTCGGCACAAACAAACCATATAAGGCATGATAAACACATGTTTGTACCGAAGCTAGACCACAAAGCAAAATATTTCCTTTCTCAGAAAAGGTGTATGAAAGCAATATATTTTTTGATCCTTTTAAATTTTACCTATGCTTAAATCCTCCATTTATTCAAGATGTAATAGCTGATGTTGTGTAAGCTTGATTTTTTTTATTGAAAACTTGCCATTTTTACACAGTCTGTACAACTTTTTTCCTTACGAATCACAAGGCAACATTTTGGTTTTTGAGCCTGCAGTCATGTGGTCTCGAGATGAAGCCATAAAAATTGTATAATGGCATAAGTAATCATATGGTTTCGATTTCAATTTGGGATTAATCCCAAATTGAACGAGAAACCATATGATTACTTGTTAATAATATACATGAAAAATCTTACAAACTTTACCGTCCGACATTGAAAATCTCAAGAAAAACTCTGAGCGCGCGCTCAATGACGTGAGATAGCGTCAGCAGCGCGCGCTCTTCAACTAAGACCGACAAAAGATTTATTCAAAAACAAAGAAAATCACCAACTTTTTAGCCATTTTCACCGCTTAAACTTGTTCCTTCACGATCGGAAAATGCATAGTCTTGATGCTTAATAATGTTATCAACAGCAGAATAAAAAGAAATTGGTTTCAAGACCGTTTTCGGAAATTGTAATTTGCACTGTGTTACACTTTTTTGCACTGTGTTACAGATTTTTGCACTGAATTACCTCTAAAATGCACTGTTCATCAGCCAATCAGAATCGAGTAATTTTTTTATGTATATTATTATTAGAATAACAATTCTTTTTGTGATAAGAATGCAATATTGTTTGTGAACAATTATAGAATAAATTAGGTTGAGGTTTGTTTGGAAAACATGTTATAAAATAGGTTTATGTTTCTCGAATCCGCGGCTGGCGAATCCCGGGCCGAATGCCGGGCCATTACTTCTCGCCGGTAGAAGCTAAAGGTGAATATTATCTCATCGATATGATAATTTCTGACACGTAGATACTGATGAGTAGTAAAGTGACCAAAAGTATTGTTTTATGTCTTTTATGAATACTCTAGTATGACAAAAGAACGCCAACTAAAATGAAAGATAGGAAGATTACACTGAGTGCAGCAACTGCAAGAAGAAGAAGAGATGAGCTTTACAAGGCTGCAGAAGCAATCAATGGATCCACGAAAACGGCTGCAGATATTGGGCTTGCTGATACTCTAGTGAAAAAGTGTAGTGTTGCTACTATAACGAATGTTTTTTTCTGGTAACTCTAGGATTAGCAAAAAGGTTATCCCTCTACTTTACAAGCCACACTTGACTAATTATGAACTAGACGCTGGTTGCAGCGTGCACTGGGATACCTGGACCGGGTGGGACCAGGGGCAGGGGAAGGGGGAGGGTCCTAGGGTGCCCTTGACCCACACTTTGTGGAAAAAGAGTGATCAATTATGAAATAAGTATGATGTATCGTACTCTCGAGGCCCTCGTTTTCTTTTTTCGTCGTTTTTCAAAAGACAGTGAGAGACTGCCTACTATAAATGTACAATGAAGCTATTTTGGGGAAAAAAAGTTAAATCAAAAACTAAATCATCGAAAATACCCATTTTGTTGAAGTCCAACTTCCATATCCTTCCGATTCCAGTCCGAGTTTTATCATACTTAATTAAGTCGCAGACAGAAAGTCGGCAAAGCGAGCTGACGGAGAAACGTTTTCTTTAGCTCAGCATTTTGTTTACTAGTTGAGTCCTTCATTTAGAACGGTAAGACGAGCAAATAATTGCTCAAAACGTCCCTCAGAATTGCATTACATTTTATAATTTTGTATTCGTATATATTTGTAAATCAGTCGACAGTTCGTAAATATTTAACGAGTGCCGTGAGTTGAATGAATCTGAGGGTCAAAAGGCATGCGTTCGATTTTTAAAACATGGAATATGTTACAATTATTTGCCGATTTAACATGGAATAATTATCATTACTCTTTCTTAATATCAAAATGAAAGTCCGAATAAACTTCTTTGTACCTCATGTTTATTTGTAGTAGTGTTGTTGAGTCAAAACATTAAATATAGCATCCGAGAATCGGGTCGCTAAAACTCAAATGAAGTCATGACGTCCTATCTGTTTGAATTTAGCTTGGAGATCTTTAACACAAGAATTATTTGCTAATTTGTAACTTGGTACTGATACTACAGACAATATTGCGTTGAATAGCTGAGTTAAAGCACGAGTAGTCAATTAAAGTTAGATATTTGCCAAGATAAATGAAAATTCTTTAGAAATCTTGGTTTGATTAGAATTATCCTTGTTTACGAATAAATAAAAAATTCTGACTCAGCTCAGTCTTGAATTACAGCAGTCAACGATATAGAGCATGCGTAGACATTAAATTATGTCACGTGATAAGCTAGCTCCGCCCTCTATTAATTACTTGGCAACATAGTGGCATTGATTGACAGGTGACACATATTAATTAATCGGATTCATAGACGGGAACCCTGTGGCAGATGCCCGCTAAGGACTCTTGGGTAAGGGCGCAATGACCCTCCGGGTAGTATTGCGCAATTTGTTCATTTTGTCGCGAAGAAGACACAAAAAAAAAAAAAAAAAAAAAAACCAAAGACATTTTATGACTGTGATACCACAGGTATCCCAGTAAAAATCTGATGGTAAATATGCTTTGTAGTGTAGCTACATATTATAGTGGTGGTGTAATGGGTAAGCAGAAATATAGATCTGTTTATAAAAATAGTAGTTATGGTAAGGGTAAACGTAAAGCAGTTAATAATTGTCCTATTCCTAGATTAGTACCTTATAATAAGCTTATTGACATAGGTAAGCTATACAGTGTGAAGAGAGACACTTTGTGATGGTTTGAATGAAGATGAAAAAGCCAATGGTATGTACCGTTCTTTGAAGGAGCTGTTGTTGATGCTTGCTACATTTTATCTTCATCAAGATGTACACAAACTCATTTGGTTCAAAGGGCAAACTAACACTTTTTTTGTTTCTTTATAATTAGGTGGTGATGGAGCACCCTTTGGGAAAGATGATGTTGCTTTTGCATGGCTTGTTAGTTTTTTGAATGTGGGGAGAGGTGTACTGAGCAGTAATGAGAATGTTCTGCTGTTCGGTGCCAACTGTACTGAAAATGCCATCCCTGTACAGATATTTATTAGACTTCTTGTAGCTGAAATCAGTGACATTGAAAAATCAAGTCATACTGTTTATGTCAACAAATCCCCTGTTACTGTTAATTTCCACTTTGCAGAGCTCCCCAATGACATGAAAATGCTTGCATTTTTTGGTTGGGGAGCTTTCAAATAGTGCAAAGTATTTTTCCACCTTTGCAAATGTTGATTATGACAGTGCTAAAACTTCTTCTGGTAGTTTTCTTTAGGTACTGGCACAACTTGGAGTCCATGGAGCTATCAACACAGACTTAAAGTGGCCAAGCAAGTGGCAGACCTAAAGCAAAGTATTTCTAACAAGAAATTAGCACCTGCAACTAAAAGATCTAAGGTAACAAACTTCATTGCTAACCAAAAAAGCCATCAAGAGTTTCCTCCACCCATAGGTAAGTTGATTGACCGTGCACATATTGAACCATTGCATTTGAAGAATAATGCATGTGCTCTTGCACACAGGTTTCTTTTAACAGAAGTTCTGTTAATGTCTGATTTACCTAAGTCAATTACATTTTCAGAGGTTCCTAGTCACTCTCCTTTCTCAAAGTACATCACATCAATGCGTACATGTTGTAATCGTGGTCGCCTTTCAAAGAAAATTGTGAGATGGTTTAATGAAACAAGGTCTTCCAGTAATAAAAACATGGACTATAGGTTCACTGGTAAAGATTCAAAAATGTTTCTCCACAATTTCAATGTCTTGATTTCATCAGTGATTTCAAGTGCTATGGCAACAGAGAGGATAAGGATTATCCTTCATGTCATTTCGTATATGTGTCTTTGTCTAAGAGACTGTGTTTCTTTATTCAACAGGCTAGAATTATCTGAGGACCAGGTAAGTCAACTTAAATCTCTTTGCCATCATTATTTGTGCTTAAATGATTTGTTTTTAGATAATATTATTTAATCCCACTGTTTGGCATGTTGGCTATGTTATTCCCATCCACACTTAAGATATGTTAGATAAGTATGGGATGGGCCTTGCTCTGAACTCAATGGAGGGAAGAGAGGCAAAGCACATCTCTATCTCTAGCTACAGCAAGAACAATATCTTCAAGTGTAGGTGGGAACAAGTGTTTCTTCATGAACATGTATCACTGATATGGCTTAGAGAAAGAGGATACAACTGGAACAACTCTAAATCACCATCTAGTTCTTATGTACCAAAGAGGGTTGACTGAGATCCTGCATACTGCTAAATGTGGTTTGATGAAAGATGACAATGGTGATTGTCAAATCTGTAGCCACAGGTACAGGGAAAAGATAAAGTTATATAACATTAGGTAAATCTTTATTTGGTGAATTCAAGATGAAAGTGTAATTGTTGTTCACAAACCAATTGATTTATGCATTTTCAACACTATTTTATTTATACCCTGTATATTGTTTAATTATCATTCAAAACAAAATCATTGTATTGATATATTTTGAAACCCTATGCTGTACATTATTTATTTATCTATTTATTTTATTTAGTTATTTATCATGCTTGCATAATTTGTGAGACATGAATTGTACATTGTTTTGTTTTAAAATATGCAAAATAAAGGCATTTTAAACCATTTCACATCTCCAATTATTATTTTTTCATTCATATTTATTCATTTATCCATACATTCACATATCACACTTGGTCACTATACGCAACCATTCACTCATTCCTTGCTATATGTTTTTGCTGAATATTGTTGGAGCAGTGTCAGAAAATTGTTGATCTTGCTTGTGTCATATTGTAAGGAAGTACTTTTGCTGAGTATTGTTGGAGCAGTGTCAGAAAACTGTTGATCTTGCTTGTATCATATTGTAAGGAAGTAATTTTGCTGAGTATTGCTGGAGCAGTGTCAGAAAACTGTTGATCTTGCTTGTGTCATATTGTAAGGAAGTAATTTTGCTGAGTATTGTTGGAGCAGTGTCAGAAA
Source organism: Anthopleura xanthogrammica (assembly GCA_964019055.1). Classification (NCBI taxonomy): domain Eukaryota; kingdom Metazoa; phylum Cnidaria; class Anthozoa; order Actiniaria; family Actiniidae; genus Anthopleura; species Anthopleura xanthogrammica. The sequence goes on from OZ025210.1 coordinate 14,328,803, forward strand.
ACTGTTGATCTTGCTTGTATCATATTGTAAGGAAGTAATTTTGCTGAGTATTGCTGGAGCACGGCGTCAGAAAACTGTTGATCTTGCTTGTGTCATATTGTAAGGAAGTAATTTTGCTGAGTATTGCTGGAGCAGTGTCAGAAAACTGTTGATCTTGCTTGTGTCATATTGTAAGGAAGTAATTTTGCTGAGTATTGTTGGAGCAGTGTCAGAAAAATGTTGATCTTGCTTGTGTCATATTCTGATGAAGTACTACACTATTATTGTGACTAAAATTCAGCAAGTACACAAACAGGTAAGATTAGAGAGCATGAGAGTTTATTATAAGACACTAAAGCATACAGTGATTCTCTTAAACCTGTGAAATAAACTTTAGCATATTATACACTACTTCACTCTGATTCTTTTGTTTTCTATTGGGCTATTACACTTTAATTAGTACACTTTGTTTCATGGCTTAATGAAAACCAATCTAGAGTGATGGTATGCAGGTAACCCATGAAACAAACACTGACAGTTACCTTGTAATGGCCAAATAGACACAAAAAAAGAAAACAATGGAAATATGGTCTACAAGTCTAAATAAATATCTTTTTGACAGTTCAATCACTATTTATATGTACATGTTTCTTTCTGACAGTACTACAACAATGAAAATATGACCAGTAGTTGTAAAGTATTGGCAGATCCAGGATAAGGGGGGTTCCAAAATGGCAGCCCTGCAGAAAAAGCTGGTGTGCATGCAATCAACTTTAACAACAGGGGTTTCAATGTCATCTTAATGAGTGTTAAGAATATGATTGTCTACACAAGATTCCACAAAAGGGGGTTCAATGGAGCCCTCGGAATCATACCTGGATCTGCCACTGGAAAGTATAGTAAAAAAAATAGGTATTGCTTAGAGTGTGACATGTCTATACATTTATGTAGCTTTCTGACAGTAGAACAACAATACATGGTCAGCAGTTGTACAGTAAAATAAAAAAAGTAGATCTACATGGTTCAGATTTGAACATGTCTAGCTCTAACAGTTTAACCATGTAAAAAAAAACACAGTAGTAGTATGGTATAGTTTAGTGTAAGCTACACTGTCCCTTTATTATAAGTTATAAACACAAAGAGGGTAGGGTACTTCAAAATCCACCTGATAGTTGAATAATAAAATACAAGTAATATAATAATAACAATATTTAATCAGGAAACTCTATCACTACAGTGGTTTTCATAGAGGTCCTAATAACTAAAATAAATATATACAAAAAAGATATATAAGAAATATATATATATATTTACAATTCAGAAATAAATGAATGATAATTAATAATATAATTAATTAATAGATAAATATTAAAAAAATAAAAAATCTAAAAAGAAGAGAACAAATTTCTCTTAAAAAAATACATGTACATGTAGCAAATGAAATAGCTTTTTAAAAGCCTATTGATTCAGAATTTAGTTAAAAGGAAGACATCTTGAACTACTCAAAGGTAAATGTAACCATGTATATATCTGTATAATATAGTGTTACAAATGCATGGCTTTCTTGAAACCAAATAGTTCTTTATACCATGATTAATATGCATGTTTTTTATTAATTTATGCAGACGTAATCAGATAAATGAAAAAATAATATTAATATAAGGGTTGAAATATTGTATACAAATATGAATTAGGGTTCTGCAAAAGCAGTGCCAAGGCGCTTTGTCATGAAATCCTCATTTGCATGTCTGGCTCTATCATGAACATATTGAACAACAAACAGGCCTGTAGCAGGGGGAGGGACCCAGAGGGCCAGGTCTCCCAATAATTTCAGATGTACTGTATATCACACTGAATTTTTTAGGTCTGTTTCTAATACATAAGGTGTTTTAGAATATAGCACAACAAATACTTTAGACCTCAGCACTCCCCTTCCCCCTATATGTTTGGCTTTGCTAAGGGCCTGACAAATGTATACACCGAATACAAACACAGTGTCCAATTCTACTGGCTGGCTGCATGTTTACATTGGAATACAAAAGTGTCATGTATGAGAGGCCAGTAGGTCTAACATCATGCTAGGTATTCAGATTGGTCACATTTGTATTTGGTATATGACTCACCATACATTTTTATGTGTCAAACTAAGAAAATCATGAACACCTAAAATCAAATTTAGTGTAAAATAATACAAAAATAAACTGGAAATTTTATGCAATGAGTCATTTAGGTTTTCATGGATCACCCAGTTTGACTGTTACTTCTAGTAGACAAAAGAAAAACACTTTTAACTTCTTGTATTCATACTCAGTAGAGTTGTAACAAATGCAATGGGGAAAATGTAAACAGTACTATCTGTATAAAAATATTTTTTCACATTTTTAGAGACACTAGTTAATAAAAAAGTAAAGATTTGTAACTATTGGGAATAATTTTATAAATAATTTCAAGTGAATATAAATGTCTCTTCCTTGTAATTTAATATTCATAATCTGTTTCTTCAAATACTGTACATGTTCATTTTTGTCCAATTTTGATTTATATATTTGTGCCTTCACAACAAGAAATAGCAGTAAATTGGACTTGTGTAAATATTTTTTTTAAGTCAATAAACAATTATTATGTCTTGTAAATAAACATAATCTCTTTTGAAACAGATGGTGTCCTTTGATTTATGTTGGCACTTATATATTTTTTCTGTACAACACAATAATAGCGATGAGGATCAGTCGGTTGAAAGCGAAGAAGATGTAAATGAGGATGAGGAGAAGTTATAGCACTGTCTTACCAGTTTAATGGATGGAGAAGTTCAATAAAACCATTACTAAGAGCTAGATTGCCATCTAGGTGCTAACACCACTTGATTTCATGTAGCAAAACCATCAAATGATTTGGATGAACAGTCTCAGTGTTGAAAGGTGCAGTTCATTTGGTTGGTGTGTGGCCATAAAAGCAAGAAGCTCATTGGCGAGGTTCACTTTTAAGAGTATTTTGATTCTCTCATGTGCTTCAGGGGTTTTCTACAGGTTCTTTGGTTTAATAGCCATAACATTTTGTTGGTTCTCTCCTGGGCTTCAAGGGTTTTATCTTGGTTCACTGGCTTTTATCCCTCTTCAATATTTTTTTTAAAAACAGATTTCATAATTCTGATGGAGATAATTCTCTCATAGCACAGTTATGTCGAGGAAATCCATGAATGTTCCACTCTCCATAATACAATTGCAATGACAGCTTTCCAGATGACTTCTTGTAAAAAATTCCAAAGTCTTTTGTGTCCTCGACAATGAGCTTCACTTTATGGCCAGATCTGCTTGTACATGAGAGTTTTCGGCTGAAGAATTTATTTACCTCTTTTGTGCTCATTCCAGAAAGCACAGAGAAAAGCTTTTTTAATGAGCAAAGAGAGGTAAATGAAATTACTTCAGCCTTTTTGTTCCTTGAATGGTAACAGGCTGGTTCCATGAAAGATTCATCATCAGCATTCTTTATGACACAATTAATAACTGCAAAAATGTCATAAGGAATGCTGCGGATGAGTTCAGCAAAATATGGTCTTCTGACAGACACTTTCCCTGCCAGTCTCTTCATTATCATGGTCAGCCATTAAATCTTGATTCTCTCATCAGCAAAGAACCAGCATTAACGTTTATGCATGACAACAGTTTTGCAGCTGAAACAGAAAAAAAAAATTTTCATTAACATATACATGGATACTGTATGTAAGCCTAACTGATCTGTGAAATAATAGAGGTGGGAATTATACATATTTCATGTAGGACTTATATTAAAATCACTATTTTAATCTTAATCTCTTCAAAAGCTATTACATTAATATTTGTATGTTGATTATTGAATTTACTGCAGTCTTAAGAATTAGCAATAACAACATTGTTAAAGCTGATTTTTAAGCCTGTAACTTTTAATCAGACTATTTAAGCAAAAAAAGACGGGAAATTTCTTATCTATTAATTTTCTGATCATGTCTGATAGATTCAAGTAGATAGTGGAACATACCTTTCAACCTTTGGGGCTGTTCATCCAAAATATCTGACGGTTTTGCTACTTGGACAAGAGGCAATAGCAAACCGATGGCATTCTCCTTGAAGAAGGCTTTATTGAAACCTTCTCCTCCATTAATGACCATGGTCAAATACCGGTTTAGACCCCCGTTCCATGCCTCGAAATGAGCGATACAGGCTGTTTATGCCACAGGTAGCCCAAGCTACAATCTTGGACAAAATGGTTGAGAATTTTTGAGTTTTTAAGGATATATTGTGTAAAACACAGTTAAATCCCTCTCGAACGACCCCCCTCCCCCCAGAACAATGTTGGGTCTGTCGAGAGGGAACTGTGCTAGCCAATGGAACCAACATTGGGAGGGGGAATTTTAGTTTAGATAATATTTTATGAGGAAAATTCCATTTTTTTGATATGATCAAAAATTCTCAACCCTTTTTGTCCAAGATTGTCTGGAAATGGTATTTGTAATTAAAAGAGATGCCAGGCAGTTTAAAAGGGAATTAGGCGTCAATTATAAGAAATAGACTGAGAGATTCTAGAAAATGTTACTTTTGAATTAATTAATTTGAATTAAGTCATAAATGCAAAGGAAAATGTGACGTCACAAAAAGTGGATATTGATAGAAGTCCAAAAAGTGGTATTTAGAAAGGCTAATAATTTGGAATAAAAGGTATACGCCGTTTACATTTACCTAAAAAAGCAACAAAGTAGTAGATATTGCAAAGGAGGCCAAGATGGGTCTAGAATCAGTGTATATTTTTCAAAATTTTAATATAAAGGCTCAAAAAAGGAACTAAAAAGGCAAAGAGCCCTGTAAGACAGAGGAACAAATACCCAATGGATGGAAAGACAACTCTTTTGTGAAGTTAAAATTCTACGGAAGGAAAGTCCGATTTTTTCTTCCAAAAAGCTAATGACAAAGAAAATACTAATCTCAAAAATTGTAAATGATACGCATTTAAATTTTTTTTACTGAAATGAGTATTCAAACGTTTACTTCCGGTTCATTATTACAGTTTCACTTCCGGTTTGTTAACCGTGGTCGCTCTAATGGCCAAATAAGTGTAATATCTTACTCACTTTCAAACGAAAGCACATAATATAAATAAGAAACTTTAGAACAACCTAAAAACTTTAAAAAATAACGGTAAACAACAAGATTGGAGTCAATTTTCCACGGTTCACAACGATTAACATTCAAATCGCGATAAAAAGATATTTTAGAATAATTCTTTTTATTATAGTGTAAATGGCTGTAAACCGTTGTGAACCGTGCTTTTTTCTTTCGTATTTTATCAAAACCGACAAAAGTATATTTGTTAACCGTAGTTAACCGTTGTAGAACAGTAATATTTCAAATATACGGTAAAATCTCGCCTTGATAGAAGCTTCTGTACGTTAGGTAGGCTATATGTTACTTAATGAAAGGGCCTCATTTCGTTTGGTAAATTCATTTCTTCCTTCGTGGGATGGTTCTAAGAGTGATTCTTCTTGGGATTCGTACTCCTTGAAAATCTTTGCATTCAAATTAACACCCTAAAGTTCTATGGTTAACGAATAACCGCTACTTTTCGAAGAAAAAATGCCATTCTTTGTGACGTCATGCAATTTACAACATGTGTAGCAGTCGGATATCCGTCGGATTGTATACAAATCCATACCTATATTGAATTACGAAGGATGTACAATGTCATTTTGTCTCATTATCATAAGGGTGTGATGTGTAAAACAAGAAATATGGGTTATTGAATCTGTTTTTTTGTGATTCGACGGAAGAATTCATGATTTTTAGCATATACAGATCGCAGACAATCTTGGACAAAATGGTTGAGAATTTTTGAGTTTTTAAGGATATATTGTGTAAAACACAGTTAAATCCCTCTCGAACGACCCCCCTCCCCCCAGAACAATGTTGGGTCTGTCGAGAGGGAACTGTGCTAGCCAATGGAACCAACATTGTGCTGGGGGGGAGGGGGAATTTTAGTTTAGATAATATTTTATGAGGAAAATTCCATTTTTTTGATATGATCAAAAATTCTCAACCCTTTTTGTCCAAGATTGTAGGTATTATGAGAAAATATATGGGGAACTATAAAAAACCTCAATAAAAGCGTCAAAATGTGAAATAAAGTAAAGAAATCTTAGCTGACCTTTGAGAAGTTACATCTCTATCGTCCTGCCTGGTTAGAATTCGGATTAAGCCAGTTTTAGCATTTTTTTCTCCACTGTTAAGAAAGAAGAGATCTAGAAGGTAGGACACTCGGGATCCCAACAGCAACCCTTCACGAGTTTTCAACTCCTCGTAAGTCTTCTAATTCCTGTTCGATCGCCATAATTTTTTTCATATCCCCTCTCTCACATCCCTATAGAGCTCAGAAATCCAACTTAGAGGTTAGTCCGCGGCTTTTTGAGCCATGAAATTCGCCCGTATTTAGTCACTACCTCGCTTGTGTTGACCCATGGACCGGGCTCATTCCACACGGTTTCAACGGCTTTCCTTCGGCAACCGACCCGAGAGCATGACGGAGGTCTTGGTATGATTGTCGTACAATCACTCGATCGAAATGCTTTATAAAGTTCGGCTTTTAAGAAAATAGGTTTAAAATGGCCTTACCTGAAAGCCATCGCGTTTGATTCATTGCCCTTTAGGTAGTTAAAAAGTCTTATACTACAGCTAACTGATATTTTCGAATTTTCTCACATTAGGGGTCTTCCCGTCAAACAAGACTATGTGACGTCGCAGTTCGACGACGAGAATACGAAGAACTCCGTCATGCTCTCGGATCGGTTTTTATTTCAAGGTGTTTATGCCAAGTGTCATAAGGAAACCAGTTCTAAGAAACACAAGGACGTGCAAGCAGAAGATACAAGGAAAAAACATGGCTCACTATATTTTCTGGATTTTTGTGCTACTGATCTGTAAACCAGGCAAGTATTCATATTTTTTTTAGTGTCCAGTTATCACTAGAAGCTCCATGATACACAAACCTAGAGGTCATTTAAAATGCGTATTCTCTGTTTTTGTTCGGTTTGGCAGACGATCAAGAACGCAGTCTATATTGTCTTACTACGATTCTCATTCTGCGAACTCGGTAGTTGCGAGTTTCCCGTTGGAATTTGGTTTTTCGCTGCCGCCAAATCGAACAACAAGTTAAATAAAAATAATTTTGATGCAGCCTTGGAGTCGGGAAACAAACTCCGAGTTGCCTTTGAACGAGAATCAAATGCCGCCTATAAACTATCGAGAATTTGTAGAACATTTCTAAACGAATTTGTGAAGAATATCTGCTGATTTCACAGTATTAATAGAAGGAATATATATATATATATATATATATATATATATATATATATATATATATATATATCTGGATGTGTCTACGCCAACAGCACTAAACTATCAAAACACATCTGGACACTTCAAGACAACAAGAAAATTTACCACATCAAATGGTCAATCATCACCTCAGCAAAAGCCTACAATAATATTTCTAAGAAATGCAATCTCTGCTTAGCAGAAAAATTGAACATTATTAAAGCAGATAAAGCCAACCTTCTCAACAAAAGATCAGAACTTATTTCAAAATGCCGCCACGAAAACAAATATTACTTAAGCCGGATAACATAAATTATCGCACCTTGATAGAACAATAACACTATTGTAAATACATAACAATACTCCTATTATAGATTATAGCGCCTCAGGTATATATAGACTACAGTATGGATCATTCTTTATTAAAGACTGTCTGAAGATCGCGTAAGCGTGAAACTCCGAGTAACAGCAAAAGTTATGTCTTGTCTTTGATCTATCTACAATCCATAATCTATATATATATATATATATATATATATATATAGGATATTACATGGTCGCGCGGAGATACGAATTTTATCTTCGAGTGTTGATATGATCTCACACGAGTGAGCGCAGCGAACGAGTGAGAGATAATATCAGCACGAGAAGATAAAATTCGTCATCTCCAAGAGGCCATGTAATGTTCTGTTTATTATATGAAATCTTCAATGAAAAATAATGGAGAATTTGAGACTTGCAGAGCAAAAAGTCGAAATTTGACACCACCAGTGTTGATATAAATCGTATCCCCACTGGCCACTGGTGGGAGTGGGGATATCAATTTTATCATTTTGATGTCACTCAATATCACACTCTATTTCATATAATAAATATATTTATTATATATATAACTAGAATTTCATACAATAAATCTCTATTATAAAAATATCTATGCTTTATATTTCACTGGTGAAAAATGCAATACGACCAATTAGCATCGCGTACAGCTTTTCACTGTGTAAAAATATAACCAATCAAAATTTAGAGTTGACCAAACCAACCAATCATAAAACGAGCAATTGTGACATTTGAATGGCTTCCCGCCAAAGCAAAGTTGTGTTTTATGTAGCTTTGTTGATGTGAACAAAATGGCGAGTCGTTTTGTGTCACTAGATGTGCCGGTAGATGAGTTTATTCAAAACCAAGAAAACAAAAACACACTAAGCAAGACGAAGAGAGACCTGGCTTTATTGACTACATATCTTGAAACAAAAAATGTGCAGCAAAACCTGGAAGAAATCCAGCCAAGAGATTTAGACGAGCTGCTTCTTTGCGTGAAGAAACAACAACAAAGCGCAGCCATTATTGCATCTTGGATTCGCCAGACAGCGACTAATTATGAAAAACAGTACATTTTTGATATTTATATTGACTTTTTGTATATTCATTTTCCTTTTATAAACTGACATGAGGAGTTTTTCAATTTAATTATGTACAGTTGCATGACATTTTAACTTATAAACTTAAAACTTACGAAAGTTTCGACAAAATTTGTCATTTTTATTCAATCAAAATAAACGTGTTTGTATGTGAATTCTAGTTATATATATAATAAAGAGAAAACATCATAGAAAGTGCTTTGTATGGGGCTATATTCACTCGTTGTTTGTGTAAAAACACTCACTCGCTCGAAGACTCGCTCGTTCGTGTTTTACACAAACAACTCGTGAATATAACCCCGTACGCCGCACTTTCTATGAAGTAATCTATATATATATATCATGATGTAAGAGAGCTGTTACATATACAAATTGTTTATGTTTGTTTTCAATCATCGATAAACTGTTATTTGTCTGTTGAAGCAAGCAAGTATGATCCTTAAAGGATCATTTTCACAATCTTATCATGTAAAACTAAAATATATTTACTGCTGGAAGTAATAGGCCCCGTCACGAACAATTGTGACATTTGACCGGCGGGGAACGCAATTCATTTAATGAGTTTTTCGGCGTTTTGTTCTGTTTCCCGATTGAAAAAGTCGAAAAAGTAGACACTGCGCACGATAAATCGTATCCTTCTTGAATTTCAACTTAATTTGAATGTTACATCATGCAGCAACCAAAACCTCTCAAAAGCATTCCACTCCTCATCGCAGCACTTCAGTTATGCAGTGAGTAGTAATTATTCATATACGACCCATAAAGCGAGGGAGCTGTATAGGTCAGACAGTCACGCAAGTTAGATCAGATCAGTTACAACATGGAGTTTTCTTAAGTTTCTCCTTCTATAACGTTTTGAAACCATTGCAATCACAATCCTTTTCGAAATAAACCGAAGAAACTGAATTGCAAGACACGATCAGCTATTTCGTAAAAAAAACTTAAATAATTAATTTATTATTGTTTGCTTGCAGTAATGTGTGCTATTACTGGACCTACCCTGCTTAATATCTTCGTTGGCGAGACTGCGCATTTCAGATGGAATAATACCAACGACAATCCAACCCTTATATATGCTACATGGGGCATAAGAAAAGGCAACATTGCTGATCCTCAGTTTATCAATGTAGATATAACGAGCAGCAAGGAGAACCTCAACTCAGATCTGGAACCAAACCTGATAAAACGGCTGTCCTTTGACGGCGACCTCAGAAAAGGTTTGGCATGGTTTACCCTGAAGAACGTCACTGTGAACGATACAAACGAGTACATCGCAAGTGTCAGTGAGGACGTTACCAGAGTCCTTCATCGCAAAGTTGCATTAACTGTAAAGGAACGTAAGAAGGAAGAACAAAATATGATCGGTGAGCTATTGCACTTGTTTTGGAATTTGTTTCTTACTTTCAGGTGTAGTTTTGCAAAGGTATGTCTAAAATAAAGAAGATAATTACACATGGATTTTAATTTGAAGAACATTTCTGATTTTTTCTTCTATCTGTTAAGTATTTCATTGATCAAATTTATTGCATCCATCCATCCATCCAGTAATTTCATCCTGGCATTCTTTGGCTTATTGATTTCGTCTGTCCTTTCTTTTTCTTTCTTTTTTTTTTTTTTTTGCCATGAAGAAATCAATTTGTCTATCTTTCTTTGCAGTTCAGCCCCAAGCCAGATTAGTAAACAAACAAAATGCGGGTCATCGTTCCAGCCTAATGACCATGAAATATAATATAAGAGAATATAAGAATGAATAGCTAACGAACAAAACACTTACTTTTGTATTCTTATATGTCTAGATGTGACTACTAAAGACACGATCACTAAGCAAGCTGTTCCTTCAATGTCTCCACGAACTTCTAAAACTCTCATGACGAACGGTAATTTGATGACTAATATTTTGTTTTTGGAAACCGATATGTTTCAAATGTGGGGTACAGAGCAACTGAATTTCTTCTCGCCGCTATTTTCGGAATCACTTGATATGAGGACATAGTTGTGTACGGTTTATCCAGAATTTGCGGTTTTTCCCCTTTTGTTACGGTGGTTCCTTTTGTTACGGAATCGTTCAATTTGACGTCGAGACAAAATATTAGGATTTTCTCAAGAAGGCGATTTCTCGTCGTGTTTTGGTGAAACACCGTAGTAAGCACCGAAAATCGTTTTCCTATATATTCCCACGAGAGAACCAAGAATTAAAAAAAAACTAATCAATAACAAAAATATTCTGGTAATGGCAGTAAAATTATGCCATAGGGCAAATGGTCTAGTTGTTGTGGCCTACTTAGAATGAATGGAAACGCACATTTAGCAGGTGTAGTAAGATAATTAAGGAATATAAGAAAGTTTTCCGTGTTATATACTCTGATCTAAACACTTGGGATGTTGGGAGAACACTTGAGAAGCGTATACATGGTCAAATAATTAAAACAGAGGCCACTAGCTAGGGATATACTGAGCAGCAACTCACTGTACATCTGCTCGCCAGGACAGTTGCATTTCGGTAGTTTTTAAAGGAACAAACGTATAGTTGCCAATTCCGTTCATTAACTGTTTTTAATCACCTTTTTTTTTTGTTACAGAAACAGTTACTGCACCAAATGGTAAGTTGCATGAAAAGCTAATTAAGTATATTAGACTAGCACATGCACAAACTGTCACCTACACAACATAGCCTGGATATGCTGGCTCGTGATCCTTTTATGACGGAACTCATCCTGAATTGGGTCTATGTCTGGATAGCGGCTGGTATAGAATTCGAACAACAGTGAAAACACGACATTTAGTGTAAGTATATTAAAACAATAGGCACTATTGCATCTCATATTTAACCCTCCTCACCAACACTCCCCTTCCCTCCAAGCTTTTATCGAAGACTCCAGGTAAGCCTTGGGCCAAATATGGAACGAAAATAAAAATATTGAAAGTCCATTAGCAAAGTCGTAGCAAACAGAAAAGTAAAAGAAAGCATCGGAAAAGTAGATAAAGGAAAAGAAAATAGAATTGGGAAAAGGAACATGCATTATGAGAGAATTTTTTTCAGAACAATAGTCATGGTATATTTGATATATGGTATTTATTTCTTTGTGTGATACTTTTGCTCTTTGCGGTTATTTTTCCTTTTTTTTTTTTTTCTTCTATTTTTTTTCCTTTTTGATTTCTTTGATTTTATTTTTTGCCATAAAAAGTAGAAGTAGAAGTTTACTCACTAAGTGGCGGAGATATTATGTCGGCAGAGCATCATTCCTGACGAGGAAAATTGCATGGGGAATAGGTAACTGTACGATCAAAATGAACTATTTTAGATATCTAGTTCTTCACGGCAGTAAAATATCAGAATTGTCATTTTCCATCGTTAGAAGTCGATGGATTGGTTGACTGAAAAAACTTAATATACTTTTTCAACTCTTATTTTCTTTTAATAATACCCAAGTAACAGCACAAAGAATACAGCTCCCCCGAATTTTACTCAAAAGACAACCCAAACATGCTAAAGTTAACAACTCAGCTGAGCAGCGGAGATACAACAAAAGAGGGAAACAGTTTAAACGCGATATTTACAGGGAAAATAAGTAATTGAACCGCCAATATGAAATACTTATGATATTTAGTTCAACCACTTGTCTGTTTGGTGTTTGTTTATTGTTTTTGTTTTTTTACTATTCTTTCTTTATAAACTTCACAGGAAGAAGCTGCGCGAGGATACAACTTTCATTTCTTTCATATATAGGTGTCAAAATATAGCATTTGTTGTCAACGGCTAATCCAAGAAAAGAGGTATGGCCACAGGGAAAGTTACTCTTACTCAAATTTCATAGTTGAAAAACAAGGGATATCAAGATATACAGTGAGTTTGTATTGTTTCATTCAGTGGCAACAAAGATGTTTGAAGAAACAGGCTCCAGGCTGTGACCATTGCTTTAATCAAATTTATGTAAACAGTCTCTGAAAAATACTTTGGACTTTATGTAGTAAATGTATATATTTGTCAAACATTTTCGTAAATGGTTTTTAAGTCAGCTAGGTGTGATCTTTAGGAGTGATTTACCTGCCTTGAAATGGAAGAAACGGTTCGAAAGAAGTTTATGAATTTTGGCTTTCTGATGTTAAAAGCATGCATATGTAAATGTGTGTATGTGGTTGGTTGGGGGTGGCTGGTTTCAACCGTGGGGGTGAGGGAGGGGGATCGGTATCCTTAGCACCTCATTATATTCAATTTCACAATAATTTTCTTTGCAGCTTTGTCTCCACAAGACTATGGGTGTTCACGTTCTTTCAAAAGGATCATAGTCGAGGCATTTCAGGCAACACCTACATATACGTATTAAAGAATAACACGTTTCTTTTTCACTCAAAACAGTTAACAATTAGCACCAGCACAAATAATTACACCGTTTCAGTTTCAATCTCGAATTAAATTTGCACGAGTGTGTTTATTTCAAATACATACCCACATAGGGTGAGTCAGTAGAGTGTGAGCTCTACAGACGATAGAATGTTATAGAACAAATACGAATGAAATTGAACTTGAAACTGTTTAATTACTTGGAAAACAGATATAAAAAAGTTGTTATTATAATGATTGATTGATTGATTAATTGATTGCATGCTTGATTGGATGATTGATTGATTACTCGCTTGCATGCTTGATTGGATGATTATTTATTTTTTACAGATTTATTGGTTGATGGAATTATTGAATTATTGACTGACTGACTGTTTGATTGTCTGATTGATTTATTGATTGATTGGCTGATTAGTTGAGAGTTGGTTCTTATTGCATTTTATTCACATTGTATCTTCTGTTTTCTCTCATATTTAAATTTAGCTATCATATGCATTTTACCCTTTCTTTATTTTAGAACCAGAAGAGCCTTCAGTCTCTTATTCAGAAACAATTGTTATCTTCACCGCTGCCTTAACTGCAGTATCTCTGATAATTATTGTTATTATTATTGGTTTCGTCATAGTAAGTACTGACTAACCGCACAAGTGGACATTAAACACAATAAGAAATGTCCAATCAATATGTCCCAGCCCCACCAACATCCCCCACCCCACCACCAACCCCCACCCGCACCCACACCACCTACACAAACCCTTTCAAAACATCCTCACTCCACTAAAAAAAAAAAAATCCTTTACCCAATTAAAAAATTAAGATAAAGCGAATTGTCCTCACTAAAAATACTTATTTCTTTTTATATATCTGCAGAGGTGGCATATGTATAAGAAAAATAGAGACAAATCACCAAGTGAGGGAAAGCTGATGGAATGCAAAGTCTAAAGCCATTCTCGTTTCCGTATTCTTCCCACAATCCCTTTTTATCCAAGCATGAGTTCGGGTTAAGGGTAAAATTTGCATAAAAATATAAAAATTTCAAATGTTCTTTGCGCATTTTGTAAATAAATATGCACAAAATGTCGGCCATCATATAACTGTAAACAACACTTCTAAAATAGGAAGTCCAGGAACTCTAAAAACCAAAAACAAATTTGCTATTCCAGCAAGTCGCAGACTTACTAGATTTTGTCTAGGATTTAGGAAATGATCTACAGCAATATTGTAGACTATCCCTGTTGTATATTTTTATTTCAGTAAAATTAGTCACCTGAAAAGCACATGTTTCAACCGCTCAATAACTATTGATAGACTTGAGATATCTTACCAGTTACACTTTCATCTTATGTGAGCATTCTCAAGCTGCAGTTTCCATGAAAAGCTTTACTTGCTGGATATGAAATATTTTCTGTGGGGTTTTGGTGACTTACTTTATTGAAATAACTGTATAAGCTGGGCATTGGAGTATATATAGGTCAACTAGTACTGTAGCTCTAATATGTATATATCACAAGAGGTAAGTCCAGCGTCCATTTTCTTTGACACGGTTATCAAGTGTATAAAGTAATTCAAAGGATTTAATATTTATAGTTTTAGACTAAAAAAAAGAAGCCGAAAGTAAACAAATGCATTACCAACAAATTTAACAGAACCACAAAGAAGACGATAACAAGACAAATGCATTTAAAAATGCCATTAAGATATTTCTTTTCTTTTTTCACGGTATAATAATAAAGATGACCTTAATCTTCGTGAAGCGTATTTCTGTTCTTTTGCTACAAAGAAGCGAAAAAATCTTAAACAAGCGACAAAGCTGGCATTTGTTTTTTTGAGCCTGCAGTCAACTGGTCTCGTGATCACGTCATTAGGCATTTGCATAATGCCATAAGTACTTCCCAATGAGTCTAATAATAACTGACTATGCAACAATATTATCCATTTTCCTTGAAAAAAAGTGTTTCCAGTGTATTTATAAAAAGAGAAACCCAGAAAAACTACCGTTGAACAAACCGTTGCAATAAAAACTTTGATTATCTGATTGTTACACTATCACAATCAAAAAATCTTTGATAAATTTTAAGAAAAGACATGAAGTTTGATAACAATCCGTTCACTGGTTAAAAAGTTATTCAGCATCAAAGTCTGCTCGGGCACAATCCCCCCCCCCCCCCCCCCTCTCTTTCCCTCCCTCCCTTCTGGGGCTGTATCACCCACTGCATATATGCATATGTCTTGTTCTTATTAATTTCCTTTTTTTTAACTTTTACCTTCTTTTTCTCTCTCCATTTTTTTCCTTTTACTGTTCTTTTCTCTTCTAAAGCTGGTGTCCCATATATACTGCCTTACTTTCTTAACTTTCATATATTTGGCATTATTTACTTGACTCTAGAGACCTTGTTTATCAGCAAATTCCGTTTTGTTGTATTACAGAAGGGGAAAAAACTTGCCATTTCGTCAGTCTTAAAGTTCTAAAGTAGCATAGCATATCTTTTTTGCCCTTGCCGATAGACATTTGGACGCAAAATAATTACTAATTGATATTAAAAACCAATAATTCTCGACACTATATTCGTACTGGCAAAACTCGCCAAGACGGCTTTTGTATACTACCCTCTACCCCCGGAGCTTGCCCATACGCAGTTGTATTATGGAAGGGCTTTCGACAAAAATCGGTTTACAAACTTCCCTAAACGACGATTTGAAAATGCTGTGAGGTTGTGAAATCGTGAATCATTGTCATACAATTGCCACTTCAATATATTTTATTAGTATTTTGAGGGTAAAATCCGACTTCTCCTGACTATGCTATTGACCCTTTTACAGCTTCTTTTTTTTTATGTAAACACATTCGATCTCTTCTTGAATCTCCGCGCCAGCTTATTTACTTTACATTTTTATTTAAGATTTGATATCGAAGACTATTCATCGGTCAGGTTTTTGGCATTTAAAACCGAATAGCATTTCAAAACAACACAACCATTATTATTCAAAAGTGTGCCAAGACACGTTGAGTATCGCTTTTCTGACCTCAGACATATGCAATTTAAAATATTTTTGAGCGATCGCTCAGTGTATGCCTCGTATACAAATTACATTTATTTTAACAAATACTTAGGCATATTTTTGGCCACTTCAAAATGTTTTAGGGAATTAGAAGAAATGATTCGAATGAAAACGTTTCAGACATTTGTTTGCTTGACACTTTTTGTTCAGATAGGCATATTCATGAATAACAACAGTTGAGCTAAACGCCACGAGAGAGCCAGGACACAAAGTCTTAATATGGGCTACGACGTCGACAATATTACGTGCGATAGGGTTCAATTCTTAAAGCTACAATATTCTATATTCTTTCTTCTTTTTATTATTCTTTTTTTTCTGCGAATAACCATAGTTTCAGACATTGCGTGTTTTCGGAATTAATAAAAGCGTTTTCCGAGAAATGGGCCTTGACATTGTGTCTGGATGTCGTTTCATAATTAATTGTCTCCAATGAGCGTGTCACACAAGGCTTATTGTAAAGCTATTTTTAGAACATATTCTAGAATACATCAAACACGAGTTTGACCCTACATATGCCATGGCTTTATATCATGGGAGAATTGCAATCCGGCTTTCCACTATTAAAACAGAATGAATTAGTTAAAGGCACGGCGACCAAGTTGCTTGATAAAAAAAAAAGACAATTATTACGGTTTACTTTTGTTCAATTCGACCGAGATGGCGAATATCAAAACAAGCAAGGTCAATAAGTTATCGGCGTGAATATTTATAAGACAAAGTCCTCGAGGCTAGGTGATGATTTCTTACCGAAGTAATACAAAGATGCTAAATATTTAAGATCCCTCACATCTAGCTTGCATTTCCTTAATTGTTGATGATGACGATGACACTAACTTCAGTAAATGTTGGTTACAAAGGTGTTCTACGTCCTACTTTTGCAGGGATTTTCACACCGCCATTATCATCTGGTCACCCCGTTTTAAGGTGGCCATATCTACCTAAGGCCTAGCCATAATCTTGACTCTTTGAAACAAAAATACGAAAAGCTTGGTTTTACTACTATACGAACCTTGACAGTCTTGAGTGACTGACAGATTACAATTCAAATGAGGATCAAAGTATAAAAACAATAATTAATGCGATACTTATGCTTCATGAAATGGCTATCTCATCCTGCAGCGACCAACACTTCTAGTAACAGACAAATGTATGCAGTCTAAGATACTGATTCCCTAGTTAATGCTTTGATACCGACCACGTAAACAATAATAATTCGAATGAATAAGACCTACAGGGTCCTTCTGCACGATTAATCGACCGAAACATAGACATAATATCAAAAATAGTAATAATATTCAACTATACCTTAAAGATTGTTCACTGGCAAGTTTGGTTTCTAAGTATCTTGCGACGATCAATATTTTATAAAGATTTGACGATTTCTTTTAGAGTTAAGAACCATGCTTTCAACCTTTGTTCGTGTACTCGTGGCACTCGCTTGGCGCCAGGCCCCCACGATGTGACACCACAGGAATGACAATGACAATGACAATGACAATGACAATGACAATGACAATGACAATGACAATGACAATGACAATGACAACGACAATGATTGCATTATTTCAACAAAAAAAAATCTTTGTTATATGTATATACTCTAGTCATTTGGTTAAAACAGCCAGCTTCGCGCTCATCGAAATGTGTTGGTTTCACTTAAAAAAGCCCGTGCATAGAACTATGTGACTACATGAAATGTGGTCAGAACTGCATGAGCGTGAGGTTTAGGATGTCGTGTGAGGTCGCAAAAGATAATGAGTGACTAAGAATTAGTTTATCCATTTTGACCTGTTAAGTTTGGTTAAGTTTGGTTGCTTGTCACAAGTTTGTTATTTTACAAGTACTAAATTAGTAGAAAATAAATAGTTTGTGTTTTTAGTTTTCTTGATATGATATTTTTAACCATGAGTTTTACGTTTAAAAAAAGGTTGTGTATGACATGAACATGTTGTTTTTTTTTCACGGACGTTTCGATCATTCCACAAAGACCTCAATTTGCGTTATTTTAATCATCATGCATGGATTGTAAATTATTATTTCCAAGAGTAATAAAGCGACTTAAAATCCTTGAATTTCATCAGAGGAAGTCCCCTCTAAAGTAAAAAATGAATTTGCCCTATCCATATAATCATTGAAACTAAAAGATTTCTGTGTGATTTTAGAAGCAAGCTGTGGTCCAATTTCTACAAAATGATCGGCATTAAATGCTTCGGAAATTTTGTTAGCTTCAGTTAACGTTATTATATTGCCCATCTCTGTTTTAACCGAAGAAATATTAATACTCTATTTTTATATTTCTCAGCGAGAATATCTCGTTAATAACTTTCCAGATTTCAATCGGATTGTTGGAATGATTATTGATATAATTTTTATAATGCAAAGCTTTAGCTTTTCTTATTTCCATATTAGTTCGACTTTTGATGAGTGTATATTTCTTCTAATCTTCTTCGTTATTTGTTCTAACAGCCAGACGCTTCAAATAATATCAACCCTTCAATGTTTTCCTAATGTCAGGAGTAAGCCAGGGAGATTGTTTTTCTTTTATACGCTAAGTCCTAAGTGGAGCGAATCGATCGACAGCACTTGAAAACATGTCTTTCCAAGTTATCCACATCTGATTAGGATCATTTGTGTTTTCAAGCGCATACCATCAAGAGAGTTGAGATCACAACGAAATTTTTCAGCGTTAGAATCTATCTAGACATCTCGAAGTAGCTATTTTTTGCTTTGCCTTGAATGGCCGAAAAGCGACTTTACGCGTGGCAAAGATTAAGCTATGATTGCTAATGCCAATGTGCAATACTCCACAATTAACAATACGATTAGGATAATTTGTGTTATAATAATAATAATAATAATAATAATAATAATAATAATAATAATAGTAATAATAATAATAATAATAACTTTATTCATATAGCGCGCAAATCTAAAATTCTAAGGCGCTTTAGAAAAGGTGAATAGATATAATATATAAAACAAAATGTTGGTCATACCTTTGTTGCACAAATTGAAAATACCCTATCGCCGCTTACGTCTTAAGGTTAGATGATGGCAATCGTGTAGAATAAGTCAATCATTGTTCTACTCTGTATTGCCACTCTGGTTGCCTCTGTTATCAGTTGCTTAAACTGGTAAAGCTCATTAGCAGATTTCAACAAACGCGTCGCATAGATACTAGTTTTTGAGAGTAAATTACAGTTAAAATCTCCAAGAATTTAAACTTCTTTGTATTCACTGTCTAGCTGTTTCAAAATGGCTTCGTAAAACCTAAAAAAGTATTCGCATTTGAGTTTGGAGGTCTATAGCAGGCTAGCACAATGAATGGCTTACAGTTAGGTTTCTTGATTTCAATACAAAGTGCCTCAATCTCATTATTCACTAAATCGCACCTATTTATATAATTAATACCTTGGCGCATATAAACACAAACACCACCACCATGTCTATTCCTATCATTTCTCAACCAGTCGTAACCTTCCAGACTCACCAAACATGACTGAGTAGTAGGATGAAGTCGGATTCATTAATTGCTAGAAGATCCAAATTTTGACCTTCACACCAATTCTCAATTCATCAATATGAGCAGGGAGACTTGTTATATTCAATGAAGCCATTTGAAAGCCTCTTACAGGTGGAATGTTGTTCAAGGTTAGATTATTAACTACATTAGAATTAAGATCAAGAGCATTTGCATCTGTTAAAGATCTACCTGAAAATCAAAGGTTAGATTTGAAATAGCTGATAAAGTCTCTAGGCAGGGCAGCCAGTCCAGATTTGTTTAAATGAAGTCTCTTTGAATTAAGACCAGCTTCTGTTACTGTAGGAGATATAATATCCCAATCTGGAGTACGGCAGAGAGCTCTCAGGTAATTGTTGTCACTTTTTCGAGCCGTTTCTAGCTTTGGCGAGTCAGTTGAAACTGAATTGACACGGAAGATACTGAAATTTAAAGTTTATTTTATGCAAGATTCATTATAATTCTGAAAGTAATGTTAATAATGTTATTAATGAATTATCGATCACCATTTTTTGTTCAAAATTAGCTTTCAAAGTGTATTATTTATTCGTACCAGCGCAGCCAAAATTCACCAGTCAATTCCAGCTAAACATTATAGTCCTTGAGGGTAGAGATCTGCGTATCAGTTGTTCTGCAACTGGAACTCGAACACCAAACATTACTTGGGTGTTACTAAAAGACCGAAACAAGGACATCAAAAGTCAAGGAGTGGGTTACGCTGAACTTCTTATACAGAACATCACCAGGTATCAAAACGGGACGTATCGGTGCCAGGCAACCAACAACCCAAATGAGTATCCCGTAGAAAATCAAACTGAAGTCACTATATGGTGTAGGTATTCAGAGCATCTTGAATGGCTGATTAGTGTAATCATTTCGATGCCCCCTGCATTTATGAATTCTTTTTTTTTTTCATTACTGCATGTACCTGCATTTAGCAACAAGTCACCACATTATATTAAAGACATTGACTTTCTTATTATATTAAAGGACATACAAGGTATTTTAATTTTTAACCTGTGTAACAGCACCGTTTTTTTTTTTTTATTGATTCCTTTTTTCCACCTATCGACTAGACAAACCTCAATTAACGCTTCTAAACTGGACTGTCGACGAGAAAATCATCGTACTTTGTGTAGCAAGTGGACAGTCACACACCTTAATCAAGTGGTATCATCCCAGCGGGATGCAAGTTCAATCTGGGGTCACAGATGTAACTGGTGGCAGCAGAATGGTTCTCGAAATACCAGATAAAAGAGCTGGTTTACATGGAGTGTACAAACGTAACGCAACAAATGCAGTGGGCTGGCAAGTGGGTTACCTCAACATTACCCAAATAAGCTAAGTAAGGGAAATATTGATTCAGTTGTATCAGTAGCTAACATAAGGATATGTCCATCAACTAAAAGAAATAAATGGATTTCCTTATGTTTTTGTACTTTTACTATTTCTTTTAAAATTTATGATTACTATTTTGTTTTGAAATGCTAAACCTATTATATTATTAAAAGATAAAATATCTTTATCTTTGGTATATGAAACTAAATCTATCACTTGTTATTTCAGAACGTCCAACAACAATAACAGTGACAGGAAAACATGTTACGGTAACCTCGGGACGTGATGTGAAAACAAAAGGTAACAATGGGCTAGAGTGATTTTACTTTGCTCGTGAAAAAGTAGTAAGATAATCTTAATAAGGACACTGGAAAAATAGAAGATAAAGTTGGATTTGATGAATGTATGTTAACCATCATCATTTTTCTTTACAGGACTGCTTTTAACGGGCTTTTGAGGAAAGGGGGGAAGGGAAATTAAAACAGAGATGAATGGCAAGATTATTATTTTCTCCTTTACCACCTTATTTCACCTTCTTTGGAGAACCTGTTATTATCTTTCTCTTAGATATCATGAAATAAAGTATGAAAAAGCACCATTTCTCTTTTGTTTTTGTTTTTATATATATATTTTTTTTCTTTCTTTTAGTCACCCCAACCTTGGCATCATTGCAAACAACACCTAACTATAATCACGCACTCCCTTCATCGAACGCTTTTTATCAAGGTAAGCTTAGCATGTCACAAGCCCCATCACAAAAAAATATATATGCGCTGCGTATCATGAATCTAGCCTACGTTTTGCCTCGCACTTATAGCAAAAAAAGGATATCAACACTACTAGTATTTATCGGCACAAAACAAATAAGTTATGGAAATATAGCTGCAATAACACACAATGCTATTGTTATTAATTTATTCAATCCCTAATTATTTTTAAATGTATATTGTTAATTTTGTAAGGAAAAAAATGAAGGTTCATTTCAATCCATATTTCTAATTTTTTTTTCCTTTATGGTACAGGAAAAACTTTTGCAATTATCAATCTGTCGATAACGTGCGTTTCGGTCATAATCAATGTCGTCCTCATAACGTACAATATTTACACCAAATGTAAAAGAAACTCTTTTAAAGGTAAGTAAGCGTTGTTTTTTATTTGTATTTGTTTTCATTTACTTCTGCTTTTTAAAACTAGCGCTGTTCTCCTCATTTACATCAATGAAAAAATGTGATTCTAAAATTGCTTCTGTGTTGATGTGGTGGTATGTTTTATTTGCAGATGACAGAAAAGAGATTACAAGGTGATGTAGTCATACTCTCGATAGGAAACAAAAAGCACTTGGCTATTTGGCTTTTCTAATATAATAAACGATAATGCCAACTGGAACAGCCTAAACCTAAACGATATTTACTTATAAATACTCAGTGTTCTAGAACTATTAGAGAAACTAGTTTCCTTCGAAATTAAAAAAAAAATGTTGTCTCCAACAGATTTTCTCGTCCAGTTCTTGCTAGAATACCAAATGAGGTATGATGATGATATTTGCCTTGATGTTTTTACTTTTAATCGAAGAATGAAAATATGTTAGCTATTATTTTGATATTTCCTGATCTATCGTTCCGTCCTTGTTTACTCCTTTCCTTCTATCCTTCCTTACTTCCCTCTTTTCCTTTAATTCTTTCTCCTTCCTCCCTTCTTCCTCCCTTCTTCCTCCAATTCTTTAGCTTCATATTTTTTATTATTTTTCAAATCATGTTTTACATAAATATCAGGGACCAGTTGCTCTAACAGCAGTTGAGAATTCTAATTCGCCAAACAAAGAATACGAAAGAATATCAGAAAAATCTGAGCCATCCTCGGATTCCGGGAATTCATCACAAGGGACAAGTAAATGTGACGTTCAACTTTCACAGACTCACCATGATTATCAAGAGCTTTTAAATAGTGATGCTTTGATGACGAACATACAAAGCTACCAGGCTCTAAACAGGACTGTAGGAGACAGTGTTAGACGAGAAGAACTTCCCATGCCTCTCCGAAAATACGAAGAATTAAACTTTGCAAATAACCCACAAAGTTTGGAATATCAGAAATTACATCTGTATGCAAATATTGGAGACAAAAAGTAACACCGCAAATATACTGTCATCGGTTTGTCATGTTCCTGTTTCGGTGCTATTCATTCGTGACCATGGGATGAAAAACTGTTTTCGCTTTTGACAACAACATCGACTAAATTTCTACTTATAACTTCCTTCGATAACTTTTGTATAAATGTCGTAATCATGTAAATATGTATTTACTGTTGCTACATGAATAAAATATATTGAAATCAGTATTTGAAATGTCTTATCCTGTCTCTTGTTAGAAAAGAAATCGTGTGCCCAGTACGGCGTTATCGTTATGATATTTTTTTTCAGCATTGGTGTAATAGGCGGATGTTCCATTAGGGATTAGTCCTTACTGAATTTGTTTCATCGCCCAATTAGTAAGATACAGCTTCTAAGCTGTTGGTATAAGAGAATAGTTAATAGATAAACAGACAAAAGGAGGACTGCAAAATATGTTTACTTTAAACATTATATAATTTTCATAACATCGGGGAGATCCCCCAAAATGTTTCATATTGAGATGATTATTTTCGTATATCACAGAAAGCGAAAAGAATACAATTTCGCTTTTTTCCTATGCTTTCTAACATTTAATTACGCATACCATGCCCTTATAAGTTGTTTCTCTGCAAGATGAGTCACATTCATAAGTATTGAAGATGAAGTTCTAGAGTCAAAACGAACCTTTCAAATATCTGATTCTTATTTCGGCAATTGGAAATTTTGTCCAAGGTATATTGATATTTCGTTTTCCATATACTTTCACAATATTTTGTTTTCTTTTGTACATTTTTTTTGTCTTAGTGGCTGTTACAAATAAGAACATAATTTTGATCGTTCAAAGGTAAATCTCAATTCATTCAAGTTCCACCGAGTCCTCTGTACACACCCAGTGGAGAAACTGCCAGGTTCGTTTTTTTCCTTGAAAGAAAATACAAAAGTGTAATAATAGAAAAGTGGAGACCTACCACTTAAAAAACTGCTACGCTAATGTTGTTCGTGTATTTTTCCCTCTCTCCTAGACAAACCTCACGTAACGTTTCTGAACTGTACTGTCGACGAAAAGTACATCTTATTTTGTCTAGCAAGTGGGCAGCCACACCCTTTAATCAAGTGGTATTATCCCAGCGGGATGCAAGTTGAATCTGGGGTCACAGATATAACTGGTGGCAGCAGAATGATTCTCGAAATACCAGAACACAATGCTGATTTATATGGAGTGTACAAATGTAACGCAACAAATGCAGTGGACTGGCAAGTGGGTTACATCAACATTACCCAAATAAGTAATTTAAGAAAAAATATTAATTCATCTGTATCTGGGTAGCTAGGGTAAATACAAATACTTTATCTTAATTATTTAAAACAATTTCCTTACTCTATATATTTTATTTATTTATTTTTTTTTTTTTAAGTTTATGGTTACTATTTTGACTGCTACGCCTATTCCATTCGCTGTCAAATAAGCATTTTTTTAAAATATCAAACTCAGCCTATCAATTACCATTTCAGACCATCCTACAACAAGAGCAGTAACAGAAAAGTATGCAACGGTGATTGTATGATATGAAATCAAAAGGTACTTGATCCCCCCTCCAAATAAGTATTAACCATTTTTTTTTTTTTTTTTTTTTAGTTAAGTCAATATTTATCCAGGAATGTCCAGTTTAGCAAGGCTAGTTTAAATGGAGTCCTGATATAACATAATAGAAAAAGTAATTACAATATACATCAATAACTTACATACATCTAAGACATCTAAATAGTTAATTAAACACTGAATCCTCCCCCCCCCCCCCCAAGTTATAAGCCCTATAACTGCTTGAAATGTTTCTTGATCTTACTTTTAAATTTAGGGAGAACTTCAATAAGTCTAAAGTTACGCGGCAGAGAATTAAAGGCACGCGCACCATTTATGCGGAAACTACCCTGGTACTTAGTCGTTTTTGCAAATGGAGGACGCAACAGGTCACGATTTCTGGTGTTAAAGCTGTGAAAATCATAAGCATGTTTGAATTCTGATATCATACCATCAACCATTATCATACATATTTTACTCACTATCTCGCTTCTGATCGAGGAACGCAACATGATAAATGCATTATCTGTAGATTTTACCTACCTATAATACATCTATCATGTCGAGTTCAAAGGTCACAATGGAAATGGATATACGTTTGCTATTTTTTTTTTTTTTTATGGACCGAGTTTTTTTCCACAGCATTATGGCCCATGCGCGTAGCGCATGGGACATAAAAAAGTGGAAAAAAAAAAAACAACAAAAAAACAAAAAACGAGGATCCATAACTTACGGTACGGACCGAGCAAACTAGGTTAATAAGATATTTATTATATGGCAAGGCTAGGAGAGACAATTTTGATTTTCGGTCAATACCGTAAGTTATGGACCGCAAATTGACCAATGATAGCGCGTGAAATTACCAGTGCCATATAATAATAACCTATAAAGAGAAAAACTGCACGCGACTCGGTCACGAGAATATCAATAATGATAGTAGTTATAAAGTTTATAACGATTGTGAAAAAAATGAAAAATATTGAAGGAATATTTACGGTAATGATGATGATGATGATGATGACGATGATGACGATTATATAATAATATAATATTAATAAAGATAATGAAAACAATAATAACAATAATTTTGAGAATGATTTTTTTGTTTTTGCATGCATATTGTTTAATGCTTCCAACCACTTAGCTTATACTATAGAAACAACAGTGCAACACTTTGTGGGGTAAAGGGGTGCAGGGATTAAGTACTCCCTCTGCATACTGGTCAGTATTTTGGAACAGGTGATAAACCTTAATTACTCTAGGAGTGATAATCCCCAGGCTGCAGCGGTTTGGGCTAGGGGTGATGATACCCTAGGCCAGTAGCTTGGCAAAGAGAGGTGATAATCCTCTCTCAATCTAGGGTTGGTAATCCCCTAGGCCGCCGAGGAGTGGTGATAATCCCTTCCAAGGGGTGATAATCCCCTATGATGCAGTGGCTTGGCAAAGAGAGGTTAAAATCCCCTCTCAATCTGGGAGTGGTAATCACCTAGACCGCCGAGGAGGGATGATAAGCTCCCCAAAGGGGTGATAATCCCCTTTGCTGCAGTGGCTTGGCAAAGAGAGGTGATAATCCTCCCTCAATCTAGGGGGATACTACCCTAGGCCCCCGAGGGGTGATAGTCCCCTTAAGTTTATTAGGTTAGCCCGGTAGTTCTCATGGCAACCATCCGAGGCAGAGGGGTACAGCTCCCAAGGAGTATAGCAGCCATGAGCCTATGGGACAAAGGGGTGACCAGTATGGGAGCACCTAATCCCCAACCCATGGATTATTTACACAAATCAGTAGAATCTCAATAAACTTAAAACTATCCTTAAAAGCTTATACAAGTATGTTCTAAATGTATTATCAGAGTTCATATTGTCCATGTACGAAGATAACATTGATTAACTATATCCACTAGTTGAGTTAATAATATGCATTATCATCTGATGAGAATATAAAATATAAAATATAGAATATTAAAGACAAAGATTGGTTGTAATGTAAGTATACCGCTAAAAATAGGATGGGTGGGAGGGAAATCGCAGTTGTAGCCAACATTTATGACCAGTGTCCGGCTGAAAACTGAACAGTGGAGTTTACGAGGGGCTTGACAGCAAAGGCATGCTGTCTTGTGATTTGGTTATTTTAATTAAAGGCGAGTGGACATCCTATGGTCAAGAGACCTTTGCACTCTGAGCAGTATATCACATAACAGTTTGTTTACATTTATGTTCATAAGTATTTGTGAAGCTAATGGTTGCATCATTAACTATAATTTATATGAATATAAATTCGCTTCTAAATTATCAAGCCATCAGATGTTTTCTCCGTCCAGTCTACAGTACGGATTTTGCATTTAGCTCTGCCGATATATGTCTTGATGATTTACGGTTACGATATCATGCTCAATCTCATTTAATAACTGTTGTTTCTTCACGAGTTTCCCGTCATATCGCGCACAAGCGAGTCCGCAAGCGAGTGAGCGATATGATACGGAAAACGAGTGAATAAAAATGATATCAGCTCTTAACATGTAATAATTTGTTTATTACACATTAAGGGTCGATTATATATTATTATATATCGCGATATTTTATTGGACAGTTTGCCGTGAAGTGATATCGTATCACTTCACTGATATGGTTTTTATTCACGGCTTTATTTCACGGATATCGACCCTAAATGTGTAATAAATGGATTAATATGTAATGGACTGGAAAAACAAAATATACATAACGTACGTCTCCTGGACTTTCTAAATATTTGAATACATTATGGCGTGACCACTTAAAGTTTTACACCTGTATATAAATATATATAATCTAATCAATCTTTTTTATGCTTGCTAGGGAGTCTTATAAAATGTGAAGTTATTACTAATATATTCACTAACAGTTTATAATAAGAATCTGCATGGCGTTGAAATGTATGATAAAATTGTATTAATACAGTAAGTAGTAGTGTTAGCACCGCACGATCCGGATTTTTGATGGGCAATGGATGGGCATTGATGGGTCGGTTGATGGGCCTTTTGTTTATGTGTTGTCATGGTGACCCAGTGACGTAATAGATTCGCTAATTATTCATAAATGTACTATTGTTGGGCAAGTCTTTTGTTTTGGTATTCGATTCATAAGTCGCGGGGATTTTGAATTTTGAGCAAGGTTTTCACTGAACACCATTTATATGAGTCGCAAAAAATACATCTTTCGAAAACTGAGCTAGCAAGAATTAGAATATTTTTTCTTGGAAAAGACCATTTGCTGTATTCAGCCCTAGCGGTCATAGGGATCATTATGGAATTAAGAAGTGGTCGTGTCCTCAGTTTTGATTCTGAAATCATACAAGAACTGAAAACCTTATTTAGATTGTTATTTTATCACATGGGTGAACGACTAGGCATCGATGTAAATCTGTGCGAATTCCGAATAATCCATGGAAGAAGACCGAACTTGATTGAATTGCTTTCCTTGAGAGCAAACAAAGAATCCTGGCACACCATATTTCACAAAGTATGGGATCGTATGCAAGTAGAACTCCCTCCTGAGAAAGTACTTCACTTTATTCCCCACGTTTTACTTCAAGAGTATACCATACAGCCAGAACACCCTCTGTATTCTGCGCCCCATGCGGTGCTGACCAAGTACATTCGAGATCTTTATGAGAATCACAGCTGTGAGAGAATGATTGAGTTCATGTGTGAAGAACACAGGATTAATGAACAGGCCTCGGTAGTACGCAACAGAAAATTGTATCTGAATCAGATTGCCTCAAGTTTAATCGGGCAGGTGTTTTTCCTACCAGATGGTACCTACACCAAAATAATACCCTGGGAAAAGATGTTGAAGTCTGCAAAAAATGGATGCTGTTTCTTCTCTGAGAAAAATGGTGGCTACACAGTAGTGAAACTACCTTATACCTACTTTACTGTAATTCCTACCTACGAGTACAAGATCCTTGAAACGGGACAAAAGTTTACCAGTCGCGAAACTAATGCGCGTAAAGCTCTGTTACTTCACAAGAAATGCACTGAGAAACAATAATGGTTCTAATACTTTACAAGAAATATTTTGTGTAGTTTTTTTTGTTTGTTGTATGCCAAGATTTATTCATTTTTGTTCTCAATAAAATCCATTCAATCTATCTTGTGCTTTCAAATAACAGTCGTCAAGACCAGACTATTGTCTACAAAACAATACGATTAATGACTCATAAACAACAAACAATGACAACTGCAAGTTACATGCAGCTAATTATTCAAATACGAAGGAAAGCGTTTGAAGTATAAAACCTTTATTCGTCATTTAACGGCAGTAATATCAACCATTTTTATTATTCTAAGGGTATGAACTAGTGCTCATACTTATAAGGGGAACGGTTCATCTTTACTCGTACTGATCGACACACACTTTTTCCATACTGTTTAGTCGGATTGCCTTCTAAATAGTTTTTCAATTCAAGACGCGGTCGTTTTGGACGTTTAGGAAGTGAATCAGGTGGGGTCAAAAGCGAAGAAGGTGGTTGTATCAAAGGAGAAGGTGCCATGAGAGATGATGTAGGAGTCTTTTGCATTTGTGGTTCAGTGGAGAGTAACAGAGGAGAGGTTGTGATAGGTGATGATGCGGGTGGAGGAAGAAAGTTAGATGCTTCATCAGGTAGCGGTGAAATGGCAAACATCGCGACCAACATTTCTTCCTGGCATAGGATTAGGAAAAAGTCTTGCAAACATACAGAGGCTGGTTTTCTAGCAGAACAGAAATTTTCATCAAAATGATAATAGTTTGATTCAAAAGCACTGGTACGTGGAGGAGGGGGAGGCATTACTAAATTATCACTGCAGAACTAACAAGAACCAGTGATAAATCGCAAGAAAATCTCGCCGAATTGCGGACGAACCATGGCTCAAATTAAAAGTTAACTTTAATTATAAAATAAACTCTGAGTTTAGCCTTCTCTGTACGAATTCTCACATGCCTGACAGGAGCGATTTTGTAAACTTTAGAAACGATTGATAAATAATAATGATCTCACAACGTTCTCATATATTTATAATTCTTTTTCCTGCTTTGGAATTATCAGCGACAATTGTAATTTTAGAACTGAGTTTGTACAAAACGATATTTGTGATAAAATGATAAGAGTATAATAAAAATTTCATCGGTGCCTATCGCCTGGTGCCTTGCTGAAAACATTTTGCCGGACACACAAGCTCTATAATTGCAAAGTCAATCATCATATTAGCTAGCTCGATCTGATATCTTATTCATAACAGAAGTGTATGATTGAGATTGAATTTTCATGAAATCAATTTTCAGTCTACGGAATGATATTCATATAGCCTATCAGTAGGCTTCGGTTTTTATCCAATCAATATCACACTCTTTTGCAGTGAGTGTCTATGGTGAAATTTTTCGCTTTTCTTCAACATTTTGAATAAGAGTCATAAATAAACTGTACAAATATTAATGAATAAAATCTTTAGTACAAAACCATATTATGACCAGAATGTAGGCATATTGAACAGTGATACTAGCGCGGAGTGAGTGTATTTGTTGCGGCGGATTTAATTATTTTTATTCCTTATTACAATAAAATGACGGGCAAGTGGTGAGCTATTATTTTCGAGGTGGCTTCGGGCAAGTCCAGACCAGGCTATTGTATACAAGACAATGGAAACAGTTGAGTTGGACAAAACAACAAATCAAATCGACCAACCTTCTCCTTTATTATCCTTTCTATTATTAACTTATGGTGGTCTGAACGAGCTTTAATGTATTTTTTTTGTGATATGACCATGCGCAGGAGTTATACTGATTATATCCTAGTAGATTCTTGGACAAATCCCACACGGAGAAGGGATGCTAACAGACCGCATTAGGGGAAGATTTTGTATTGGCTGTCATCATAGCTCAGTAGATAGAGTGAAAGACTTACACGATAACGAAAACTATGGCTACTTTATTAAAGTTAGGCACTCGGGGTTATTTTGCTACCGTCAACGAATTTCAAGGACAGATAGGAGTGCATATCCGCAAGTATAATGATGGATTGGAGAAAGGAAAAGTTCCAACAGTCTATGGAGTGGCTCTTTCTGTGGATGAATTCGAAGAATTGAAAAACGTCTTGGGGGACTTGAGCGAAATGGTCAGCACCATACCAGCCATTTGTTCGATGACCACCCTTCCAGGAGATGAAATGAAACCGATACCAAGTAACAAGGAAAAGCAACAAGAGTCCTCTGTACTGACCGAAGTGATGCACAAGCACAAAGACATTCAATATACCCTAGCTGACCAAATTCATCCTAAGATTCAAACCGATATGATTACCGAGTCGCCACTACTATCTAAAAGCAAGAGAAGAAAAGTCGTTCGTCGCAAGAACAAACCTTACGTGAGACACTTATCGAAACACGACAAACTCCGTACATTCTTTGCTTGAATAAACTTAATCATTATTTATCCTTGATACCACAGGTTCCTTGTGAGAAACAAAGGGACGAATGCTTTTCTGAAGTCTTAATAAATACCTTTTTCTTCAAAGTGTGTATCCATGTTTATGTACAATGATTTACAACAAAGTTGTGTAAAAACAGCCTATTGTTTCCGGCACATTGAAATGTAATGACTCCTATCAGCGATAAACAATAAAACCAACCTGATGGATTCACAACAGCAGCTAAATTTTATTACATTTTTCATCAAAATCTAACAGATCAGACCCCTTTACCAGTTCTTTGTCTTGTTTGTCTGTACATGCACTGGTTATACAAGTTACCAAAACAACGATAAAATTCCATTATAGTTTGAGCCTCAACCTCAACCAATTAGGCTTTCTTCATAAACCGTTGCCCTCGCTAAGGAACTGAATAGCCGTATTTCAGATTTTTCTTTTCACAACGAACGATATAAGATACCTCGAAGTCAGAAAAGAGTCGTGTTTTTTCAAGATTACATTGACTTTTAACTTAAAACGAAGGTACAAGTGCACATCGGCGAGATGATTCACCAATCTTACACATATGTTTTTACAAATTATCGGTGTATTTAGGAGGCCAACAAGAAACCAAACAGAAAAGGCCAAGAACACCGAAGCAAGGTCAAAAGAAAGAGATGCTCCAATACTTTTTGGTCATTGTATATTTCAGTGGCCTTCATTTTCGTACTTTAAAAGCAACGTTTTGAGCGAAAACGAGCGCGGTGACCTATTGTTATCTTTTATCAAATAAATATTTACAGCAATTGAGATCATATAGCTGAATTAAAACGAATAGTTCTATCTTCCGATTTTAAGACATTATCCTGTAAAGGTAACGATATGATGTCCTATAGGAGTGTACACACATTGATAAAGCATCGCTATTTTTCAAGAAAGCTTCTTTTCTGATCAGGTTCTAGCATTTGAGAATCCACAATTCAAAGGTAGCAATGACATCTCGCGAGTTATGATTTTTCCTCCCTCCATTTTATACTTTGAATAGTATTGGTCTCACACGCCACGTACCCAAAACGCCAAAATTTGACGAACTCATTTTTCACACTCGTTGGATCGGAAATGACCTCATCATGGTGTCTCATTTCACACACACGAGGTTTAACCACTTCTAGCAAAATGGTGTCTTATCTGTTCAGTATTTTATTCTTTTATTCATGTCTTTTCGTAAGTACTAGCTATCCGTGTGGTGTATGTCAATGTTTCTCTCTCAAGAATTATTCAGTCCTGGATTGCTCGAACCTTGGTCTAACGAAAATAAATACTCCGCGCAAAGAATATAACACCGTCTTGTTAAATGGTAATGCCCTGAACTGTATGGAGCTACGAAGGATCTTAAACTATACTTCACCAGAATGGATCGACATCAGAGACAACCCTGCGTTGGATTGTAAATGTTTGGCTTACATAAAGATAAAGGTTTTGTCATCCGATTGTCTATATCCATCCGCCTCGAGTACATCTCCTCCTACTTCTTACCTAGACCCGACATCGACCGCCTCAGTTATCAGTTCTATTTATTCCAATACCGCTGGTATAACACCGACTTCTTCTAAACCTCTTTTCTCTGTACACACTTTGGATCTCAATTGGATTCTGGGGTCTTCGATTTTAGTTCCGCTAACATTTATAATAATCTTCATACTTTACAAAGTGAAGCAACTGAGAAGAAGAAGAGTTCCTCAGCATTTTGAACTTGGAAGTTTTAATATAAATCAAGAAGTGGACGAAGACGAAGAAGAAATAACACTCTTCCATGTTAGTCAAGTTTAGTTTCATCGTTTAGTTCTAATCATTTGTTACGGTTATAATCTTAAAATTGAGGGACAGAAGGAGACGAAAGGAGAAGAAAGGGACTTATGCAGAGATGTATTCACTGTCAAAGATATTCATCAGTGATAGTCTTTAGGTATAAGTATGTTCAATACTTTCACAAAATTCTAGAATGATTGAGTTATATGTCCTATCATTTTCAATCAAATACTTCCCTCTAACACAAATGACTTAGATGTCTAACAAATAAGGTGGTCACTCCATTTAACTCTCTCTTACTTGTGCATACGATGTCTGAAATCAACCCATAACGCGGAATGCTTAATTAAAATATTTTAATATTATACTTTTCCTTATATACCGTTTATGATAATTTTCACCAAATACTTTGCTACGACGCGTTCACTACCAAAAAATATTTATTGAAATCTTGTAAGTTGTTTACAAATTATAAAAATTTTGGGGTGATTTCTTTGTTTTCATTCAATTTTAATATAAAAACGAGGGACAAAAGGTGACAAAAGGTTGATAACAAAGACTACCAAAGCTCCACTAAAGAGAAGTGGATCTAAACCTAAGCTTCCATAACCTTTACTTGCTAATCTCCGACAAATTGGGACTGAACGATATCGCAGTACCCATAAAGTTTATGGAAGCTTAGGTCTAGATCCACTTCTCTTTAGTGGAGCTTTGGTAGTCTTTGTTATCAACTCCTATTTGTTGTGAAAATAAGTCAAAAATGTTGAGTTATGAAAAAAAAAAAAAAAAAAAAAAAAACCCACTTTGTAAATAAATCTCTAAATATTTTGATAAGTAGTAATTATTATAGGATGTTTTTTTAAATAAAGTATTGTAAATAGTAATGTACAAAGATTTTTAATAAATATGTTTGGTAGTGAACACGTCTCTCTCAAAGTCCCTTTTGTCACCTTTTGTCACCTTTTGTCCCTCGTTTTTATATTAAAATTGAATGAAAACAAAGAAATCACCCCAAAATTTTTATAATTTGTAAACAACTTACAAGATTTCAATAAATATTTTTTGGTAGTGAACGCGTCGTAGCAAAGTATTTGGTGAAAATTATCATAAACGGTATATAAGGAAAAGTATAATATTAAAATATTTTAATTAAGCATTCCGCGTTATGGGTTGATTTCAGACATCGTATGCACAAGTAAGAGAGAGTTAAATGGAGTGACCACCTTATTTGTTAGACATCTAAGTCATTTGTGTTAGAGGGAAGTATTTGATTGAAAATGATAGGACATATAACTCAATCATTCTAGAATTTTGTGAAAGTATTGAACATACTTATACCTAAAGACTATCACTGATGAATATCTTTGACAGTGAATACATCTCTGCATAAGTCCCTTTCTTCTCCTTTCGTCTCCTTCTGTCCCTCAATTTTAAGATTATAACCGTAACAAATGATTAGAACTAAACGATGAAACTAAACTTGACTAACATGGAAGAGTGTTATTTCTTCTTCGTCTTCGTCCACTTCTTGATTTATATTAAAACTTCCAAGTTCAAAATGCTGAGGA
Organism: Anthopleura xanthogrammica; assembly: GCA_964019055.1. NCBI lineage: Eukaryota > Metazoa > Cnidaria > Anthozoa > Actiniaria > Actiniidae > Anthopleura > Anthopleura xanthogrammica. The sequence continues at coordinate 14,363,285 of OZ025210.1, forward strand.
ACTCTTCTTCTTCTCAGTTGCTTCACTTTGTAAAGTATGAAGATTATTATAAATGTTAGCGGAACTAAAATCGAAGACCCCAGAATCCAATTGAGATCCAAAGTGTGTACAGAGAAAAGAGGTTTAGAAGAAGTCGGTGTTATACCAGCGGTATTGGAATAAATAGAACTGATAACTGAGGCGGTCGATGTCGGGTCTAGGTAAGAAGTAGGAGGAGATGTACTCGAGGCGGATGGATATAGACAATCGGATGACAAAACCTTTATCTTTATGTAAGCCAAACATTTACAATCCAACGCAGGGTTGTCTCTGATGTCGATCCATTCTGGTGAAGTATAGTTTAAGATCCTTCGTAGCTCCATACAGTTCAGGGCATTACCATTTAACAAGACGGTGTTATATTCTTTGCGCGGAGTATTTATTTTCGTTAGACCAAGGTTCGAGCAATCCAGGACTGAATAATTCTTGAGAGAGAAACATTGACATACACCACACGGATAGCTAGTACTTACGAAAAGACATGAATAAAAGAATAAAATACTGAACAGATAAGACACCATTTTGCTAGAAGTGGTTAAACCTCGTGTGTGTGAAATGAGACACCATGATGAGGTCATTTCCGATCCAACGAGTGTGAAAAATGAGTTCGTCAAATTTTGGCGTTTTGGGTACGTGGCGTGTGAGACCAATACTATTCAAAGTATAAAATGGAGGGAGGAAAAATCATAACTCGCGAGATGTCATTGCTACCTTTGAATTGTGGATTCTCAAATGCTAGAACCTGATCAGAAAAGAAGCTTTCTTGAAAAATAGCGATGCTTTATCAATGTGTGTACACTCCTATAGGACATCATATCGTTACCTTTACAGGATAATGTCTTAAAATCGGAAGATAGAACTATTCGTTTTAATTCAGCTATATGATCTCAATTGCTGTAAATATTTATTTGATAAAAGATAACAATAGGTCACCGCGCTCGTTTTCGCTCAAAACGTTGCTTTTAAAGTACGAAAATGAAGGCCACTGAAATATACAATGACCAAAAAGTATTGGAGCATCTCTTTCTTTTGACCTTGCTTCGGTGTTCTTGGCCTTTTCTGTTTGGTTTCTTGTTGGCCTCCTAAATACACCGATAATTTGTAAAAACATATGTGTAAGATTGGTGAATCATCTCGCCGATGTGCACTTGTACCTTCGTTTTAAGTTAAAAGTCAATGTAATCTTGAAAAAACACGACTCTTTTCTGACTTCGAGGTATCTTATATCGTTCGTTGTGAAAAGAAAAATCTGAAATACGGCTATTCAGTTCCTTAGCGAGGGCAACGGTTTATGAAGAAAGCCTAATTGGTTGAGGTTGAGGCTCAAACTATAATGGAATTTTATCGTTGTTTTGGTAACTTGTATAACCAGTGCATGTACAGACAAACAAGACAAAGAACTGGTAAAGGGGTCTGATCTGTTAGATTTTGATGAAAAATGTAATAAAATTTAGCTGCTGTTGTGAATCCATCAGGTTGGTTTTATTGTTTATCGCTGATAGGAGTCATTACATTTCAATGTGCCGGAAACAATAGGCTGTTTTTACACAACTTTGTTGTAAATCATTGTACATAAACATGGATACACACTTTGAAGAAAAAGGTATTTATTAAGACTTCAGAAAAGCATTCGTCCCTTTGTTTCTCACAAGGAACCTGTGGTATCAAGGATAAATAATGATTAAGTTTATTCAAGCAAAGAATGTACGGAGTTTGTCGTGTTTCGATAAGTGTCTCACGTAAGGTTTGTTCTTGCGACGAACGACTTTTCTTCTCTTGCTTTTAGATAGTAGTGGCGACTCGGTAATCATATCGGTTTGAATCTTAGGATGAATTTGGTCAGCTAGGGTATATTGAATGTCTTTGTGCTTGTGCATCACTTCGGTCAGTACAGAGGACTCTTGTTGCTTTTCCTTGTTACTTGGTATCGGTTTCATTTCATCTCCTGGAAGGGTGGTCATCGAACAAATGGCTGGTATGGTGCTGACCATTTCGCTCAAGTCCCCCAAGACGTTTTTCAATTCTTCGAATTCATCCACAGAAAGAGCCACTCCATAGACTGTTGGAACTTTTCCTTTCTCCAATCCATCATTATACTTGCGGATATGCACTCTTATCTGTCCTTGAAATTCGTTGACGGTAGCAAAATAACCCCGAGTGCCTAACTTTAATAAAGTAGCCATAGTTTTCGTTATCGTGTAAGTCTTTCACTCTATCTACTGAGCTATGATGACAGCCAATACAAAATCTTCCCCTAATGCGGTCTGTTAGCATCCCTTCTCCGTGTGGGATTTGTCCAAGAATCTACTAGGATATAATCAGTATAACTCCTGCGCATGGTCATATCACAAAAAAAAAATACATTAAAGCTCGTTCAGACCACCATAAGTTAATAATAGAAAGGATAATAAAGGAGAAGGTTGGTCGATTTGATTTGTTGTTTTGTCCAACTCAACTGTTTCCATTGTCTTGTATACAATAGCCTGGTCTGGACTTGCCCGAAGCCACCTCGAAAATAATAGCTCACCACTTGCCCGTCATTTTATTGTAATAAGGAATAAAAATAATTAAATCCGCCGCAACAAATACACTCACTCCGCGCTAGTATCACTGTTCAATATGCCTACATTCTGGTCATAATATGGTTTTGTACTAAAGATTTTATTCATTAATATTTGTACAGTTTATTTATGACTCTTATTCAAAATGTTGAAGAAAAGCGAAAAATTTCACCATAGACACTCACTGCAAAAGAGTGTGATATTGATTGGATAAAAACCGAAGCCTACTGATAGGCTATATGAATATCATTCCGTAGACTGAAAATTGATTTCATGAAAATTCAATCTCAATCATACACTTCTGTTATGAATAAGATATCAGATCGAGCTAGCTAATATGATGATTGACTTTGCAATTATAGAGCTTGTGTGTCCGGCAAAATGTTTTCAGCAAGGCACCAGGCGATAGGTACCGATGAAATTTTTATTATACTCTTATCATTTTATCACAAATATCGTTTTGTACAAACTCAGTTCTAAAATTACAATTGTAATCAGGCATGTGAGAATTCGTACAGAGAAGGCTAAACTCAGAGTTTATTTTATAATTAAAGTTAACTTTTAATTTGAGCCATGGTTCGTCCGCAATTCGGCAAGATTTTCTTGCGATTTATCACTGGTTCTTGTTAGTTCTGCAGTGATAATTTAGTAATGCCTCCCCCTCCTCCACGTACCAGTGCTTTTGAATCAAACTATTATCATTTTGATGAAAAATTCTGTTCTGCTAGAAAACCAGCCTCTGCATGTTTGCAAGACTTTTTCCTAATCCTATGCCAGGAAGAAATGTTGGTCGCGATGTTTGCCATTTCACCGCTACCTGATGAAGCATCTAACTTTCTTCCTCCACCCGCATCATCACCTATCACAACCTCTCCTCTGTTACTCTCCACTGAACCACAAATGCAAAAGACTCCTACATCATCTCTCATGGCACCTTCTCCTTTGATACAACCACCTTCTTCGCTTTTGACCCCACCTGATTCACTTCCTAAACGTCCAAAACGACCGCGTCTTGAATTGAAAAACTATTTAGAAGGCAATCCGACTAAACAGTATGGAAAAAGTGTGTGTCGATCAGTACGAGTAAAGATGAACCGTTCCCCTTATAAGTATGAGCACTAGTTCATACCCTTAGAATAATAAAAATGGTTGATATTACTGCCGTTAAATGACGAATAAAGGTTTTATACTTCAAACGCTTTCCTTCGTATTTGAATAATTAGCTGCATGTAACTTGCAGTTGTCATTGTTTGTTGTTTATGAGTCATTAATCGTATTGTTTTGTAGACAATAGTCTGGTCTTGACGACTGTTATTTGAAAGCACAAGATAGATTGAATGGATTTTATTGAGAACAAAAATGAATAAATCTTGGCATACAACAAACAAAAAAAACTACACAAAATATTTCTTGTAAAGTATTAGAACCATTATTGTTTCTCAGTGCATTTCTTGTGAAGTAACAGAGCTTTACGCGCATTAGTTTCGCGACTGGTAAACTTTTGTCCCGTTTCAAGGATCTTGTACTCGTAGGTAGGAATTACAGTAAAGTAGGTATAAGGTAGTTTCACTACTGTGTAGCCACCATTTTTCTCAGAGAAGAAACAGCATCCATTTTTTGCAGACTTCAACATCTTTTCCCAGGGTATTATTTTGGTGTAGGTACCATCTGGTAGGAAAAACACCTGCCCGATTAAACTTGAGGCAATCTGATTCAGATACAATTTTCTGTTGCGTACTACCGAGGCCTGTTCATTAATCCTGTGTTCTTCACACATGAACTCAATCATTCTCTCACAGCTGTGATTCTCATAAAGATCTCGAATGTACTTGGTCAGCACCGCATGGGGCGCAGAATACAGAGGGTGTTCTGGCTGTATGGTATACTCTTGAAGTAAAACGTGGGGAATAAAGTGAAGTACTTTCTCAGGAGGGAGTTCTACTTGCATACGATCCCATACTTTGTGAAATATGGTGTGCCAGGATTCTTTGTTTGCTCTCAAGGAAAGCAATTCAATCAAGTTCGGTCTTCTTCCATGGATTATTCGGAATTCGCACAGATTTACATCGATGCCTAGTCGTTCACCCATGTGATAAAATAACAATCTAAATAAGGTTTTCAGTTCTTGTATGATTTCAGAATCAAAACTGAGGACACGACCACTTCTTAATTCCATAATGATCCCTATGACCGCTAGGGCTGAATACAGCAAATGGTCTTTTCCAAGAAAAAATATTCTAATTCTTGCTAGCTCAGTTTTCGAAAGATGTATTTTTTGCGACTCATATAAATGGTGTTCAGTGAAAACCTTGCTCAAAATTCAAAATCCCCGCGACTTATGAATCGAATACCAAAACAAAAGACTTGCCCAACAATAGTACATTTATGAATAATTAGCGAATCTATTACGTCACTGGGTCACCATGACAACACATAAACAAAAGGCCCATCAACCGACCCATCAATGCCCATCCATTGCCCATCAAAAATCCGGATCGTGCGGTGCTAACACTACTACTTACTGTATTAATACAATTTTATCATACATTTCAACGCCATGCAGATTCTTATTATAAACTGTTAGTGAATATATTAGTAATAACTTCACATTTTATAAGACTCCCTAGCAAGCATAAAAAAGATTGATTAGATTATATATATTTATATACAGGTGTAAAACTTTAAGTGGTCACGCCATAATGTATTCAAATATTTAGAAAGTCCAGGAGACGTACGTTATGTATATTTTGTTTTTCCAGTCCATTACATATTAATCCATTTATTACACATTTAGGGTCGATATCCGTGAAATAAAGCCGTGAATAAAAACCATATCAGTGAAGTGATACGATATCACTTCACGGCAAACTGTCCAATAAAATATCGCGATATATAATAATATATAATCGACCCTTAATGTGTAATAAACAAATTATTACATGTTAAGAGCTGATATCATTTTTATTCACTCGTTTTCCGTATCATATCGCTCACTCGCTTGCGGACTCGCTTGTGCGCGATATGACGGGAAACTCGTGAAGAAACAACAGTTATTAAATGAGATTGAGCATGATATCGTAACCGTAAATCATCAAGACATATATCGGCAGAGCTAAATGCAAAATCCGTACTGTAGACTGGACGGAGAAAACATCTGATGGCTTGATAATTTAGAAGCGAATTTATATTCATATAAATTATAGTTAATGATGCAACCATTAGCTTCACAAATACTTATGAACATAAATGTAAACAAACTGTTATGTGATATACTGCTCAGAGTGCAAAGGTCTCTTGACCATAGGATGTCCACTCGCCTTTAATTAAAATAACCAAATCACAAGACAGCATGCCTTTGCTGTCAAGCCCCTCGTAAACTCCACTGTTCAGTTTTCAGCCGGACACTGGTCATAAATGTTGGCTACAACTGCGATTTCCCTCCCACCCATCCTATTTTTAGCGGTATACTTACATTACAACCAATCTTTGTCTTTAATATTCTATATTTTATATTTTATATTCTCATCAGATGATAATGCATATTATTAACTCAACTAGTGGATATAGTTAATCAATGTTATCTTCGTACATGGACAATATGAACTCTGATAATACATTTAGAACATACTTGTATAAGCTTTTAAGGATAGTTTTAAGTTTATTGAGATTCTACTGATTTGTGTAAATAATCCATGGGTTGGGGATTAGGTGCTCCCATACTGGTCACCCCTTTGTCCCATAGGCTCATGGCTGCTATACTCCTTGGGAGCTGTACCCCTCTGCCTCGGATGGTTGCCATGAGAACTACCGGGCTAACCTAATAAACTTAAGGGGACTATCACCCCTCGGGGGCCTAGGGTAGTATCCCCCTAGATTGAGGGAGGATTATCACCTCTCTTTGCCAAGCCACTGCAGCAAAGGGGATTATCACCCCTTTGGGGAGCTTATCATCCCTCCTCGGCGGTCTAGGTGATTACCACTCCCAGATTGAGAGGGGATTTTAACCTCTCTTTGCCAAGCCACTGCATCATAGGGGATTATCACCCCTTGGAAGGGATTATCACCACTCCTCGGCGGCCTAGGGGATTACCAACCCTAGATTGAGAGAGGATTATCACCTCTCTTTGCCAAGCTACTGGCCTAGGGTATCATCACCCCTAGCCCAAACCGCTGCAGCCTGGGGATTATCACTCCTAGAGTAATTAAGGTTTATCACCTGTTCCAAAATACTGACCAGTATGCAGAGGGAGTACTTAATCCCTGCACCCCTTTACCCCACAAAGTGTTGCACTGTTGTTTCTATAGTATAAGCTAAGTGGTTGGAAGCATTAAACAATATGCATGCAAAAACAAAAAAATCATTCTCAAAATTATTGTTATTATTGTTTTCATTATCTTTATTAATATTATATTATTATATAATCGTCATCATCGTCATCATCATCATCATCATCATCATTACCGTAAATATTCCTTCAATATTTTTCATTTTTTTCACAATCGTTATAAACTTTATAACTACTATCATTATTGATATTCTCGTGACCGAGTCGCGTGCAGTTTTTCTCTTTATAGGTTATTATTATATGGCACTGGTAATTTCACGCGCTATCATTGGTCAATTTGCGGTCCATAACTTACGGTATTGACCGAAAATCAAAATTGTCTCTCCTAGCCTTGCCATATAATAAATATCTTATTAACCTAGTTTGCTCGGTCCGTACCGTAAGTTATGGATCCTCGTTTTTTGTTTTTTTTTTGTTTTTTTTTTTTCCACTTTTTTATGTCCCATGCGCTACGCGCATGGGCCATAATGCTGTGGAAAAAAACTCGGTCCATAAAAAAAAAAAAAAATAGCAAACGTATATCCATTTCCATTGTGACCTTTGAACTCGACATGATAGATGTATTATAGGTAGGTAAAATCTACAGATAATGCATTTATCATGTTGCGTTCACACGATATCAGGGATTGGCTTACGGCCAATCAGAAGCGAGATAGTGAGTAAAATATGTATGATAATGGTTGATGGTATGATATCAGAATTCAAACATGCTTATGATTTTCACAGCTTTAACACCAGAAATCGTGACCTGTTGCGTCCTCCATTTGCAAAAACGACTAAGTACCAGGGTAGTTTCCGCATAAATGGTGCGCGTGCCTTTAATTCTCTGCCGCGTAACTTTAGACTTATTGAAGTTCTCCCTAAATTTAAAAGTAAGATCAAGAAACATTTCAAGCAGTTATAGGGCTTATAACTTGGGGGGGGGGGGGGAGGATTCAGTGTTTAATTAACTATTTAGATGTCTTAGATGTATGTAAGTTATTGATGTATATTGTAATTACTTTTTCTATTATGTTATATCAGGACTCCATTTAAACTAGCCTTGCTAAACTGGACATTCCTGGATAAATATTGACTTAACTAAAAAAAAAAAAAAAAAAAAATGGTTAATACTTATTTGGAGGGGGGATCAAGTACCTTTTGATTTCATATCATACAATCACCGTTGCATACTTTTCTGTTACTGCTCTTGTTGTAGGATGGTCTGAAATGGTAATTGATAGGCTGAGTTTGATATTTTAAAAAAATGCTTATTTGACAGCGAATGGAATAGGCGTAGCAGTCAAAATAGTAACCATAAACTTAAAAAAAAAAAAATAAATAAATAAAATATATAGAGTAAGGAAATTGTTTTAAATAATTAAGATAAAGTATTTGTATTTACCCTAGCTACCCAGATACAGATGAATTAATATTTTTTCTTAAATTACTTATTTGGGTAATGTTGATGTAACCCACTTGCCAGTCCACTGCATTTGTTGCGTTACATTTGTACACTCCATATAAATCAGCATTGTGTTCTGGTATTTCGAGAATCATTCTGCTGCCACCAGTTATATCTGTGACCCCAGATTCAACTTGCATCCCGCTGGGATAATACCACTTGATTAAAGGGTGTGGCTGCCCACTTGCTAGACAAAATAAGATGTACTTTTCGTCGACAGTACAGTTCAGAAACGTTACGTGAGGTTTGTCTAGGAGAGAGGGAAAAATACACGAACAACATTAGCGTAGCAGTTTTTTAAGTGGTAGGTCTCCACTTTTCTATTATTACACTTTTGTATTTTCTTTCAAGGAAAAAAACGAACCTGGCAGTTTCTCCACTGGGTGTGTACAGAGGACTCGGTGGAACTTGAATGAATTGAGATTTACCTTTGAACGATCAAAATTATGTTCTTATTTGTAACAGCCACTAAGACAAAAAAAATGTACAAAAGAAAACAAAATATTGTGAAAGTATATGGAAAACGAAATATCAATATACCTTGGACAAAATTTCCAATTGCCGAAATAAGAATCAGATATTTGAAAGGTTCGTTTTGACTCTAGAACTTCATCTTCAATACTTATGAATGTGACTCATCTTGCAGAGAAACAACTTATAAGGGCATGGTATGCGTAATTAAATGTTAGAAAGCATAGGAAAAAAGCGAAATTGTATTCTTTTCGCTTTCTGTGATATATGAAAATAATCATCTCAATATGAAACATTTTGGGGGATCTCCCCGATGTTATGAAAATTATATAATGTTTAAAGTAAACATATTTTGCAGTCCTCCTTTTGTCTGTTTATCTATTAACTATTCTCTTATACCAACAGCTTAGAAGCTGTATCTTACTAATTGGGCGATGAAACAAATTCAGTAAGGACTAATCCCTAATGGAACATCCGCCTATTACACCAATGCTGAAAAAAAATATCATAACGATAACGCCGTACTGGGCACACGATTTCTTTTCTAACAAGAGACAGGATAAGACATTTCAAATACTGATTTCAATATATTTTATTCATGTAGCAACAGTAAATACATATTTACATGATTACGACATTTATACAAAAGTTATCGAAGGAAGTTATAAGTAGAAATTTAGTCGATGTTGTTGTCAAAAGCGAAAACAGTTTTTCATCCCATGGTCACGAATGAATAGCACCGAAACAGGAACATGACAAACCGATGACAGTATATTTGCGGTGTTACTTTTTGTCTCCAATATTTGCATACAGATGTAATTTCTGATATTCCAAACTTTGTGGGTTATTTGCAAAGTTTAATTCTTCGTATTTTCGGAGAGGCATGGGAAGTTCTTCTCGTCTAACACTGTCTCCTACAGTCCTGTTTAGAGCCTGGTAGCTTTGTATGTTCGTCATCAAAGCATCACTATTTAAAAGCTCTTGATAATCATGGTGAGTCTGTGAAAGTTGAACGTCACATTTACTTGTCCCTTGTGATGAATTCCCGGAATCCGAGGATGGCTCAGATTTTTCTGATATTCTTTCGTATTCTTTGTTTGGCGAATTAGAATTCTCAACTGCTGTTAGAGCAACTGGTCCCTGATATTTATGTAAAACATGATTTGAAAAATAATAAAAAATATGAAGCTAAAGAATTGGAGGAAGAAGGGAGGAAGAAGGGAGGAAGGAGAAAGAATTAAAGGAAAAGAGGGAAGTAAGGAAGGATAGAAGGAAAGGAGTAAACAAGGACGGAACGATAGATCAGGAAATATCAAAATAATAGCTAACATATTTTCATTCTTCGATTAAAAGTAAAAACATCAAGGCAAATATCATCATCATACCTCATTTGGTATTCTAGCAAGAACTGGACGAGAAAATCTGTTGGAGACAACATTTTTTTTTTAATTTCGAAGGAAACTAGTTTCTCTAATAGTTCTAGAACACTGAGTATTTATAAGTAAATATCGTTTAGGTTTAGGCTGTTCCAGTTGGCATTATCGTTTATTATATTAGAAAAGCCAAATAGCCAAGTGCTTTTTGTTTCCTATCGAGAGTATGACTACATCACCTTGTAATCTCTTTTCTGTCATCTGCAAATAAAACATACCACCACATCAACACAGAAGCAATTTTAGAATCACATTTTTTCATTGATGTAAATGAGGAGAACAGCGCTAGTTTTAAAAAGCAGAAGTAAATGAAAACAAATACAAATAAAAAACAACGCTTACTTACCTTTAAAAGAGTTTCTTTTACATTTGGTGTAAATATTGTACGTTATGAGGACGACATTGATTATGACCGAAACGCACGTTATCGACAGATTGATAATTGCAAAAGTTTTTCCTGTACCATAAAGGAAAAAAAAATTAGAAATATGGATTGAAATGAACCTTCATTTTTTTCCTTACAAAATTAACAATATACATTTAAAAATAATTAGGGATTGAATAAATTAATAACAATAGCATTGTGTGTTATTGCAGCTATATTTCCATAACTTATTTGTTTTGTGCCGATAAATACTAGTAGTGTTGATATCCTTTTTTTGCTATAAGTGCGAGGCAAAACGTAGGCTAGATTCATGATACGCAGCGCATATATATTTTTTTGTGATGGGGCTTGTGACATGCTAAGCTTACCTTGATAAAAAGCGTTCGATGAAGGGAGTGCGTGATTATAGTTAGGTGTTGTTTGCAATGATGCCAAGGTTGGGGTGACTAAAAGAAAGAAAAAAAATATATATATAAAAACAAAAACAAAAGAGAAATGGTGCTTTTTCATACTTTATTTCATGATATCTAAGAGAAAGATAATAACAGGTTCTCCAAAGAAGGTGAAATAAGGTGGTAAAGGAGAAAATAATAATCTTGCCATTCATCTCTGTTTTAATTTCCCTTCCCCCCTTTCCTCAAAAGCCCGTTAAAAGCAGTCCTGTAAAGAAAAATGATGATGGTTAACATACATTCATCAAATCCAACTTTATCTTCTATTTTTCCAGTGTCCTTATTAAGATTATCTTACTACTTTTTCACGAGCAAAGTAAAATCACTCTAGCCCATTGTTACCTTTTGTTTTCACATCACGTCCCGAGGTTACCGTAACATGTTTTCCTGTCACTGTTATTGTTGTTGGACGTTCTGAAATAACAAGTGATAGATTTAGTTTCATATACCAAAGATAAAGATATTTTATCTTTTAATAATATAATAGGTTTAGCATTTCAAAACAAAATAGTAATCATAAATTTTAAAAGAAATAGTAAAAGTACAAAAACATAAGGAAATCCATTTATTTCTTTTAGTTGATGGACATATCCTTATGTTAGCTACTGATACAACTGAATCAATATTTCCCTTACTTAGCTTATTTGGGTAATGTTGAGGTAACCCACTTGCCAGCCCACTGCATTTGTTGCGTTACATTTGTACACTCCATGTAAACCAGCTCTTTTATCTGGTATTTCGAGAACCATTCTGCTGCCACCAGTTACATCTGTGACCCTAGATTGAACTTGCATCCCGCTGGGATGATACCACTTGATTAAGGTGTGTGACTGTCCACTTGCTACACAAAGTACGATGATTTTCTCGTCGACAGTCCAGTTTAGAAGCGTTAATTGAGGTTTGTCTAGTCGATAGGTGGAAAAAAGGAATCAATAAAAAAAAAAAAACGGTGCTGTTACACAGGTTAAAAATTAAAATACCTTGTATGTCCTTTAATATAATAAGAAAGTCAATGTCTTTAATATAATGTGGTGACTTGTTGCTAAATGCAGGTACATGCAGTAATGAAAAAAAAAAAGAATTCATAAATGCAGGGGGCATCGAAATGATTACACTAATCAGCCATTCAAGATGCTCTGAATACCTACACCATATAGTGACTTCAGTTTGATTTTCTACGGGATACTCATTTGGGTTGTTGGTTGCCTGGCACCGATACGTCCCGTTTTGATACCTGGTGATGTTCTGTATAAGAAGTTCAGCGTAACCCACTCCTTGACTTTTGATGTCCTTGTTTCGGTCTTTTAGTAACACCCAAGTAATGTTTGGTGTTCGAGTTCCAGTTGCAGAACAACTGATACGCAGATCTCTACCCTCAAGGACTATAATGTTTAGCTGGAATTGACTGGTGAATTTTGGCTGCGCTGGTACGAATAAATAATACACTTTGAAAGCTAATTTTGAACAAAAAATGGTGATCGATAATTCATTAATAACATTATTAACATTACTTTCAGAATTATAATGAATCTTGCATAAAATAAACTTTAAATTTCAGTATCTTCCGTGTCAATTCAGTTTCAACTGACTCGCCAAAGCTAGAAACGGCTCGAAAAAGTGACAACAATTACCTGAGAGCTCTCTGCCGTACTCCAGATTGGGATATTATATCTCCTACAGTAACAGAAGCTGGTCTTAATTCAAAGAGACTTCATTTAAACAAATCTGGACTGGCTGCCCTGCCTAGAGACTTTATCAGCTATTTCAAATCTAACCTTTGATTTTCAGGTAGATCTTTAACAGATGCAAATGCTCTTGATCTTAATTCTAATGTAGTTAATAATCTAACCTTGAACAACATTCCACCTGTAAGAGGCTTTCAAATGGCTTCATTGAATATAACAAGTCTCCCTGCTCATATTGATGAATTGAGAATTGGTGTGAAGGTCAAAATTTGGATCTTCTAGCAATTAATGAATCCGACTTCATCCTACTACTCAGTCATGTTTGGTGAGTCTGGAAGGTTACGACTGGTTGAGAAATGATAGGAATAGACATGGTGGTGGTGTTTGTGTTTATATGCGCCAAGGTATTAATTATATAAATAGGTGCGATTTAGTGAATAATGAGATTGAGGCACTTTGTATTGAAATCAAGAAACCTAACTGTAAGCCATTCATTGTGCTAGCCTGCTATAGACCTCCAAACTCAAATGCGAATACTTTTTTAGGTTTTACGAAGCCATTTTGAAACAGCTAGACAGTGAATACAAAGAAGTTTAAATTCTTGGAGATTTTAACTGTAATTTACTCTCAAAAACTAGTATCTATGCGACGCGTTTGTTGAAATCTGCTAATGAGCTTTACCAGTTTAAGCAACTGATAACAGAGGCAACCAGAGTGGCAATACAGAGTAGAACAATGATTGACTTATTCTACACGATTGCCATCATCTAACCTTAAGACGTAAGCGGCGATAGGGTATTTTCAATTTGTGCAACAAAGGTATGACCAACATTTTGTTTTATATATTATATCTATTCACCTTTTCTAAAGCGCCTTAGAATTTTAGATTTGCGCGCTATATGAATAAAGTTATTATTATTATTATTATTATTACTATTATTATTATTATTATTATTATTATTATTATTATTATTATTATAACACAAATTATCCTAATCGTATTGTTAATTGTGGAGTATTGCACATTGGCATTAGCAATCATAGCTTAATCTTTGCCACGCGTAAAGTCGCTTTTCGGCCATTCAAGGCAAAGCAAAAAATAGCTACTTCGAGATGTCTAGATAGATTCTAACGCTGAAAAACTTCGTTGTGATCTCAACTCTCTTGATGGTATGCGCTTGAAAACACAAATGATCCTAATCAGATGTGGATAACTTGGAAAGACATGTTTTCAAGTGCTGTCGATCGATTCGCTCCACTTAGGACTTAGCGTATAAAAGAAAAACAATCTCCCTGGCTTACTCCTGACATTAGGAAAACATTGAAGGGTTGATATTATTTGAAGCGTCTGGCTGTTAGAACAAATAACGAAGAAGATTAGAAGAAATATACACTCATCAAAAGTCGAACTAATATGGAAATAAGAAAAGCTAAAGCTTTGCATTATAAAAATTATATCAATAATCATGCCAACAATCCGATTGAAATCTGGAAAGTTATTAACGAGATATTCTCGCTGAGAAATATAAAAATAGAGTATTAATATTTCTTCGGTTAAAACAGAGATGGGCAATATAATAACGTTAACTGAAGCTAACAAAATTTCCGAAGCATTTAATGCCGATCATTTTGTAGAAATTGGACCACAGCTTGCTTCTAAAATCACACAGAAATCTTTTAGTTTCAATGATTATATGGATAGGGCAAATTCATTTTTTACTTTAGAGGGGACTTCCTCTGATGAAATTCAAGGATTTTAAGTCGCTTTATTACTCTTGGAAATAATAATTTACAATCCATGCATGATGATTAAAATAACGCAAATTGAGGTCTTTGTGGAATGATCGAAACGTCCGTGAAAAAAAAACAACATGTTCATGTCATACACAACCTTTTTTTAAACGTAAAACTCATGGTTAAAAATATCATATCAAGAAAACTAAAAACACAAACTATTTATTTTCTACTAATTTAGTACTTGTAAAATAACAAACTTGTGACAAGCAACCAAACTTAACCAAACTTAACAGGTCAAAATGGATAAACTAATTCTTAGTCACTCATTATCTTTTGCGACCTCACACGACATCCTAAACCTCACGCTCATGCAGTTCTGACCACATTTCATGTAGTCACATAGTTCTATGCACGGGCTTTTTTAAGTGAAACCAACACATTTCGATGAGCGCGAAGCTGGCTGTTTTAACCAAATGACTAGAGTATATACATATAACAAAGATTTTTTTTTGTTGAAATAATGCAATCATTGTCGTTGTCATTGTCATTGTCATTGTCATTGTCATTGTCATTGTCATTGTCATTGTCATTGTCATTGTCATTGTCATTGTCATTCCTGTGGTGTCACATCGTGGGGGCCTGGCGCCAAGCGAGTGCCACGAGTACACGAACAAAGGTTGAAAGCATGGTTCTTAACTCTAAAAGAAATCGTCAAATCTTTATAAAATATTGATCGTCGCAAGATACTTAGAAACCAAACTTGCCAGTGAACAATCTTTAAGGTATAGTTGAATATTATTACTATTTTTGATATTATGTCTATGTTTCGGTCGATTAATCGTGCAGAAGGACCCTGTAGGTCTTATTCATTCGAATTATTATTGTTTACGTGGTCGGTATCAAAGCATTAACTAGGGAATCAGTATCTTAGACTGCATACATTTGTCTGTTACTAGAAGTGTTGGTCGCTGCAGGATGAGATAGCCATTTCATGAAGCATAAGTATCGCATTAATTATTGTTTTTATACTTTGATCCTCATTTGAATTGTAATCTGTCAGTCACTCAAGACTGTCAAGGTTCGTATAGTAGTAAAACCAAGCTTTTCGTATTTTTGTTTCAAAGAGTCAAGATTATGGCTAGGCCTTAGGTAGATATGGCCACCTTAAAACGGGGTGACCAGATGATAATGGCGGTGTGAAAATCCCTGCAAAAGTAGGACGTAGAACACCTTTGTAACCAACATTTACTGAAGTTAGTGTCATCGTCATCATCAACAATTAAGGAAATGCAAGCTAGATGTGAGGGATCTTAAATATTTAGCATCTTTGTATTACTTCGGTAAGAAATCATCACCTAGCCTCGAGGACTTTGTCTTATAAATATTCACGCCGATAACTTATTGACCTTGCTTGTTTTGATATTCGCCATCTCGGTTGAATTGAACAAAAGTAAACCGTAATAATTGTCTTTTTTTTTTATCAAGCAACTTGGTCGCCGTGCCTTTAACTAATTCATTCTGTTTTAATAGTGGAAAGCCGGATTGCAATTCTCCCATGATATAAAGCCATGGCATATGTAGGGTCAAACTCGTGTTTGATGTATTCTAGAATATGTTCTAAAAATAGCTTTACAATAAGCCTTGTGTGACACGCTCATTGGAGACAATTAATTATGAAACGACATCCAGACACAATGTCAAGGCCCATTTCTCGGAAAACGCTTTTATTAATTCCGAAAACACCCAATGTCTGAAACTATGGTTATTCGCAGAAAAAAAAGAATAATAAAAAGAAGAAAGAATATAGAATATTGTAGCTTTTAGAATTGAACCCTATCGCACGTAATATTGTCGACGTCGTAGCCCATATTAAGACTTTGTGTCCTGGCTCTCTCGTGGCGTTTAGCTCAACTGTTGTTATTCATGAATATGCCTATCTGAACAAAAAGTGTCAAGCAAACAAATGTCTGAAACGTTTTCATTCGAATCATTTCTTCTAATTCCCTAAAACATTTTGAAGTGGCCAAAAATATGCCTAAGTATTTGTTAAAATAAATGTAATTTGTATACGAGGCATACACTGAGCGATCGATCAAAAATATTTTAAATTGCATATGTCTGAGGTCAGAAAAGCGATACTCAACGTGTCTTGGCACACTTTTGAATAATAATGGTTGTGTTGTTTTGAAATGCTATTCGGTTTTAAATGCCAAAAACCTGACCGATGAATAGCCTTCGATATCAAATCTTAAATAAAAATGTAAAGTAAATAAGCTGGCGCGGAGATTCAAGAAGAGATCGAATGTGTTTACATAAAAAAAAAGAAGCTGTAAAAGGGTCAATAGCATAGTCAGGAGAAGTCGGATTTTACCCTCAAAATACTAATAAAATATATTAAAGTGGCAATTGTATGACAATGATTCACGATTTCACAACCTCACAGCATTTTCAAATCGTCGTTTAGGGAAGTTTGTAAACCGATTTTTGTCGAAAGCCCTTCCATAATACAACTGCGTATGGGCAAGCTCCGGGGGTAGAGGGTAGTATACAAAAGCCGTCTTGGCGAGTTTTGCCAGTACGAATATAGTGTCGAGAATTATTGGTTTTTAATATCAATTAGTAATTATTTTGCGTCCAAATGTCTATCGGCAAGGGCAAAAAAGATATGCTATGCTACTTTAGAACTTTAAGACTGACGAAATGGCAAGTTTTTTCCCCTTCTGTAATACAACAAAACGGAATTTGCTGATAAACAAGGTCTCTAGAGTCAAGTAAATAATGCCAAATATATGAAAGTTAAGAAAGTAAGGCAGTATATATGGGACACCAGCTTTAGAAGAGAAAAGAACAGTAAAAGGAAAAAAATGGAGAGAGAAAAAGAAGGTAAAAGTTAAAAAAAAGGAAATTAATAAGAACAAGACATATGCATATTAGCAGACGTGCAGCTTACAATCATGAGTGAAATTGTTAAATTGTTAGTACATTAGTGTTATGCCTAGTGTTATGCATCAGCCCTTCTCTTAGAGCTTGTTACATTAATGGCTACAAAGTTACCACAATAGAATTTAAGATTTTTATTACATTAAAGGTTAAAAAGTTATTACATTAGTGGATAGTATTACATTGATGGGTGATTATTACAACAGTGGGTGATACAGCCCCAGAAGGGAGGGAGGGAAAGAGAGGGGGGGGGGGGGATTGTGCCCGAGCAGACTTTGATGCTGAATAACTTTTTAACCAGTGAACGGATTGTTATCAAACTTCATGTCTTTTCTTAAAATTTATCAAAGATTTTTTGATTGTGATAGTGTCACAATCAGATAATCAAAGTTTTTATTGCAACGGTTTGTTCAACGGTAGTTTTTCTGGGTTTCTCTTTTTATAAATACACTGGAAACACTTTTTTTCAAGGAAAATGGATAATATTGTTGCATAGTCAGTTATTATTAGACTCATTGGGAAGTACTTATGGCATTATGCAAATGCCTAATGACGTGATCACGAGACCAGTTGACTGCAGGCTCAAAAAAACAAATGCCAGCTTTGTCGCTTGTTTAAGATTTTTTCGCTTCTTTGTAGCAAAAGAACAGAAATACGCTTCACGAAGATTAAGGTCATCTTTATTATTATACCGTGAAAAAAGAAAAGAAATATCTTAATGGCATTCTTTGTGGTTCTGTTAAATTTGTTAGTAATGCATGCATTTGTTTACTTTCGGCTTCTTTTTTTTTTAGTCCTATACTATAAATATACGAAGGAGGTAGGAGAAAAGCAGCTTCATGCTTTTTTTTTTTTGCTGAACATCGACTATCACGCATTCGATGCACATAGGGTGCACAAGTTTAAATATTTTCTTAAGCTTACAATATAGTGAGACAGCAGCGGAAAAAATGGAGAAGGAGTAAAGGAGAATACTAGTAGAATAGGGATGGCTTGTTAACCGAGCACAAAGGAGCCCATAGATGGATAGCAAACTTGAGAAGACCAGAGAAAAGGACAAAAGAAAAGAGTAGGAAATCATAATTTATCATTATGTTTAAGACCCCCTTCCATCAATGAAAAAGAAAGAAATCCATCTTGAAATGGTTATCTCAATGGAAAACATAGAAAGTGAGAATAATAAACTTTCACTTTCTCGTCAACTTTCTAATAATAAAAAAAAAGTATTATGCCATCACAAATTTCTATGCTCTTGTAAGACTGGCAGTTACATTGGAGATGAGGTCATTGATAACAGATCGGCTTCTCGATTACCTGATCCTTATGTCGGTAATTATAAATTGTGTCCAAGGTATTGTAATTTCAATTTCTTTCATTTCACAAAATAAATATTTTGCTTGTTTTGTACATTGTGCTTTTCGTATTGTTCATTACAAATAGGACGTCTTTTTTTTAAATAACTAGGTAAAACTCGATTAATCCAAGTTCCACCGAGTACTCTGTACGCGCCCAGTGGAGAAACTGCTAGGTTCGTTTGGGATTACACTGTTGACAACAAGTCAGAAGAGTTTCATCTGTTTTCGCCTGTATGGAGATATTACTATGCTAATGGAACAGATGTTATCATTGGATATGAACATTTCTTACGAGACTGGGCATGGATAATTAATGCTGAGGATTGCCCTTCCAGACTTTTAATCCCTACAACTCGTGTCAGTAAAGAGTCTACTGCTACTCTAGTAATTTCTAATGTCACTACTTATGACAGTGGAATATATGAGTTTGTTTTAATGTTGAAGACTATGCCCCCAATAACAAGTAAAGTTCAGCTACTTGTCACAAGTGAGTTTTTTAGACACATCATTTATAGCTTTCATGCCTGCGTGCAAACAAATATTGGATATAGCTTTGTTGTTGTTATATTGTAGAATTTTAGAGATAATTTTAATGTTTCTTTTTACTTATTTTGAAACTGAATTGACACGGTAGATACTGAAAGTTAAAGTTAATAATTTTAGTAATGAATTATAGATCATCATTTTTTGTTCAAAATCATTTATTTGTACCAGCGCAGCCAAAATTCACCAATCAATTCCAGCCAAACAATATAGTCCTTGAGGGTAGAGATCTGCGTATCAGTTGTACTGCAACTGGAACTCCCACACCAAACATCACTTGGTTGTCACTTAAAGACCAAACAAAGGAGTTAAAAAGCAAAGGAGTGGGTTACGCTGATCTTATCATACGGAATATCACAAGGCATCAAAACGGGACATATCAGTGTCAGGCAACCAACAACCCAAATGAGTATCCGGTGGAAAATCAAACTGAAGTCACTGTATGGTGTAAGTATTCAGAGCATCTTGCCAAATAATCATTTCGATGGTTATAACTTATTGCGATTTTGAGCCGCCAATACGGGTTATATTGACGGCGTTGGAAGAAAATATATTCCTTATTGGTCGTATTCGCGAAGCAAAAAAGTTTTGTATCGCGATTTGCCTATCGCCCGGAAATTATGAGATGACAATACGGGTTTATATTGGCGGCCCTCTCCAAATGAAACTTATAGGAGAATCGCGATACTACCTCTTACAGCGTTGGCGTATTGTTATAGCTTTTTTTATGACTGACTTGTCTTTTTTTCAGAATGTACCTGCATTTCGCAACAAGTTACCAGATAATATTATGGACATTGACTTTCTTACTATAAGACATACGAGTCATTTTGACTTTTAACCATTTTTGTTTTATTGATTCCTTTTTTGATTGCCTAGACAAACCTCAAATGACGTTTCTAAACTGGACTGTCGACGAAAAGTACATCTTATTTTGTCTAACAAGTGGGCAGCCACACCCTTTAATCAAGTGGTATTATCCTAGTGGGATGCAAGTTGAATCTGGGGTCACAGATATAACTGGTGGCAGCAGAATGATTCTCGAAATACCAGAGCACAACGTTGGCTTATATGGAGTGTACAAATGTAACGCAACAAATGAAGTGGGCTGGCACGTGGGTTACATCAACATTACCCAAATAAGTAAGGGAATATTATTTTATTTATATCAGTAGTTAAGATAAAGATATGTCCATCAACTGTAAAAATAAATGGATGTTTTTGTGCTTTTGTAATTTGAATTATTCTATAATTTATCATTACTATTTTGTTATCGACTGCTAAACCTGTTCAATTTGCTGACTAAATACCCATATCTTAGCGATATGAAGCTCAAGCTATCACTTGTTATTTCAGAACGTCCAACAACAATAACAGTGACAGATAAATCTGTTATGGTAACCTCGAAACGGGATGTGAAAACAAAAGGTAGCAATGGGAGAGGTAATAGAGTGATTTTACTTTGCTCGTAAAAAAGTAGTAAGCTAATCTTAATAATGACATTGGAAAAAAATAGAAAATAAAGTTGGACGTGATGAATATCTGTTACCCATATCTTCGCGATATGAAGCTCAAACTATCACTTGTTATTTCAGAGCGTCCAATGACAATAACAGTGACAGAGAAATATGTTATGGTAACCTCGAGACGTGATAAGAAAACAAAAGGTAGCAATGGGCTAGCTATCAATAACTGCTAGAGTGATTTTACTTTGCTCGTGAAAAAGTACTAAGCTAATCTTAATAATGACATTGGGAAAAATAGAAAAAAAAGTTGGATTTGATGTGTATCGGTTAATTAAGCACCATAATTTTTTTTCCGCTGTTAACGGGCTTTCGAGGAAAGGGCGGAAGGGAGATTAAAACCGATGGGAATGGGAAGTTTCTTCTTTTCTCCTTCACCACCTTATTTCACCTTCTTTGGAGAACCTGATGTTATCTTTCTCTTAGATATTGTGAAATAAAGTATGTAAAAGCACCATTTATTCCTCTCGGTTTTTTTTCTTTCTTTCTATATTTTGTTTTCTTTCTTTTTTTAGTCACCCCAACCTTGGCATCATTACAAACAACAGCTAACCATAAATGCGCACTGCCTTCGTCAAATGCTTTTTATCAAGGTAAGCATAGCATGTCACGAGCCCAATCACACAAAAAAGCTATTCATTTCGTTATGGTACAGGAAAAATCTTTGCAATTATGAATCTGTCGATAACGTGCGTTTCAGTCATAATCATTGTCGTCCTCATAACGTACAATATTTACACCAAGTGTAAAAGAACCAATTTTAAAGGTAAGTATGCATTTTTTTATTTGTATTTGTTTTCATTTACTTGTGCTTTATAACGCTGTTTTCCCCTTTTACATCAATGAAAAAATGTGATTCTAAAATTGATTCTGTATTGATGTGGTGGTATGCTTTATTTGCAGATGACAGGAAAGAGGTTACAAGGTGATGTATTTAGTCTCTCGATAGGAGTAAAAACAAAAAGCACTTGGCTATTTGGCTTTTCTAATATAATAAACGATAATGCCAACTGGAACAGCTTAAACCTAAACGATATTCACTGATAAATACTCTGTGTTCTAGAACTATTAGAGAAACTAGTTTCCTTCGAAATTAAAAAAAAAATGTTTTCTCCAACAGATTTTCCTGCCCAGTTGTGGCTAGAACACCAAATGAGGTATGATGATGATATTTACCTTGATGTTTTTACTTAATTTTAATCAAAGAATACAAATATATTTATTTATTATTTCGATATTTCCTGATCTATCGTTCCGTCCTTTTTTTCTCCTTTCCTCCTATCCATCCTTCCTTCCCTCTTTTCCTTTGATTCCTCCTTCCTTCCTCCCTTCTTCCTCCCTCCTTCCTTCAATTCTTTAACTTCATATTTTTATTATTTTGCAAATCATGTTTTACATAAATATCAGGGACCAGTTGCTCTAACAACAGTTGAGAATTCTACTACGAATGATGTATTAGCCGAAAATGTATCAAAGATATCCTCAAACGAAGACTACGAAAGAATATCAGAAAAATCTGAGCCATCCTCGGATTCCGGGAATTCAGCACAAGGGAAAAATTTGTGTGACGTTCAACTTTCACAGACTCACCATGATTATCAAGAGCTTTTAAATAGTGATGCTTTGATGACGAACATACAAAGCTATCAGGCACTAAACAGGACTCTAGGAGACAGTGTTAGACGAGAAGAACTTCCCATGCCTCTCCGAAAATACGAAGAATTAAACTTTGCAAATAACCCACAAAGTTTGGAATATCAGAAATTACATCTGTATGCAAATATTGGAGACAAAAAGTAACACCGCAAATATACTGTCATCGGTTTGTCATGTTCCTGTTTCGGTGCTTTTCATTCGTGACCATGCGATGCAAAACTGTTTTCGCTTTTGACAACAACATCGACTAAATTTCTACTTATAACTTCCTTCGATAACTTTCGTATAAATGTCTTAATGATGTTACTTGTCACAAGTGAGTGTTTTTCACACACATCATTTCTTAACCTTTTTTTGTTGTTATATTTTAGAGTTTTAGAGAGAATTAAGAATTTAGAAATATTTTATCACAGTTTTGTTTTAAGAATTATAATTTTGTGTATACTTTTCGTGGTTTGAAACTGAAATGTCAGGTTAGACTGAAAGCCATAATGTTCGTTGTGTGAACAATCGATATTTAAAAACGGATATAATTACTCGGGCTACCTGCAAGGCAGGCCGAGTCTAGGTTTCGGTTTTCTATCTATCTATCAGTCTATCGACGATGTTAGAAGTAAGTAAGCCTGCGCTGCTCGGCGGTCAGCGGTGTTCCCCTGCAATCATGAAAACGAGGCGGCTTGACGACAACTCATGTGACTTGCTTTGCTCTTCGAAGGTCCTTTTAATCGCTGCTCCTCGTGGTTAGAAATATCTGAAAACTTCTAGAAAAGTCATGGCGAATTGCTGTTCTTCTGAGACGCTCAAAACACATACAAACGCACACGCCGTTCGCGGTAGACCCACTCTAAAATATGTCGAGCGTTTTCGGAACGGGCCGATCCGCGAACTCAAAGAGAAATGCCAAAAGAATACTAGAAAAACTAGAAATACTAGAAAAATCAAAGCCAAAGAAACTCAAATGAACTCAAATGAACCTCAAACGAACTCAAATGAACTTAGAGGTACTCAGAGGGATTCAGAAGGAAGAACAAATGCTAACTCTTTAGTAAGCAGGAACATTGACAACGAAAATGAGAAAGACAGGGAAAATATCCCAAACAACATGAACGCCATATTGGAATCTGTCAAGATAACATTTAATGCGTTTCCAGAATCAAGAAGCGTTGGACATATATCAATGACAGTGAGGATAAGTCTTTTATTTATTGTATGGTTTTCGTTTACGATGTTAAACAGTTTCTTCAATACTCTGTCGTTCGTTCAACTATCAGTAGCGAGCGTGTCGATCGCTGCCTTGTGCATAGTTCTTGTTGTCCAACATTTTATAAATATCTCAACCAAGACTTTGGTAGACTCTTTACAAAATGAATGCGATGTGTTTGAAAAAGCTGTACAATTATCTGTATTTGGTATTCCCAATAAAGAGTCACATTTATAAGAGGAATGCAGGTCTCATTATGCTAAATTTCATACTCATCAGTATGTTGAGCACAAGCCTCCTCGTGTTGTTCCGCGTGATCGAGAACTAAGTAGAGTCCCAGTCAGACGACTCACCCGCCTTTTGCACAAAAGCAGAAAAATACGGAAAAAGGTTCGTAAGTATCTTGTCAAAAATGTAACCATGTCATCTAGAATTCATTGTTTTGTCAATAAATGTAATTTCGAAAAAATATTCTAAGCAATTCTATTTTTGCAATCTTATTGAATAAATCATTAATATTTCGTTTCCAAATATACACAAATTTCTTCAATATTTCATCGAAACTTTTTAACGGCACTCTTTATTTAGTCGCAAGTTTTATATTTCAAAGTCTAATGCATAATCAAAAGAATATATAACCTCTCATATGATGGACGTTTCTTTTTTCCCCCGGCGATTTGCCCCCGGGATTTGCCGCTCAAATAATTCGTGAAGTCCGTAAACTTGAAATACGAGCGTGATGTGTTGGCGTGGTGTGTTGACGCGACGTTACAACGAGGTGTCACCTCACTTGACTGACTGACTAACATCCGAGCCAGTTTCATGCTCATTTCAAAACTTGCCGTTCGTAAAATCAAAACATCATTTGTAAAACACAAGTATTACAATACATATAAAGGAAACTTTAGATATCTGAAATTAAAAATAAAAGTCACTGTCTTCAAAATGAACAATGCGCATCAATCCAACGTATTTAATGTTTTTCGTCTGCACAGTACCTAAAAAGCTAACTTCCCCAAGTCGTCCTTTGTTTAGACTTGTAGAAAGAAGTAAAAAAATATCGATCACTATTAAACTGAAACATCTAATAGTTGCTATTACCCCCGAGGTGGGGGGTACTCCCCTATATTTAAGCTATATGGGTATGTGCCACCCGAAAGCGTACGTTTTTTCGGCTTTTAATTCCTAGGTAGGGTATCATTTCTTGACATTTGTCTAGGATAGGGTTAGATTTTGGTCGTTTTAGTCTACGTCGCTAAGCTCTCTGCTGGCACAAAAAAAAAAAAACGAATTCAATTAAACAAATAGTAAAAAAAAATTTTAAATCTGTTGCATAGCCGTTTTTTGCATATAAACAAAATGTAATATGACAGAGATGTAGTTAACACTACCGCTTGTTTTAAAATGGTTTAGTCTGGGGTAAAGTAGGTAAAATGAAAAGTTGAGGTCTGGGATAGCTAAGGTCAGGGTTTTGAGGACCCGTCGGCAAACCCCAACCCAGGTCAGGGTGGTAGTATCCCCCTCCCCGCGTTATTACAGTTGTATGCAAATCTCATTAAAACAACCACATTAGCTCAATACAATGCATGATGACTCCTTTGCATCTCATCTGCATCAACTATAATAACAGCTATTGCGCACATACTCTGTCTGTAGCCCGAGTAAATGCACAATTGTGCATCTAGTTTTAAAATAAAATGATCAATTCAAATAAAAGAATCATTAAAAGGGTGCACTTTATTTGGAGCCTCGCTCTGTTGTGCTGTCCCTCACCTTTTAGATTTTTGTCTTATAATTATTATATATGTTCCTTGTATTATTGTCTTTATTTATATTTTTGATTCATATTTTGTTATTTATATTTTATATATTTTTAAGGTGGAAGCTATGTAAATAAATAAATAAACAAATAAAGGAAAGTTGATAGAAGCAAACCAGATTACGAGTAAAGATGTGCTAACCTAATGATCTCTCGAAGCAGGAGACCATTTAGAGCGCATACAATGGGAATATACTGCTATTGTTGAACTTAGCATGAAAAATATGTTACGTGTTTAGTTTGGGCGACACGATTGGCTCTTAATCTCATTGAATATTAATGAGTTTTAGAATTACCAATTATCAAATTGTTGAATTATCAATTACAAATTATCACATTATCAATCATACAGGACATACTTAAATGTGTAATGTTTTTCTTTACATTAGCGCGGCCAAAATTCACCAGTCAATTTCAAGCAAACAGTATAGTCCTTGAGGGTAGAGATTTACGTATCAATTGTTCTGCAACTGGAAATCCAACACCAAACATTACTTGGGTGTTACTGAAAGACCAAACCAAAGAGATAAAAAGCCAAGGAATAGGTTACGCTGACCTTATCATACAGAACATCACAAGACGTCAAAACGGGACGTATCTGTGCCAGGCAACCAACAACCCAAATGAGTATCCGGTGGAAAACCAAACTGAAGTCACTATATGGTGTAAGTATCCTAGAACATTGTGCGTAAACATTTTTTTTTTTTTGCTAAACATGATGCATAGTGTTCTAAATTCGGCACAAACAAACCATATAAGGCATGATAAACACATGTTTTTACCGAAGCTAGACCACAAAGCAAAATATTTCCTTTCTCAGAAAAGGTGTATGAAAGCAATATATTTTTTGACCCTTTTAAATTTTACCTATGCTTAAATCCTCCATTTATTCAAGATGTAATAGCTGATGTTGTGTAAGCTTGATTTTTTTTATTGAAAACTTGCCATTTTTACACAGTCTGTACAACTTTTTTCCTTACAAATCACAAGGCAACATTTTGGTTTTTGAGCCTGCAGTCATGTGGTCTCGAGATGAAGCCATAAAAATTGTATAATGGCATAAGTAATCATATGGTTTCGATTTCAATTTGGGATTAATCCCAAATTGAACGAGAAACCATATGATTACTTGTTAATAATATACATGGAAAATCTTACAAACTTTACCGTCCGACATTGAAAATCTCAAGAAAAACTCTGAGCGCGCGCTCAATGACGTGAGATAGCGTCAGCAGCGCGCGCTCTTCAACTAAAACCGACAAAAAATTTATTCAAAAACAAAGAAAATCACCAACTTTTTAGCCATTTTCACCGCTTAAACTTGTTCCTTCACGATCGGAAAATGCATAGTCTTGATGCTTAATAATGTTATCAACAGCAGAATAAAAAAAAATTGGTTTCAAGACCGTTTTCGGAAATTGTAATTTGCACTGTGTTACACTTTTTTGCACTGTGTTACAGATTTTTGCACTGAATTACCTCTAAAATGCACTGTTCATCAGCCAATCAGAATCGAATAATTTTTTTATGTATATTATTATTAGAATAACAATTCTTTTTGTGATAAGAATGCAATATTGTTTGTGAACAATTATAGAATAAATTAGGTTGAGGTTTGTTTGGAAAACATGTTATAAAATAGGTTTATGTTTCTCGAATACGCGGCTTGCGAATCCCGGGCCGAATGCCGGGCCATTACTTCTCGCCGGTAGAAGCTAAAGGTGAATATTATCTCATCGATATGATAATTTCTGACACGTAGATACTGATGAGTAGTAAAGTGACCAAAAGTATTGTTTTATGTCTTTTATGAATACTCTAGTATGACAAAAGAACGCCAACTAAAATGAAAGATGGGAAGATTACGCTGAGTGCAGCAACTGCAAGAAGAAGAAGAGATGAGCTTTACAAGGCTGCAGAAGCAATCAATGGATCCACGAAAACGGCTGCAGATATTGGGCTTGCTGATACTCTAGTGAAAAAGTGTAGTGTTGCTACTATAACGAATGTTTTTTCTGGTAACTCTAGGATTAGCAAAAAGGTTATCCCTCTACTTTATGAGCCACACTTGACTAATTATGAAAAATCTGAGGGTAAATATGCTTCGTAGTGTAGCTACATATTATAGTGGTGGTGTAATGGGTAAGCAGAAATATAGATCTGTTTATAAAAATAGTAATTATGGTAAGGGTAAACGTATAGCAGTTAATAATTGTCCTATTCCTAGATTAGTACCTTATAATAAGCTTATTGACATAGGTAAGCTATACAGTGTGAAGAGAGACACTTTGTGATGGTTTGAATGAAGATGAAAAAGCCAATGGTATGTACCGTTCTTTGAAGGAGCTGTTATGTACTTATGTACTTATGTACTTATGTGCCAACTGTACTGAAAATGCCATCCCTGTACAGATATTTATTAGACTTCTTGTAGCTGAAATCAGTGACATTGAAAAATCAAGTCATACTGTTTATGTCAACAAATCCCCTGTCACTGTTAATTTCCACTTTGCAGAGCTCTCCAATGACATGAAAATGCTTGCATTTTTTGGTTGGGGAGCTTTCAAATATAGCAAAGTATTTTTCCACCTTTGCAAATGTTGATTATGACAGTGCTAAAACTTCTTCTGGTAGTTTTCAAAAGGTACTGGCACAACTTGGAGTCCATGGAGCTATCAACACAGACTTAAAGTGGCCAAGCAAGTGGCAGACCTAAAGCAAAGTATTTCTAACAAGAAATTAGCACCTGCAACTAAAAGATCTAAGGTAACAAACTTCATTGCTAACCAAAAAAGCCGTCTAGAGTTTCCTCCACCCATAGGTACTTTGATTGACCGAGCACATATTGAACCATTGCATTTGAAGAATAATGCATGTGCTCTTGCACACAGGTTTCTTTTAACAGAAGTTCTGTTAATGTCTGATTTACCTAAGTCAATTACATTTTCAGAGGTTCCTAGTCACTCTCCTTTCTCAAAGTACATCACATCAATGCGTACATGTTGTAATTGTGGTCGCCTTTCAAAGAAAATTGTGAGATGGTTTAATGAAACAAGGTCTTCCAGTAATAAAACATGGATTATAGGTTCACTGGTAAAGATTGAAAAATGTTTCTCCACAACTCCAATGTCTTGATTTCATCAGTGATTTCAAGTGCTATGGCAACAGAGAGGATAAGGATTATCCTTCATATCATTTCGTATATGTGTCTTTGTCTAAGAGACTGTGTTTCTTTATTCAACAGGCTAGAATTATCTGAGGACCAGGTAAGTCAACTTAAATCTCTTTGCCATCATTATTTGTGCTTGAATGATTTGTTTTTAGATAATATTACTCCCACTGTTTTGCATGTTGGCTATGTTATTCCCATCCACACTGAAGATATGTTAGGTAAGTATGGGATGGGCCTTGCTCTGAACTCAATGGAGGAAAGAGAGGCAAAGCACATCTCTATCGATCTCTAGCTACAGCAAGAACACTATCTTCAAGTGTAGGTGGGAACAAGTGTTTCTTCATGAGCATGTATCACTGATATGGCTTAGAGAAAGAGGATACAACTGGAACAACTCTAAATCACCATCTAGTTCTTATGTACCAAAGAGGGTTGAAGATCCTACATACTGCTACTGTGGTTTGATGAAAGATGACAATGGTGATTGTCAAATCTGTAGCCACAGGTACAGGGAAAAGATAAAGTTGAGTATATAACATTAGGTAAATCTTTATTTGGTGAAGTCAGGATGAAAGTGTAATTGTTGCTATACATGTTCACAAACCAATTGATTTATGCATTTTTAACACTTTTTTTATTTATACACTGTACATTGTCTAATTATCATTCAAAACAAAATTATTTTATTGATATATTTTGAAACCCTATGCTGTACATCATTTATTTATCTATTTATTTTATTTATTTATTTATCATGCTTGCATAATTTGTGAGACATGAATTGTACATTGTTTTGTTATTATCCAAAATAAAGGCATTTTAAACCATTTCACATCTCCAATTATTATTTTTTCAGTCATGTTTATTCATTTATCCATACATTCGCATATCACACTTGGTCACTATACGCAACCATTCACTCATTCCTTGCTATATGTTTTTGCTGAGTATTGTTGGAGCAGTGTCAGAAAAATGTTGATCTTGCTTGTGTCATATTGTAAGGAAGTACTTTTGCTGAGTATTGTTGGAGCAGTGTCAGAAAAATGTTGATCTTGCTTGTGTCATATTCTGATGAAGTACTACACTATTATTATGGTGACTAAAATTCAGCAAGTACACAAACAGGTAAGATAGAGAGCATGAGAGTTAATTATAAGGCACTAAAGCATAGAGTGATTCTCATAAACCTGTTAAATAAACTTTAGCATATTATACACTACTTCACTCTGATTCTTTTGTTTTCTATTGGGCTATTACACTTTAATTAGTA
Source organism: Anthopleura xanthogrammica (assembly GCA_964019055.1). Classification (NCBI taxonomy): domain Eukaryota; kingdom Metazoa; phylum Cnidaria; class Anthozoa; order Actiniaria; family Actiniidae; genus Anthopleura; species Anthopleura xanthogrammica. Next base: position 14,393,317 of record OZ025210.1, read on the forward strand.
CACTTTGTTTCATGGCTTAATGAAAACCACTCTAGAGTGATGGTATGCAGGTAACCCATGAAACAAACACTGAAAGTTACCTTGTAATGGCCAAATAGACACAAAAAAAAGAAAACAATGGAAATATGGTCTACAAGTCTAATATATTTTTACAGTTCAATCACTATTTAAAAAATATATATCAATCATGTATATATACATGTTTCTTTCTGACAGTACAACAATGAAAATATGACCAGTAGTTGTAAAGTATTGGCAGATCCAGGATAAGGGGGGTTCCAAAATGGCAGCCCTGCAGAAAAAGCTGGTGCGCATGCAATCAACTTTAACAACAGGGGTTCCAATGTCATTTTAATGAGTGTAAAGAATATGATTGTCTACACAAGATTCCACAAAAGGGGGTTCAATGGAGCCCTCGGAATCATACCTGGATCTGATACTGGAAAGTATAGTAAAAAATTAGGTATTGTTTAGAGTGTGACATGTCTATACATTTATGTAGCTTTCTGACAGTAGAACAACAATACATGGTCAGCAGTTGTACAGTAAAATAAAAAAAGTAGATCTACATGGTTCAGATTTGAACATGTCTAGCTCTAACAGTTTAACCATGTAAAATAAAAACACAGTAGTAGTATGGTATAGTTCAGTGTAAGCTACACTGTCCCTTTATTATAAGTTATAAACACAAAGAGGGTGGGGTACTTCAAAATCCACCTGATAGTTGAATAATAAAATACATGTACATGTAGCAAATGAAATAGCTTTTTAAAAGCCTATTGATTCAGAATTTAGTTAAAAGGGAGACATCTTGAACTACTCAAAGGTAAATGTAACCATGTATATATATATCTGTATAATATAGTGTTACAAATGCATGGCTTTCTTGAAACCAAATAGTTCTTTATACCATGATTAATATGCATGGTTTTTATTAATTTATGCAGACGTAATCAGATAAATGAAAAAATAATATCAATATAAGGGTTGAAATATTGTATACAAATGAGAATTAGGGTTCTGCAAAAGCAGTGCCAAGGTGCTTTGTCATGAAATCCTCATTTGCATGTCTGGCTCTATCATGAACATATTGAACAACAAACAGGCCTATAGCAGGGGGAGGGACCCAGAGGGCCAGGTCCCCAAATAATTTCAGATGTACTGTATATCACACTGAAATTTTTAGGTCTGTTTCTAATACATAGGGTGTTTTAGAATATAGCACCACAAATACTTTTGACCTAGCACTCCCCTCCCCCCTATATGTTTGGCTTTGCTAAGGGCCTGACAAATGTATACACCGAATACAAACACAGTGTCCAATTCTACTGGCTGGCTACATGTTTACTTTGGAATACAAAAGTGTCATGTATGAGAGGCCAGTAGGTCTAACATGCTAGATATTCAGATTGGTCACATTTGTATTTGGTATATGACTCACCATACATTTTTATGTGTCAAACTAAGAAAATCATGAACACCTAAAATCAAATTAAGTGTAAAATAATACAAAAATAAACTGGAAATTTTATGAATCATTTAGGTTTTCATGGATCACCTAGTTTGACTGTTACTTCTAGTAGACAAAAGAAAAACACTTTTAACTTCTTGTAATGGGGAAAATGTAAACAGTACTATCTGTATGAAAAAAATTTTTTTCACATTTTTAGAAACACTAGTTAATAAAAAAGTAAAGATTTGTAACTATTGGGAATAATTTTATAAATAATTTCAAGTGAATATAAATGTCTCTTCCTTGTAATTTAAAGGGGCACTTGGATCAAAATCGATGAAAATTGGAAATGCCTTGAAACATGGTTAAACTTATCTATATATGGCCCCAATAGTAGCCAAGCAACATATTTTCTTCACAGTCAAAATTTGCGAATAAAAATTACATATTTTTTTCAGCATCTAAATTGTGAGTAAATGACGTCATTTACTCAACCCTATTGTTCTTTTAGTTTTTAAACCAAAATTTCTCAACTGCGAGTGGCTCCCAGGCTAAAATTGTTGCCAATCTGGTTTTCATTATCATGATTGAGTCATATTATCCTTAGATACTTGAACTATTCGGACTTTCAAAAAAGGGGGCGTTTTCATCCAAGTGCCCCTTTAATATTCATAATCTGTTTCTTCAAATACTGTACATGTTCATTTTTGTCCAATTTTGATTTATATATTTGTGCCTTCACAACAAGAAATAGCAGTAAATTGGACTTATGTAAATATTTTTTTTAAGTCAATAAATAATTATTATGTCTTGTAAATAAACATAATCTCTTTTGAAACAGATGGTGTCCTTTGATTTCTGTTGGCACTTATATTTTTTTCTGTACAACACAATAAAAGAGATGAGGATCAGTCGGTTGAAAGCGAAGAAGATGTAAATGAGGATGAGGAGAAGTTAGCACTGTCTTACCAGTTTAATGGATGGAGAAGTTCAATAAAGCCATTCCTACTTGCCATCTAGGTGCTAACACCACTTGATTTCATGTAGCAAAACCATCGAATGATTTGGATGAACAGTCTCAGTGTTGAAAGGTGCAGTTCATTTGGTTGGTGTGTGGCCATAAAAGCAAGAAGCTCATTGTCGAGGTTCACTTTTAAGAGTTTTTTGGTTCTCTCATGTGCTTCAGGGGTTTTCTACAGGTTCTTTGGTTTAATAGATATAACATTTTGTTGGTTCTCTCCTGTGCTTCAAGGGTTTTATCTGGGTTCACTGGCTTTTATCCCTCTTCAATATTTTTTATAAAAACAGATTTCATAATTCTGATGGAGATAATTCTCTCATAGCACAGTTATGTCCAGGAAATCCATGAATGTTCCACTCTCCATACAATTGCAGTGACAGCTTTCCAGATGACTTCTTGTAAAAAAAATCCAAAGTCTTTTGTGTCCTCGACAATGAGCTTCACTTTATGGCCAGATCTGCTTGTACTTGAGAGTTTTTGGCTGAAGAATTTATATACCTCTTTTGTGCTCATTCCAGAAAGCACAGAGAAAAGCTTTTGTAATGAGCAAAGAGAGGTAAATGAAATTACTTCAGCCTTTTTGTTCCTTGACTGGTAACAGGCTGGTTCCATGAAAGATTCATCATCAGCATTCTTTATGACACAATTAATAACTGCAAAAATGTCATAAGGAATGCTGCGGATGAGTTCAGCAAAATATGGTCTTCTGACAGACACTTTCCCTGCCAGTCTCTTCATTATCATGGTCAGCCATTAAATCTTGATTCTCTCATCAGCAAAGAACCAGCATTAACGTTTATGCATGACAACAGTTTTGCAGCTGAAACAGAAAAAAAAAATTTTCATTAACATATACATGGATACTGTATGTAAGCTTAACTGATCTGTGAAATAATAGAGGTGGGAATTATACATATTTCATGTAGGACTTATATCAAAATCACTCTTTTAATCTTAATCTCTTCAAAAGCTATTACATTAATATTTGTATGTTGATTATTGAATTTACTGCAGGCTTAAAAATTAGCAATAACAACACCATTGTTAAAGCTTATTTTTAAGCCTGTAACTTTTAATCAGACTATTCAAGCAAAAAAAGACGGGAAATTTCTTATCTATTAATTTTCTGATCATGTCTGATAGATTGAAGTAGATAGTTAGTAAATAAACCCCTCCTGGCGGCTGGGATATCGGCTGATAATGTCCGAGGATGAGAAATGGTCCGAAAAAAGAACATTTGGCCGAGAAGCGAAGCTTCGAGGGCAAATGTGATATTTTGAGGACCATTTCTCATCCAAGGACATTATCAGCCGATATTCCAGTGAGCCAGAGGGGGTTTATTTATTTTATAACCCAACGACTTCACTGAAATGAATTCAGCAAACTGCATCGACTCCTACATCATCTCCAGAGTTTTCAAAAAATAATTCTCTCTCGTCTCCAAGCTGGATATAAAAACAATTATTTTGGTAAATGAAAGCTGTTTGACATTGAACTATTCTATTGTTTGACATTTGTTGTCGAATTCTTTGTTGGTTTTTAGTAGTTTATAAAAACAATTTCGAAAACAAACCAAAAACTTAATTCACGAAACATGGATGCTTACCATTGAAGACATTTACAGTATATTTTGTTGATTTTTTCGTGTTTCCTGGCGTAGTTTTCTCAACCAGTCTTTGTATTTTACTCTCACTTGTTTGTAAAAAGCGAGTTTCTTTGTTTTCCGTGTTTTTTCTTTTGTTTTTTAACGTTTTTACCTTCTGCTGGACGAATATCACTTCGGACGGGGGATATCGCCTGATACCCGTCCTGCACGTGACCCATTTGAACCAATGACAGCGCGCGAAAATTCATCGTTGGGTTATAATGGAACATACCTTTCAACCTTTGGGGCTGTTCATCCAAAATATCTGACGGTTTTGCTACTTGGACAAGAGGCAATAGCACACCGATGGCTTTCTCATTGAAGAAGGCTTTATTGAAACCTTCTCCTCCATTAAAACTATCAAGACATTTTCCTAACCTCTCCTCGTCCTCATTTACATCCTCTTCGCTTTCAATTGACTGATCCTAGTCGCTATCCTCGTGTTGTACACGCTCAATAACTTCGTTGACGGTAAAACGAGCCGCCATCTTGGATTGTACCTTTACGCGCGAAACCGCTGATCATGACCAATGGAAATCAAGGGGGGGGGGGGGGGGGGGGGGTCAGGCTTATATTTTTCTAAGAAAGGGGTTCAAAATAAAATTTCAGTTGTAAAAACGCAAGAATATATTCAAACAAATGTAAATGTACAAGAATATATTCAAGCAAAAACAGGTATTCGGAGCCAAGCTATGGAATGAGGGAGGGTTGTTGGGGAGGGGGAGAGAGGTTGTTTAAGAGATGTGTAATTTTTTAACGACTGTATAATGAATGGTATGTTATATACAGAATCGAGAAAAGATACCTCTGAAATGAATTTCATATGGGGTGGGTCAAAAATTAAATTTAATACTTCAAGGGGTGGGTCAGGGAAAAATGTTTTAATGCAGACAAAAAAAATCCCCCCCCCCCCCCCCACATAAATAATGACCGGTCCCTTACCATGAATGGCAACTCTTAGACTAGCGATTCCATTATGGAAGTGAGTTGCTGCGATCTAGTGCCTTTTTGCTTAGTTGTAGTGGCACTATTAAGTATCAATGAAAGAGAACGTAAATCGATAAAAAATCTATGAGGCTGTGTTAAGTTGCACTATAATCCAACATTGCACTGCTACAGTAATGTAAACATCAAGCCACTAAAGTTTCAGTTTCTACAATTAATGATAAAATGTAGGTGTCTTGTACAGACTGTATATGGAAATGTCCAGCATGACATTTTATATTTGTTGATATATTTATAATAATATATATAATGACATTTTATATTTGTTGATATATTTATTATAATATATATATATATATATATATATATATATATATATATATATATATATATATATATATATATATATATATATGTATATATATATTGACACATATTATACATATTTGTTGGGTGATTCTTTATAGACTAATAAGTTATTCCACTACTTCATATGTGGTATTAATCATTATAATCCACAAGTGCATCCTGTCTGTAAAGACGCAGGTGATCACATGAGTTAATTAATGCTTTAATGAGTTAATTAATGAGTTAATGCTTTGATGGAAGTGAATAATTTTAACGGACGGGACTTAACAATTCACATGTCTGACTGTTTCAAATTGTATCGGAAAGCTAACATGGGCGAAGATTCTTGCGAAATTTTTCATTGCTATAGCTACGCTATGTGGCCACGTGGAAATCGGGAAATAGACGGCTGTCAATCACATATAAATCGTTAGAGTAGTTTCCCATGTACGCTCTCACATTCCCCATATATTTGCAATTTGCGAAGGCCACAAGTTTATAAGTGATAGTTTTAAATCAAAAGAGTGGTATTGTTTTACTGTAATCCGTCTAGTACCAAAATGTGTAATGTTTTGAAAATTTAATGCCGTATTTCTCTTGTGTAATCCGTATTCGGACAACCCTATCATGTTTAGCTATTATTTGTAAAAAGTGGTGTCATTTTTTAGTACGGAATGGAATAATTATTACATCAGTAGTTTATTTATCTTACGGAATTATTATGACGAAAATCGTTTGCGCATCTTGATATCAAGATAGTTTCGATTAGATTAGGCTAATATCGTGACTGGTATCACTAGTGTACGAGGCTTGGATTACCACCGGAAGTCGCTAGGTAAGATGGGTAATACCGCTGAACATTTATTTTGTATCGCGGTTTCGGGCCTCCACATCCACCCGGGGCAAATTGCTTTCCGAGAATCAAGGAAATAAACTGGGAAAGCACAAGAAACAAGGAAAAAACATGGATCACTATATTATCTGGACTTTTGTGCTACTGATTTGTAAACCAGGCAAGTATTCATATTTTTTTTCAGTATTCTCTGTTTTTGTTCTGTTTGGCAGACGATCAAGAACGCAGTCTGTATTGTCTTAAATGCAACAATGTTTTCGGTTAAAATTTCATCACCGATATATCAGAATCAAGCGATAACTCCGAACAGAACCAAGGAATAGTTTCATTTTCCAATATATTTCCACTTTTTCCAGCTTTTTTCGAAAATGATCAAAAATAGTTAAATATGTCAAAAAATATTCTTGTGGCGGGCAAATTTCGCTTTTAGCTTGCAAATTTCCCTTTCAGCTTGCAAATTTCCCTTTCAGACTAGCTTATGTCGCCGTAATTAGAACTGTGTAAGAATATTTCAATTTCATATGTCTGATATTTATGACAATAAAATATTTCTTGTGTGTTATGTATCGACCGTAAATGTGTAATAACCTCCAGGAAACTTATGGCAAGCGAAACAGGATAAAAGTGTAGTGAGATCGAATTCACATATTGAGAATAAAGAATATTCTTCACAAATTCGTTTAGAAATGTTCTACAAATTCTCGATAGTTTATAGGCGGCATTTGATTCTCGTTCAAAGGCAACTCGGAGTTTGTTTGCCGACTCCAAGGCTGCATCAAAATTATTGTTATTTAACTTGTTGTTCGAAATGGTAACATCAATTTGGTTTAATTCGCAGAATTAAGTATTATTTACCTCTTCAGGCTCGCTTACTTTTTTATAATAGTTTAGTGTTACCTATCCTAGATTATGCCGATATTGTCTGGGGAGACAAGGATAATGCAACACTCATGAAAGAACTTCAGCTTTTACAGAACAAAGCTGCTAAATTGATTTTAGACAAGCCAACTTCATCTTCGGCAACTGAAGCCTTAACAACCTTAAAATGGCTAAATCTAGTAGACCGTAGAAAATACCATATATGTATTTATATTTACAAATGTACACTGTAAAAACTGCCTGGTTGAAACAACCAAAAAAAATGGTTATAACCAATTGAAATGGTCATTTCAACCAATTTCTTATTGGTTGGGAAAACAACCAAAATCAATATGGTTGTTGTTACCAGATTTATTTTGGTTGAAACAACCGTCATACTCATAACCAATTGAAACGGTCATTACGACCAATTTTTTATTGGTCGATAAGATGACCAAAAGCAATATGGTTGTTATTAACAGATCTATTTTGGTCAAGACAAACTATGATACTTGCTCTCTTTATATAAAAAACAACACCTCAAAAACGCATTCTGCTTTCATACAATCTTTATGGTTGTTACAGCCAAAAAAAATTGGTTAGTTTTTTAACCCAAAGAAGATAGGTCATAACAACCAAATGTAAGGGGTTGTTAATATTGCCAACGATAGGGTTGTCAGCTCGACCAAATCATTCCGGAATTTTTATTTGTGAACGAGATCAGACATATCTGCAGTTTCAACTGAGTTTCGGTACTAAACTGAAATGTAATATTTGCCTCCATGGGCCCCTTTCAATGAACGGGTATCCTACCAAAACTCGATTATATACTACAGTTAAAATGTCACGCTTTTATGGCTATAATCTCAACCAAGGAACGATTTCCTGCACTATACGAAAAGAAACACGAAAATATGTATATTTTTGTGGTTTTAGCGTAATTTTAGCGAATTAAGTGGTGATTGGAAGGAAACTGGGAACGAGTCCCATGACTACTTGCGAGCGCTTAATACCCATCGTGCATCGCGTCTAGCAAGAAGCCCGCCATTTTTCAACGGTCAACGGTCGTTGGTGCGACACGGCTTAAAAACGCGTGATTGGCTAATTTCATTTCGTCACTGGGCGTGCGCACAATAAAATCCGCTGGGATTCGCGGGCTTGCATTGCCATGAGGTCTTGAAAATGGTGAGAGATAAGAGAGTGTTTTGGTGTTTTTTTGTACCTGTTTTGAGTATCGTGAAAGGTCTTCTTGATCGAAAAGGTTGCCAAAAGAAAAGTATGAAATATTTTTCACGTATTTGAAGGAAAACCTGAAGGTTTTGGGTTACGATTGCCTTGATATATCTGCTTATTCAGACTTCATCGACAGTCATGAGACGGTTTCCTTGTTACGCCTAAGGTAAGTTTTTTTAGAAAAATATTATATATTTAGGAATTTTTCATTCGATTATTTAATCTTTGACATTTTTGGTTGTTTTGACTATCCAAATTTGAACTAGATGGATGTTGGCTTACGAATAACATGTGGAATTTTGCTTTTTTAAACCTAGAAAAGCAGAGATTATCATCACATTCGAACTTTGGATGGTTCTTAAAAGAACCGTTTTTTTTAATGTAAGAGTTAAAATTGAGTTCTACTGAATATTCGCTGGAGTATTCTCAATAAGAAGAATGGATAAGATGCAAAGGAGCCAACGATTTCCCGTCATGCCATACAGTGACTACTGGTGAAGTTTCATGTGTCGAGCAAGACCCCATGTCGTCTTGTATGATTTATTACATCCTGGGTGAGAACACCTCTTTACTTTATCATCCTGTGGAGTTTCCTTCGTATCCTCGCTTGTCTGTGGCTTTGAGTGGCGGTTACTAAATGTTGGTTCTGCATTTGGGTCTCTTGGAAGTGCAGTTAAACGATGAGCAACGGCTTTCTGAAGTTCAAGAACCTTGACGAGGTATGAAGAACGTTCAAATGTATCTTCCTCTTTAATAAGCTTGTTATCTTCATCATCGTCATCATCATCATCGTCATCATCAGACTCATGCTCTTCATCAGCGTCATCATCACCATCACCCGCTAAGTACCTGATTTATATCAGGAGAGATATTTTAATATCTTGGAAAAGCTGTTAATGTTGATTACAGCGTGAAGCGCAAAAGTATTATCACATTAATTTTAATGTATTTGAATACTTCTATGCACAGGCTTTTGTATGTTAAACCGACACATTTGATGTGAAGCTGTCTGGTTTTACCAAATAATGCATGTAAAAGCTTGTTTTGCAGCAAAAAGCCAGTGCATACATGTAGAAGTATGCAAATATATTAAAAGTGGTCATATTTTTGCATGTTGTGCTGTAATATTATAAACTATTTTCAGCAGTGGTATGTTTTCTAAATTACCTGTTCATTGTCAATGCTAGTTGATCAATGCGCTTTCTCATTGGATCTAGGCATACAGGACAAACGGTGCTTTCCATTGCTGCATATTGGTGGTCTGCCCATGGACGTTCAGGTTCAAGTAAACAGCACTTATGAAATGAATGGCCACATGTGAGCCTTTGAACATTTGGCTGTGAATCATCCTCTGCATCACAAGTTGGATGGTCGCAAAATACCATTGGATCTGGGAGAGTGTCTTCACCAAAAGCATATCCAAGAGGAAAACACCTTTGATCAAGAGTGGCATCCAAAGCTGGTAAATAGTATGGCTGAAAATTGATTTTTTAGTACATTAGTATTTTATTGAAGATATTTTTATATGGTTTTATCTAGTTGTTTTTTTCATAACGAATAACTCAAAGAAAAATTATTGCAACTTAAAGTACCTGATATTTACGTTGTCCCTTTGGAATTTTTTGAGTTTGCCCCATGGTTTCCCAAGCAGAGGCAAAGAGGTCTATTAGGAACTCGGCTGCTTTAAGTGAATGAAAGGAAAGGTCAGTTTTCCCTTCCCCTCGCTGGTATCGAGGAACAAAATTGTCGTAGAATTGGCCTTCAAATCGTTGGGCACTGAGGACGTGTGCTTGCTGGCTGATGTATTCTGGAGTGGCCCACATGGGTACAGTCCTAAAACACATTTACATGTATGTAAGTAATTTGATGCATTCATTCTGGATGAGTAAAATTACAAATACAAGTAATGCATTCATAGGATATTTATTCCATGGTACATGACTTCAGAATTAATAGGAAAAAAAAGTTTTCCCTGAATGATTAGCATTTTGTCCTTGAATAATTTTCACCATCTTTCCATTGTTTTACGAAGTTATTAATATTGATAATTTTACCTTCGCAGTCTTGAGTGAAAGACTTCAATCTTCTTCTCGGTGAGGACATTAAGATAGTTTCTTGTCAGATCACTGTAAGCTGGATTTCTTCTATGATGGATGATATCAGACAAGTTGCAAAGGGTTGCCTTATCGTAATTTTTTCTCCTAAAAATTATGAACTGCATTGATATTCTAAACATGGTATCAAGCCACTGTTCAAAATTGCCACTCCTAAAAACGACAACATAAAAATAGAAGACAAGGGGAACTACTTCATCAAATAAGTGGAGGAGTAACATGTACTGTGGATCTTTACAGCAATCCCCAAAAGAATGGAGAACCATATTTCTTATTATAGACCATCCTCCAAATGCTGACGTTATCAGTAACGAGATCTTTTCTGATTTGGGCCGCTTTGGGAGAATTCTGTTTCCACCAAACAAGGCCTTGTACAATTTTTCAAATACTGGTCTGTATATTTGGACAGTTGACTCCTGTATGTTTAATGAAATATGAAATGGACCTTGCCATGGTATAATTGATGGAATATGCTGAGGACCAGTATCTGGGTCCCACTGAAAAGTAAGTGCATTAAAGAATTAGTACATTTTGTGCAATTTAACATTACTGCATTACTATCATCCTTCATTGTCTTGCATTTTTTCAACCTTCATTCCAGTTCAGAATGCTTAACATGTATATCCATATTATGCACAGTAGCTATTAGCCACTATGATAAAAAAAAATTTATCTTGACCCTGTACTGTCAATGTGTCAATTCCTCTTTCTATTAACTATTCCCTATAGGTTCAACATAAAACTCATTTTATTTAATCCTATTCCATCTTAATAATAAATACCCAGAAAACTAACCTCAGCTACAATTTTTTTGTTGTATTTCCAGGTTGGGAAATCTCCTTCTAGAATCAACAAAAAGTCCTTCATGTACTCAACAAGAGGTGGTGCGACAGCTGTGACATGCTGCATTGTCTGGTAGTAATCATGTTTACTATGTAGGTCTTGTTGGAACTCATCCACCAACCAGGTACTTCGAAGAAGATCAAGGTTGTGCCGGTCCTCACCAGTGTAAGCTCTATTTGAAAAGGTCAGGATTATCCTTTCAGAACTAATGTTATTACTAAGAATATTCCATATTAAATACCTACCTGAGGTTCTTTAAGCTCTCTTTTGCAATTGACAAATCAAGTTCTTTATATTCATCTGGGGAGTCCTGTAAGAAGCTGGTAGAAAAGTAATTTGCCAGCGTTCCCCTTAGCTCAAAAAAAGATAGAAACTCTTCAACGTCAATTCCACCTCTGCTGTTTGCAATAGTTCCATCACGGAGTTTTACTGGTACAGTCCTGTGTATTTCTCTGTAATCTGGGGGTCTTGGTATTCCTCTACAACTTGAAGGGAGGTCCACCATTGTTGTGCACATGTGGATGGCAGTGCTTGTAATTGCCTCTCGAGGACTTTTTTTACAGTGGATAAAGTGGATGTCATCCTCGAGGAGCAATACAAGCGACTTGTTCTGATTTAAAAAAATAGATAAAAATAAGTTGACTTTTATTTATAATCACAACATGAGTTTATTATAGTTGTATCCTGAGCATTGCCAAATTAACTTACTATATGTGCATTTTTGATTGCCTTTGGGATTTCTTCTTTGTTTGATTTTGATAGGTCTTTGCTGTAATTCAAGATAGTGTTTGGATGACTGGAGTACCCCATGAGCATTCCAGACATCAGCCCATCGCAACTTGCACCACTCAACTTTAAATGGAGGCCATGCTGTTTCTGAAGAGCATTTATTTTCTGAATCAAGAACAAACATATTTGATTTTAAATGTTGTTTTGTCTGTGTGTTTGTGTGCGTGTGTGTGGGCATAAGTATGTTTAGTATAAACCTACTAATGGTCTATCACAAGGTTTATAGGTTTATACTAAAACAATTAGACCTCTCGGCCTTCTGCCTCATGAACTATTGGCTTGTATACCATTCGGGCTGCAGGTCTTCACTGTAATCGTTAAATGTTATCTCTTTCATATGTTAATGTTTTTGAAGGATAAGGTCATTTTTTTACCTGATTTCTGAAGAAGCTCATATTGTGTAATAGTGAGACAACTCTAATTTTCTGTTTGTTGATCCTCTCCTTGGATGGGCCATGGTTTTCATTATTAAGAATTGAGTTCAAAATTATGGAGAACAAGCCAGGAGCTCTTTCATTACAGAACTTTTCCATTTTTTCAGCATCAAAAAGATTTTCACCTCCCTTTTGGTAATGAATGGCAAATGCTTTGTGGAATTTCTTAAATCCCTCATTTTCTGTAAAATGAAGTAATTTAAATATTTGTTTTTTTATTCATATACCAGTATTCATCCTTTTTATGAATTAAATATATGGGCACTTCCTTTCATATCTCATACCCACCACATCCCCATCCCAAATTTAGGTATTGTCGAGAGCTGGGGTGTGCTTTAGTATTATTTGCATATCAATTTTTATTATATACATTATTGATACTCGTGTGCAGGAAAGGGGAAAAAACAACATAAATGAAGTGCATAGTAATTAATAAAATGGGTATTCCAGTAAACACTGAATAAAATATACCTTCCAATTTCTTTCTTAGTTCTAAATTTTCTTCCTCGAGTTCCCTGGCACTTGACTGAAAGTTCAACAATTGAACTTTTTGCTTGTTAACTATGTTTTGCATTGTCTTATTTTCCTCCTCCAGCTTCAGAATTTTTTTTTGTAAAACCATATCTGTATCCAGACTGCTTGCAGAATTTTCTTCCATTGACCTCTATATTTGTTACACAATTTTGAAAACGTTTGAATATGTGGTATGGATTAAAAATTGCAACGTTGGCAGGAATAAATTACCTTTCTTTCCTTTGCCTTTTCATAAAGTGGATGTTTGGTAATAATTTCAATTGCTTCTGCTTCTCTTAAATGAACATTACATATTTTTGAACTAAATTTATCTCTATTTAATTCATCAAATACTCGGAAAAGCCGGATTGGACACTCGTGAAGTCCGCTTGAACAGGGACCCTGAAGGGGGAAGCAACAAACGTCTTGAACATTTCGTCTGCATTTCTGGAAATGGTACCGGCACAATGACACTTTTTCATTAAATCCACAACTTCTTGACTCGGAACCAGAGTAAATTTTTACATTTCCGCTACAACTTGTGTCCTTACAATTTCTTAAAATACGAAAAGATTCTGCGCAAACAGTTTCAGCCATTGCTGTCAATGTTTTTCTTTTGCGGTCTTTCTCTAGGAAACCAGCTCAGAGGAAATCCCTTGTGCAGGCGCGTCAAAAAAGGCGGGAAAACGAGACTAAAGTAAACACAAAGACTTTGTAATACAAGGAACTTTATTTGACAATACATATCAAAAGATTTCCAATTAAATTAATTTAGGCTTAAAGCTAATATAGATTTTTATTGACCAGCCTAAGCGAGCAATGATTGTTCGTAAGATTAACATGTCCACCTTTACGTTCTTGAAAGATATATTATTACTTTCAAAAGGAAAATCTAGCATGGCCAAATTTGAAATTCAATGGCCATTTCATATTATCTAGAACAGATGTTAATGAGTAAAATATCAAAGTTTTAAGCTTAAGTCTGTTGTCCTGACCTTAAGTCTGGCTAAAACGTAAACATTACCTACAGATTACCTACATCAATTTGGTTCACGATTGTCGAATTTTGTATTTTGTATATCTCGATAACCATCATGTTGATCTCCGTCTAAACATCACTGCCACTTTCTAAGGACTTCTTGGATTATATTGTGCCTGATAATTTAGATATTTTGGCAGCCAGGAAGCTTTAAAAAGGATTCAAAGTCGCATGGTTTTGAAGCACGAAGAAGTCTAGAGCGTCCGCCATTTTGTTTTTTATAATTTCGCGCATGCGCACGCATTTTTAAGCCGTGTCCGTTGGTGCTCTTGTGTTCTAGCTCTTTTCTCTAATTTTTATCGCCTTTTGAACGTATAAACCTCCTGGATTATCAGTGGAGTACTTCTAGATGACTTGGAGAAGGTGTTTCGCATTTCAAGTCGAATGATAAGCAATTCTTTACTCATATAAATGCCTTTCGTTACATCAGAGTTAGTAGTCACTCTAGCTACATTATTCTCTCAAAACTATAAGTAACCTCAGATAAGAGATTATAATCTCTTATAGTATAATCTCTTATTTGAGGACCTTAATATAAGAAATGTTACTAGTTTTGATGATTTATCGATGAAATATTTTTTAGATTTGAACTACTGCTGAAGTACTGTAGTTCTTCTATTTCCAGATATTAGAATCATAGAACTTGAATGACCACTCAACTTTCTGTACTAGTCTTGTTATTAAAGAAGAGCTATGTTTTTTTACTTCTACAGATATTAGTTGAATACTGAAGAACTGGTATAGCGAATTAAGAAGAAAATCAGCTGAGTACCCATCACATCTCACTTAACATCCTGTTTCAAATCCAGTCAAAATGTTTTATTTCTATTCAAGCAATGGATAATACCTATGGAATCTGAACTACCCAAACTTTATTCAAATGGGTTAAGCGAACCCAAAAACCTCTAGGTTTTGTTTTCTACTTTTTGTTTATACTGGAAATAGAATATTAAGGGAGTTTTGTGACACTTAGTAATGATTATCCAAAATCTCCAAATCCCCATGCAGTTGAAATGTGTTCAATATTTGCAGTCATTCAAATTCAAACTGCTGGGGATTTTGGTCATCAGAGTTTTACAAACTTGCCTTCATATTCTATGTCCAGCATCAACAAAAAGTTGAAAAATAATCTACAGAGGTTTTTTAGGTTTGTTTCACTCATCAGAATAATGTTTGGGTAGTTAGGATTCAATAGGTTTTATTCATAGCTTGAACATAAATAAAAAGGCTTGAATGCTTGCAATTTAGGATTTTGAAGACATTGGTAGGCAGTTGGCCATTTAGCCATAGTCTTTAATATAATAACATAGAGACTGAATTAGTTCTTAATAATACTAGGTTGTTTACATCCTCGGTAATCCTCGGTTACATCCAAGGATGGGTTGTTTATTGTTAATTTGTATGCTTGTCACAAGTTAAGCTTAAGTTAAACTTATTTTCCATTTAATATTGTGAAATGAAACCAATGGAATGTCAATAAAAATGTTGTTTAGTTGGAACTGCATGTTTTTGGTGTTGATACTTAAAGATCCTTGCATTGATATTTTCTACCAATTTTTAATGGTACATACTACCAATTAAATTTTGACCATGATGAATTGGTTGAATTGACAGGAAGTAACCCAAAAAAAACTGGTTATCTCAGGTGCATTGCCTTTACAGTAAACAATTAGTTATATTAACCAATACGTCTGGTTATTATAACCAATGTCGTAAGGTTGTTATAACCTAAAGGTAATAGTTCATAACAACCAATATCACTATGGTTACATTAACCAATGCGTTTGGTTATTATAACCAATGTCGTAAGGTTGTTATAACCTAAAGGTAATAGTTCATAACAACTAATATCACTATGGTTACATTAACCAATGCGTTTGGTTATTATAACCAATAAAATGAGGTTGTTATAATTGTTCATAATAACCAATATTTTTTTGGTTATATTAACCAATTTTTTTATAACCAATAAATACGGTTATTTCAACCATAAAAAAACTGGTTATCTCAGGTGCATGAATTCTCCCAATGTTTTTGGGTTGTTTTAACCAGGCAGTTTTTACAGTGTACAATATTATATTAAATTAATATATTAAATTTGCTATCTTGCTTTTGGCTTCACTTGTCATCTACGTATACGTTTAATTAAAACTACATTGCGTTTACCTAATATATAACAAACAAAGCAGCTTTCAAACAAAACGGCTTAAGGTGACTGACTACTTTTGAACCGTTCAATTTGAGCCCAAGATGCGCGCCCGCACAAAAAACGCTTATAACCGCATAACAACCTTCAAAATTTTATTGAGGGATCATACACGTTTTGAACTTCAACGGGGCAAAAACCCCAAATTTTGCACGGGACTCTATATTTTTCTTTAAATTTCCTAAAACAACCGGTAAAAACCAATCTTTTGAGAAAGTTTGAGAAAAACGTAATTATTAGAAAAAAAGCGTTTTATTTGATTTTGTTGTTGTCGTTTGAGTACGATTTTCGGTTGATTGAACTAACAAGAAGCTGAATTTTTAGCTTATTTTAAAACTTTCTTCAATTATTTTTAGTTAGTCTTCAAAAATAATGTTTGAAGTAGATGTCCTGAGAAAATTGCTTTCAGAGCTTCTTTAATTTTTGTGTGCAAAGCTTGATTTCCGCCATTTTTCTTTCGAAATCTTGTCAAGATGGTCATATTCAAAATTCATTATCTCGAAAACAAGCTCGGGACACCCCATTTTTGTTTTCATTTTTGGAATCAGCGTTACATTCTGTGTAAAATATCTTTCTAAGAACAATTTGTAAGTATTCCTTGCTAAAGTAGTCAGTCACCTTAGTTAATAGTAATATTTATTTTAAATAACGCCGGTTACAGCGTTACCACTTCTTCTGATTTTACCAGAACTCACGCAAAAGGAAAAACTGAAAGAAAAACCATTATTTTAAGCCTTCAAAAGCATTAGAAAACTTTTCAATTCGAAGAAAAATAATCATAGATTGTAGAACATATATATGTATAGAACAAAGGATTTTATTTAGCAAATGTTAAGATTTTTTTTAGATGGAAAGTGAACTACACTGAAAATTGTCGAAAAATATAATAAGCTTAAGCTTACATTCGCTTGAACTTCACATGCAAGAGACATATTCATTAATGCCAGATAATGATTTTCTTTGTTAGTAAATTGGTCAAAATTTTAATATGATTGTGAAATATTAAATCTTCCAGGTGATCTGACTAGGCGCGCAAAGCATGATTTCCTGATCTGAAAAAGAATCAATCCCATCATCCACCGTACGCTCAATTCACTTGAGTTTCATGGCGGCCATCTTGAAAATAGGCTAATTATGAGCGACTTTCTCGCCAATAAGTCTTTTCTTATTGAAAACGAGACACTATAAATAACAGTTAAAAGGATTTTCTTAAGGTTCAAAGCATCCTGGAGATTACCAAGGACAAAACAGCAGCGTAAGGTGTGGAAATTTTAGTTAAATCCTGCCAAGGAATCGAGAAAGCTTTTCGGCGCGCAGCTTCTTCGAGATCGTTTCAACGGTAATTCTTTAATAAAAAACCATGAATATTAACCTAACCGATGAAAATATATTCTTAGTCTCATCTAGACAACATATTCTTTGAAGTAGAAACATTTTTAGCCTTAAATAATCGGCTAAATGACACTTTTCCTAGCATTATTGTACTTGTATGCTATTTGGTTTTGTTTTGAATTCCCTCTGTTAATTCATGATTGAGCTCGAAAAGACGTATGGGATTGATTCTTTTTCGGATATCACGATTCGCAATCTGATTGGCTAATCGTTTTTCCTCAGATCACCTGGTTGTTTTTGACATCAGAATTCCTCGCGTGAGGCTCGCTGGCCGTCAAATATATTTTTTCAAAGAAATTAGTCTTAGCCTTTTTTCTTGAAAGCTTCAAATATCGTTTTTTTTGGATCACAAGTATTGCAAGAAAAAGATAATAAAAACGTAAAATGCAGTAAAAACGACAAACAACCGACTATCTGACAGTTTTTCTGACAATGTTTGCCGAAGCAACGTCCTTGCCTTGTCTGAGAGTTTCTGCAGCTATTTTGTTTTTGAATTTACATTCTATGAAGAGTTTTCTACGGAACTGGAATATTATTCTTGCAGTATAATCAGGTTTTTCTGGTCTACAGGCCACTTTTTTCTCTCACTGAAGTTTCAGTCACGAAACTTCATCGTAAGACTAATAATCTTCCCCCGCTAAATCTTCTTTAGCAAGTCGCTAAAGTCGAAAAATTGTTTTTGTTCACTTTAAGACAGACATGACTTCGATTAAACGTATTTTTCGCTTTGCGATACTATAGCTCCGCTATAAACAATTGTATATCACTGGCTTATGGTGATTTTCTATTTCTTCACAGCGTATTCCATCATAAAGGGTCCAACTAATATTGAAGGTTTCATTGGAGAGGATGCACACTTTACGTGGAATACGACAAACCAACAAGAACTCCTTTCAGTCAACTGGGGGATAAGAAAAGGCAACATCGCTAACCCTCTTTTTATCCATGTTAATGAATATACTGAAAGAGTGAACATAAACGATGATCTTGATGACACGATTAAAACTAGGGTAGATTATCGTGGGAACTTGAAAAAAGGTTTCCTATGGTTTGTGTTGAGGAACATTACCGTCAATGACACGAATGAATATATTGCAAGCATCACTGACAATGGAGGTAGAGTTCTACCATATCCTGTACGCTTAGTGGTTGCACGAAAGAGGGAAGGTAAGCCACTGCATTGATTTACAATGATATTTTAACAGCATGTCTTTTCTTAGTTCAGATATTTTCAAGAAAATGCTGTGAAAAAAAGTCTAAACATGTTATCGCAGCAGACGCTCGATCATTAAGCCACGACAGAAGAATGGTCACTTATACACACGAATTCTAAACTCATGCCTTCATTTATTCTTGTTTGACGTTTAGATAATGATGGCATGATAGCTACAAAACATATACAACAAAACCTATTAACTAAGTTATAATCTACAAAAAGGAATAAGGAAAGGAAAAAGGTCGAATACTTACAAAACGCTGTTTACACTGAGAACGGTTAACGATACTGACTCGATACAAAAAAGCTACATGCATTATACTGATGAACACTCGCTTAAGTAAACATTACAAAAAGAACAAAAGAACAGAATAAAAATTAAGATAACGTCAATTTTGACAAAGCGCTGAAAAAGAAAGGGAAAATATTACTTAACAAATTAAGCAATGGAGAATTTGAAGGCGAAGTATATCTTATATCGGAGAATACTGATTAAATCAGGATTGGTTGAAAATTGTAAAGTTTCAAATTACAGATCATACATATTTATTATGTTGTTTTTCTCGACAGTAAAACCAACAGCAAGACCTTCTGCTTCTACAGACACAACAGCTGTATCTCCAAGCATGACAAGTAAGTATTTAGCTTGAGTAAGGCACAACAATATTTTACAGGTAAAACTTTGCAACATTTACATGCCAGATATAAGCGTCCATAACTATAAAACCTATATAAATTAATAGAAGTAATTATGTTTTTGTCCGTTCGTTTTTTTTTTTGCTTTTGTTTGTTTGTATCGCTAATTATCACCACAAATACAAAGTGTCTTGCCTTGTCTTGTATTGTCTTGTTTCGTCTTGTCTTGCATATATCTAATATCGGTACTGCAATTGCAAATCACTTATCGCCATTCGCCGTTCGCCCCTTAGCTATATATTGCATGGTTATCCATAGGTAATCCTCAATTTACTCGAAACCCTCAAAGTGTTTACCATGTGTCCAGTGGAAGTACAGCAAGACTTGTGTGGGATCACTATGTTAAGAATAGAATTGCCCATTACCTGGCATATACAATGAGGTGGTCGTTACACGACAGAAATGGAGGCACAGTAGTAATTGGTGTTTTCACTGGATCAAAGTTTGTTACTTCAAAGGACTGCCCCGCAAGACTGCGAGGTCGAGTCAGTAAAGAGTCGACTGCTACTCTGGTCATCTCTAATGTCACCACTGCTGATAGTGGGATATATTCATTTCATCTGCGTTGGCGTTCAATAAGTGAATCGAACATAAAAAGCTTAGCCCGACTCATCGTAACTCGTAAGTTCCTGACATATTGTCATGGTCATCTCATTTTTATAGTAAAACACCAATAAGATGTCAATGAGAGTTCTCGAAGTGATCAGATTTTAATTTATTGATCACAGTGTAGTCGATTATAGTGTATTCTTGTTTTGTTATGCTTGTGATCCATATACGTTTAAAAGCTGTCAATCAATGCACCATTTCAAGTAGCCATTGTTTCGAATTAATGCAATTAACAACAGATAAACATAAAAAGACTCCCCTGACGTAACTGTCTTTAGCATATAGCATGAAAAAAAAACCTTTATAACTTCAACACGTATCGCTCAAACTACATGATTTTCCTTGCCAGTGAACAGCTCACCTAATGTAGAATATATACTGAGAATATTGTGACATGTGTCATAGGCACTTTAAGTTGCAGTGTTTAGTTTATAACAGAAGTTATTATCTTTATGTTAGTTTTGTTCGTTCGTTCGTTTTTTTTGTTTTTGTTTGTTTGTTTATTTGTTTGTGTTTACTTTAAATTTGTATCGCTAATTACCCCCAGATACAATGTGCACCTCATTTGGATCATGCACCCACTTACCACCCAGTCCGTGTACGAAATCTCGGAGCAATTTACTAACGTAATTTTGTAACTATTTTAACTATTTATGATCCACAGCTGCCTATAACAAAACAACAATAAGCTCGAATATTACAAGTAAGTCCGGTATTGAGTAACTGTATCATTAAAATAGAATATTTGTGCAGCCACTGCATGTCTAGCTTCAGATTCACGGTATAGACTCTTTAGACTCGTGATGTCAAAGCAGCTCAATTTGGAGGACAAAACAAAATATTTCAATCTCCTGAGAAATGGAAACCTACTTTTTAGTCATCCAAATTGAGTTGCATTCCGAAGTGCTGCAAAAGGGGGTATAGTACAGATTTGCAATTATGGCCAAAAAAAAAATATATATATATATAATATCTTTGCACAAATACCTAGGATAAGGGTATTGTCTTATCGATAAATATCCCCCCCCCCCCCCCCCCCAAATACAACGTGCATCTCGTTTAGGTCATGCACCCACTTACCACCCAGTCCGTGTACGAAATCTCGGAGCAATTTACTAACATTTGAATAAACGCAAATCGTAATTTTGTAACTAGTTTAACTATTTATGATCCACAGCTGCCTATAACAAAACAACAATAAGCCCGAATATTACAAGTAAGTCCGGTATTGAGTAACTGTATTATTAAAATAGAATATATGTGCAGCCATTGCATGCCAAGTCTAGCTTCAGATTCACCGTATAGACTCTTTAGACACGTGATGTCAAAGCAACTCAATTTGGAGGACAAAACAAAATAATTTCAATCTCCTGAGAAATGGAAACTTACTGTTTTGTCATCCAAATTGAGGGGCTGCATTCCGAATTGCTGCAAAAGGTCGTATAGTACAGATTTGCAATTATGGCCAAAAAAATATATATATAATATCGTTGCACAAATACCCAGAATAAAGAATTAACTCTGTAAAATAATTTAATTTATATTGTTATCCAACCTATTCAACAATTGTCATCTGTCATCCAACATGTACGATGGTTTCAAGAGACAACACGACACTTTTTAAGCTATCTTTGCTGGGTTTTTCGAACTCTGCCTTGGTATGGCTGAACGCTTACTTAACAAACAGAACACAATCTATTGTAACTAACGGAGTGGTCTCTGACCCTCAACCTATCCATTTTGGAATCCCTCAGGGATCTATTCTAGGGCCCTTACTATTTATCATATATATTAATGACCTCCCCTCAGTAATTAAGGATTGCAGTATTCAGCTCTATGCTGACGATACTATTCTTTTTTTCAGTAGTAAGTCTGTTAGTGAAATCGAATCTCGTCTATCTAATGATCTTACTAATATAATTAGTTGGCTCGACGAAAATTTCCTTTTTCTAAATTATACTAAGACAAAAATCATGTTGCTAGGTACCCACCAAAGGCTAGCTAAAGTCAATGATTTTACAGTTAAAGCACGCGACTCTTTTTTTGAAAGAGTCTATCAATTTAAGTACTTAGGAATAATGCTTGATCCATGCCTCTCTTGGAATGACCACATCGACTACATGACCTCTAAAATTTCAGCACGGATAGGCATGTTGCGGAAAGCTCGTAAGGTCATCCCCAGGGAGGCATGCATGACACTATACGATGTCATACGAAGTCAACAAAGACTACCTAGACAAATTACAACGTCGTGCAGCCAGAGTCATAGAGGGTTACAAATCAACCGACCAGATTGATGTGGGCAATACTTTCTCTTGGTCATCTCTACAGTCTAGAAGATCAAATAATATCTGTCTACTAGTCCACAAATGTATCAGTAACCTAGCCCCCTCTTATCTACTAAACGAATTTAATTTTTCATCAGACATACATAACTACAACACTCGAAATAGGGATCTTCTGAGACTGCCGCTAGCCCGTACTTCTAAATATCAGAGCTCCTTCCGGGTTAATGCTGTCAAAACGTGGAATCTTCTGCCCGCCAAAATTAGAAAGGAAACAAATTTTTCCAAATTCAAAACGGCTTTGAAAAGCCACTTCAAATCTTTGTAATCAGTTCTTTTCGTTTCTCCTTTTCGTCTTGTGTTACCATTATTTGTATTTAATGTTGTTATATTGTTATTAGATTTAGCTATACAGGTCCCCATTTAAACTAGTTTTACTGAATTGGGCAACCTGTTTAAATATTATTAAAAACAAAACAAATTTTTTTTTTATCGTCATAGTTGTTAAGTAATGAGTGAAAATCTTACGATGTA
Organism: Anthopleura xanthogrammica; assembly: GCA_964019055.1. NCBI lineage: Eukaryota > Metazoa > Cnidaria > Anthozoa > Actiniaria > Actiniidae > Anthopleura > Anthopleura xanthogrammica. Next base: position 14,416,343 of record OZ025210.1, read on the forward strand.
TAACCAAAGGAATACAAAAGGAATCTATTTAAAATGATCTGGCATATAGTGCACTACATATTGAAAACCGGTATTCTTGAATTTACGACAACAAATTAAGATAGCATTGGTAGTGAGGATAGGATTATATGGTATTCAAACCCCAAGGTTAACAGTGACACACGAGAAACTGATCGAGTTGACTGAAAACAAACTATTTTATAAAAAAAACAAAAAAAAACGGCAAAGACCAAATTAGAAAAAAGGCCTTTATATTTCACGCGACCAAGGATATCCTTGCACTTTGCCTCGCTATGATGCACTTGGTTGCGTTCATAATAAACTAAATATCATGTAGAGTTCAAAAATCCTCGTTTACAGTTCTTCGTGGTTTCAGCCTACTCCACCAGCTGTCAAACTCACATTCCTATCACATTAGCCTAAGTAGCGCCTCTCCACCCTCCCCTTCTCCCTCCCCGTCCCTCTTTCCTAATCCCCTCCCCTTTCCCGGCCCCAAAGAGCCGCTACGCAGGCTACTATCACAGACACTTTGCAGCATTATCATGTGACTTATCGTTTATTGTTTCCCTTTTCTGTCTGTTTTAATTGTAAGCACCTGAACCGAGCTCAACGAAGCCAATAAGACAAATTAATGTCCACCTAATGGCTATTGCACTGGTAATGTCGCACTTCTAAATTTAGGTAAATATTGCACTAGCATTAATAATGACTTAATTTCTTTTTTTAATTTTATTTAATAATGTTATTTGAAGACAAACTTTAGAAATAAAATTCTCGAGCTTACTCTTAGCTCGAGGCTTTGAGAGTTGAGGCCATGTCGCTATTTTTTCTTTTTCTTTTTCAGAGTCTGCATCATTTGATTCCTTGGATGGGCGCATCCAAAGAAAAGATGAAGAGAGTCGTGTCCGGCTTTTGTGCGTGTATCAAGGCATCATCTAACTTTCAATTTAACTATTAATCGAAAAATCTTTTTACATAAAATTATAATTGTAATTTTTCTTATAAAATTCACCATAACATTTTCAATTGGGAGAGGTTTGAACGGAAAATGGTTGGGAGGGAATTGAAATATGGGAATTTGAAAAACAGTGACGGAATGAGAATTAAATCAGCAAAATGGAGCATGTGAATGTGAAAAATGCTAGAGGGGGATCAGCTATACATTAACACAATCGAGTTTTAAAAGTCAGTAGCAACAATTATCGAGGGATAATAGCGCTGATCTTTGAATCAGTTAATCTTCAGTTAGTAAGAAAGTAAGTAGTACTTGTTGATGATTGTTATTTATGACGTCGCAACCCTCCCCCAAGGAGCAGACGTAGCTCGTAGACGTATAGGAGCAGGCAGCTCAGTAGGTTAGTGGGCGGGTTTCGGGGTAGGAGGTTCACGGTTCGATGCTCTGTTTCTCAACGTCTGTTACAACTTCTATTTTCCGTGTAGCTTTAACTTATATACTCGTTATAAGGAGCACTGTTAGAGTGAAGGGGTAAAGGGGCACCTTCTTTAAAACGAGCCCCTGACTCGGGAGAACTGGGCAACCATTCCCCGTGCTTCGAAGTAAAATAAATTACTTTAACCTTTATAACCTTTACCAAGGCGACAAATAATGACCGGTCCTTAACAAACACCGGTCCCGAACTTCTTATATCTACTTGTTATTACATTATGCTAAAAAAAAAAAAGCAAACTAAAAACAATCGTAATTTAGATTTTTGTTACTATAAACCATTTCCTGCTATAGCTAAAAAGATGATAATAAAAAAGGAAGCTTGAAGTTCCACAATTATTGTCCGTGTGATATAATTAATCTGATTTTGTTTTTGTCTTCGTAATTTATACCAAATATTTTAACTTTTAACTTCAAGTAGGATTAACTGAGATCTAAGAAGGTAGTGCATGGTGCTCAACTGGTAAAATTCATGATCCTGCTAACCAGTAAGCTTCTACTGGCATATTTAGTGCTATATAATAAGTAATAATGCCAAACAGCAATTGTTTACTTATTGAGCTAGCTAGTATACCAATGCTCCTTCTCTTATTGACCCGGCATGGGACTATAATCTGTTTTGTCCCCATTCGATGTGAGCAAGTCCTTTCCGCGAACTTTCCGTACAGCGATTGCTTCTCATCATGGAGAGCAAACGAACATCACTTCTTAATGCGAGAGGGATTTTTGGTGTAAAAATTGCTAGTGGGTTCTTCATACTTTCTCATTATGTAAACAGGCTATACTTTTGATTGAAGTACTGTATATTGGCAACATTTTGATCAATGAGTTTAAGGTATTTTTTTTTTGCTGAAATTAGCGACTGGAATCTTCAAGATCATCGGTTGAAAGCCATCTCTAATCTTCAGAGCTAGCCTTTAGAGCACTTAGGCAAAACCCCAATGAGAAACACCTAGAAATATCAAATATTAGGAAATAATAAACTTGATTTCTAAACACTATGGTATATCAAAACCGATAATCTTGATATATACTAAACACCTTAAGATCAACGTGAAGTAAAACAGCTCAACAAATAAGCCACACGAACTCACAAAATAGGTCTGAAAGAGAGAGAGAAAGAGAGAGAGAGAGAGAGAGAGAGAGAGAAATAACCTAAAAAAAAGTTCTAAAAGAGAAGAAAAGGGTTTGTGCATACATGGAGGTTCCGGCACAAGGAATTTTAATTGAAGAAGAGGGACACACCACTGATATGAAAGGAGAAACAAATATGAAACAAAACAGTAAATATAAAAAGAAATGAAAACAAAAGCTTTGCACCATTGGAAACACATGCACGTGGGGCCATCACCCCCTTTCACATTCTTTTTCCCGATTATAAAAAAAGTCGATCCTCTACATTCGAAAGCAGCAAAAAACGCTTTCGCTGAATGATAAATCGACCTTCGAATTTAAAGCTATGTTTCTAGCATTATTTGTTGTCGCTTTAAAGCTGTATGTTGTCCAAGGTATCACATGCAGATATATCTTATTCTGTTCTTCTTCTTCTTCTTTTTTAAATTTCAAACTATTTTTATTTATTTTTTTATTTTTGCTTGTTCAAAAATATACACAAATATATATGTATATGTTTTGTTTCTTAGCTCCGTCAAATCAATCATTTCTTGCAGGACTGGCTAGGTTTACCAAGGTACCGCCAAGTGTGTTGTACGTATCTATTGGAAAAACAGCGCGATTTGTTTGGGACTACACAGCATATGACAGAACAAATGATTTCCAAGATATGTCACCAAAGTGGTCTTTTTATGAACCAAATAATTCGGAATTGGTCATTAAGCGCTTAGCCTAAGGACCAACGGGCGTGATTAGCGGGCGATAAACGATTCACTGGGCGTGTCGCGACCACCGACTAAGTGCTTAGGTTAAATGTAAAGACTGTATTTTACTGGATCGGAACGGCGGTGAATTAGCTCTCCACGAGTTCAACGAAACCAAAAACGACGGTTAACGTAGGTTTATTGAAGATTAATTCGTACCGACCAACACGTAAACTGAAATATAACGTTTACGATTCTTAATGGACCGATTTACAATAAAAATGATTTAAAATACAACAATCAAACTTCATGAATACATAATTGAAATATATAAATGATTGAAATAACAGCGATACATAATTATGTTTTAAGCGATATATAGCACTCTATAAAAGCTAAGTAATTTTACTGAATTTAAACTAGTAGAATGAGTAGTATAGAAATCGGTAACAAACATGTACTATTAATAAGAACTAAACTTATTAAAACAACAAAGATGTACTTACATATCGGTCCCGCTTGCCTCTAAGAGCCAAAGATTTACGACGAAGTTTTCCGAAGCGAAGTTTCAAATGTTACACCCAAAAAGAGCAACTACAGATTCCTCAAAGGGACGCTAAAACTAGCCTTTTATATGCGCGTGGTGACGCTGAAGGGTCCGATTACGCGGTTAACAAAACAGGAACAAACATATTGTAACTAGGGTTAAACTAAAGACAAACTAACTAATTAAATCAATCAAAACTATTAAGAAGCGTCCTTTACACTGCTCCCCTGAAATAGTAATACTATTTCACTAATAAATGTCAATCATAATGATATTATATCGTTCATAATCATTTGTCAATCATGAGACAGTTCAATGTTCAACCTTTGGTAATTCCTCAATCGGGACTTACCCCGATTCCTTGTGGTCGACCCGTAGAAGTAGTACCAGCTTCTGCACAGGACGCTCTAGGTACCGTAGTGGAGCGGTCCTCTTGCCTTTTTTGTCTAAGCAGCTGTCCGCAAGAGCTACTTGGACCTTGCGTACTAGGCCATCTGAGCTTGGGTAGGTAGCCGATACTCGAGCTAGTTGCCAGCAATTCCGTGCTGTGTTGTCGTCCTTGATAATGACGATGTCGTTTACTTCGAGATTCTTTCGCGTGCGAGTCCACTTTTGTCGTTGTTGTAGGGTGACCAGGTACTCCTTTCTCCAACGAGACCAGAATTCATTGATGAGGTGTTGTACTCGTCTCCAGCGCCTTGTGCTGTAAAGGTCTGCTGACTGGAACGAGCCTGGAGGGGCTAGTAGCACCTTTGACTTCGTTGTAAGCAGGTGATTTGGTGTTAAAGGGCTAGGTGATGCTGGATCTGTTAGTTGGTCGACTGTAAGAGGGCGGCTGTTAACTATGGCTTCGGCTTCGCACATTAAGGTTTGCAAAGCCTCGTCATCTAGCTGGGCGCCGTTGTCTTGAAGCAAAGATGCTAATACGTTGCGTACTGTTCTAATTTGACGCTCCCATACTCCCCCCATGTGACTTGCCGATGGTACGTTCATCTTAAACTCGACGAAGTCACAGTTGTCCTTCAACAGTTCCGTCTTCACTCTGTCTACACTCATTTCTTCGAGGGCTTCCTTAAGCTCTCTTCGTGCACCGACGAAATTGGTACCTTGGTCGCTCCTCAGCTGACGAATTGGGCCGCGGCGGCTGACAAAACGCCTGTAAGCGTTCAGAAAGGAGTCTGTATCGAGGCTGTGGGCAACTTCGATATGTATGGCTCTAGATGCCATACATGTGAACAGGGCCCCATAACGTTTTACTTCTTTGCGGCCTAATTTGACCACAAAGGGGCCAAAGTAATCCACTCCACAGCTCGTGAAGGGTGGCGCGCTTTCTACTCGATCTCTGGGAAGATCAGCCATTCTTTGTTCTTGTACTGCTCCCCGTAGTTTATGACACTTGACGCAAGATGCGATGATGCTGCTAACGGTTGATGAGCCACCTGTTATCCAGAACCCGTTGGTTCTGATTTCGTTCAGAGTCATCCCCTTTCCTTGATGCTTTACGCGTTTGTGGAAATGTCTGATGATCAACGACGTCAAGTGGCCCTTTCCTGGGAGGACAACTGGAAACTTTACTCCGTCGGTCAAGTCTGCGTTTCTCATGCGTCCACCAACACGTAGAAGTTCGTCCTCGTCTAAGAATGGATCTATCTTGCTTAAAGAGCTGTGAATCTTTATTGCATTCTTTCGTGTAGTGACGAGTTCTCTTCTATTGGAATCTTCTTTCTTTAACTTCTTTAGCGCAGCTATTTCATTTTCAAAGGCACTAGCTTGTACCTCACGGAGTATCACTCGTTCGGCTGCTTCTAATTCGCTTACACGTAGCTTCTCGGGCTCCTTAGGTGCGTACTGACGACGACGATTATTCACTCTTTCTTTGAGAATTCTGATGTAACGTAGACATAGGGCTACAGCCTTCTTCGCGCGATGCCATTCTGAGAAGTACTCTATCCTACGTTCTAGGGTTGGGTACTGGTCTACATTTGCTGACGTTGCCATGACGACTGATTTCTTTACTTCCGGGTCATCATTTAAAACATCATCCTTGTGACTGTCGCTGGTTGGCCACTGGCTCTTGTCCTTCCACAGGAATTCCGGTCTGTGAATCCATCGAGACCTTGGAAGATCTTTAGCCGTTATCCCACGCGATGCTTCGTCTGCAGGATTCTGCTTTGTCTCGATGTATCTCCATTGATCTGCACGAGTAGTTTCATGGATTTCGTCAACTCTGTTAGCTACGAATACGTGGAAGCGCTTGCTCTCGTTGTTGATGTACCCAAGCACTACCTTGCTGTCTGTCCAGTAGACATCTTCATCGATAGTATACTGCAACTCCTGGTGTAGCTGTTGTCCCACTCTTGCGGAACATAGTGCGGCAGTGAGTTCGAGGCGAGGTATAGTCACAGACTTAAGTGGGGCCACTCTGGATTTTCCTGTTACGAAGACGCAGTGTATTCTGTCATTCTCGTCTACGAGCCTGAGGTAACTACACTGTCCATAGCCTTTGGTGCTAGCGTCAGAGAAATGGTGGAGTTCTGTACTCACAACGCGGCCGAAACCATTGGGCTTAAAGCACCTCGCGGTAGAGAAGGTCTTAAGTTGCAACAGCTCCGCTCGCCATTTCTCCCATCTTGTTTTGACAGCTTCGGGGATTGCGTCGTCCCAGTCTAGGTCTTGACGGCACAACTCTTGTAGTATCGACTTTCCCTCTAGCATTAGGGGAGCGACGAAACCTATGGGGTCGAATATCGAGCTGACCGTTGACAGAATTCCACGTCTTGTACACGGTTTGTCTTGTAAAACGATATTGAACTTGAAGCAGTCCGATTCCACACACCACTGAACTCCGAGCGTGCGCTCTAAGGGCAGTGATTCGAAATCCAGGTTTAAATCTTTGATACCATCTGACCGATCAGCTTCTGGAACACTCTTAATGACCCTTTTGTCGTTTGCGATAAATTTATGCAGGCGAAACCCTCCCTTCGCGCACATCTCCCTTACGTTGTGGATGAGTAGGATGGCTTGGTCCGGCGATGCCACTGACTTTAGACCGTCGTCGACGTAGAAGTCGTTACGTATGAAGTCTGCTGCTTCTTTGCCAATTCCTTCTTCATTGTCGCTTGCAGTCCTTTTCAGCGCAAAGTTAGCACAGCCAGGCGAGGAGGTCGCACCGAAGAGATGCACTGTCATGCGGTATTCTTGCGGATCCTTGCTGGTATCTCCGTTTTCCCACCACAGGAAGCGCAAAAAATCGCGGTCTTCTTCGTTAACCTTCACTTGATGGAACATCCCTTCAATGTCGCAAGTTAAGGCCACAGGCTCTTGTCGAAATCTGTGTAGGACTCCAACGAGGTTATTGGTTAGGTCCGGGCCTTGAAGGAGATGCTTGTTAAGGCTTTCACTCTTGAAATGCGCAGCGCAATCGAAAACAACTCGAATCTTGTTGGGTTTCTTTGGGTGATATACCCCATGGTGAGGAATGTACCACACGCGCCCGTTCTCGTTCTTGGCTGGCTTGACTTTCTCTGCATAACCGTTATCGATTATCTTTGACATGAAGCCTACGTAATCATCTCGATATGAGGGCTGGCGTTCGAACTTTTTCTTGAGGTAATTCAAGCGTTGAAATGCCATATGTCGATTGCTTGGTAGTTGAATGTTGCTGTTCTTTAACGGTAGGGGTAGCTCGTAGTGACCGTCGTCACACTGATGAATCCCATTCTCAGCAATCTGTAGGAACTTCCTATCTTCCTTTGATGTGTTATGCAGTGACGTTTTCTTGTGTTCGGTAAAGTCTAACTCGAACATTTTGTTTATCATCGAAGGCTGTATTATTTCCTTGGCTTGAGTTTGGAGGACAATGCGTACACTATCTCCAGTCTCTGGAAGTACTTCATGCGCCATGATCGAGTGACACGATGACGTTTTGCTATCACTGAGTGCAGGTGCACTGACTGGTCCGACTATGCACCATCCTAGCAACGTTCGTATGGCGTAGGGATCATCGCTCTTACCAGTTATGACTTCTTTCGGCTTAATTGCTTTAGGACAATTGCAGCCAATCAATAAGCCAATGTGAAGTGTTTCGTCGAACCTTGGTATCTTATCCTTTATTCGCTGTAGGTGTGGCCATCTGCTAGCAGTTTCAGGTGTTGGGATCTGGTCATTCCTCGAAGGTATGCGTTCTCTGGTGTACGCTTTTGGAATTTCAACTTCAGCACCCTTATCCAGCCTTTGCGCTACAAGACCATCAATCTTTGATACTTTAATCAACTCACGTCCGAGCATCGTGCTAAGGCTTAGTTTGGTTTCGACTCCTTTGATTCCTAGTTCACGCTGTACTCTTGATGTCACGAATGTAGTGTCACTAGCGTCGTCCAAAAGAGCATATACCTTCAGTTCCCTTTCAGGGTTGTCCTTGTGGTACAAGGTGACAGGAACGATTTTTGAGTTCGTTACTACAACTTCTGATTGACTGTCGTCGTGGCTAAGAAATGAGCTTGATGAAGCATTGGTATTTGCGGACTCTGTTGCAGGAGGATTGCTGTTTGTGCCTTGAGGTCTCGCTCCTTGGCGAGAGGGCTGGGCTCTAGTCTTCGGTTTCGCGCCATGCAATAAGGTGTGGTGGCCTTTTCCGCAATCGTTACAGCTTTGCTTTGATTGACACTTGGAAGACATGTGACCGTACTTGAAACACTTGAAACACAGCTTGTTCGAGCGAATGAACTCACTTCTTTCCTCCACTGACATCTTTAAGAAGTCATCACACTTTGCTAGGCTATGCTTGCCGTTACATGATGGACAGGATCGATCACTTGACGTGGCTTGATGGACTCTAGGAGTTGAAGTGTGTTCTTCGGCATGAGCTGTCGTAGCGAAGGTGTGTCCCGACGAAGGCTTACTGTAGGTTTTGGCTATATTGTTGTTTCTACTGCGAGGCCTTGCGCTGGCTGCTCTATTGCGTTCCCTCATCAAGGCTTCAGGTGAGAACACTGGATCGTTTGCTAACTCAGCTTCTTGTTTGACATACTTGACGAAGTCGTGGAATGATGCCGGTTTTCCTGACTTGACCTGGTGATCATAGGCGTGACGACACCACTTCACTCCACAATAAGATGGCAACTTGGCGGAGATTTGGATTAAGATTTGACTGGAGTCTAGTTCTGACATCGACTTCATGGTTTTCATGGCTGTTTCACATTTGACGAGAAAATCAGAAAACTCGAGAATGGCGCTGCTGTCTCCGTCATTTATCTGTGGCCAGCCTCTCAGACTCGTTTTGTAGGCCTCAGCTACGTGCACAGGATTACCGTATCGGCTGTCTAGTAGTTTACGCGCGTCTTGGTACGCTTGTTCAGAGCTTGTTGCTAGGAAACCCTTGACCACAGCGTTGGCCTTTCCCGTTGTGTACTTGTCGAGGAAGTAGATACGATCGCGGTCGGTTAAGACGCTGTTAGCGATGATTGCATCAAATGCGGTTACAAAGGCAGGATACTCAAATGGGTCACCCGAGAACGTTGGAGGCTCTTTGACTGGTAAATGAGTAGCCTGTTGCTGACTTATAATCAATGAACTAAGCTCGGTTTGTTTAGCTTGTAAATTTACTATTTCTCGTAGGGTCACGTTCACGTCTGAATTGACAAAACACGATGCCTTTGGATTTAATTGCAATTTTAATTCCGATTGCTTTACGAGTTCCTCTGGCCTTGGTTTTATATCTTCCTTATAATCCTTTTCGTGTTGTTCCATTGTTTTGTCAATGGTTTTGTCTAATACATCGCTTAAAGCTTGTTCTTCTGCTTTGGCTATGGCAATTTCTTTTTGTAATTGTATGCGTTTAAGTTCACCTTCTTGTTCAAGAAAACTCATCTCGACTTTCAATTTAGCTGTTTTAGCTGCTGCATCGGCTCTAGCTAGGAGGACAGACGAAGCGGACGATCTACGCGAACTCGTCCTTGACGATGAAGACTTGTAGGTCGCGCCGGACTTTTCCGATCTTGTGCCATATGAAGCTCTATCGAAAGCCTGAATTTCTTCACAAATCCTAAGTCTACATTCATTGTACTCTCTGTCCTTGAGGTCAAACCACCGATATGATTCCTCCCTTTCAATTTCCGTTATCAAAAGTTCATCGTATTCATGCTGGGCATTGTTTAGATTATCTTTCAACAAATCCAATTTGTTTCGTTCTGACTCTAACAGATCACGATCGCTTTTAGGTTGGTTGCATATTTCTTTAATACGTTCGATTGCTCCCTTGAATTTTTTAAAAGCCAAATCGCGGTTTCTACATTTTATACCCTTCGAAAACAATCGTCCTCTTTCGGTTAACTTTTGTTTGCGGCGAGAGGTCTCGTTTTTGTCATTCCATTCTACCACAGACAAAGCTGGAGCACGTGTTGCGTCCGGAAAGATGTCATCAGTTTCGCGGTTACGATGGAATGCGAGATCGTCGGGTGCGGACGCTATACTCATACTTGCGGTCTGCACAGTCGAAGAAACTTACGAATTCGTTTTAGAAACGAAAGTTTATAAACCAATGGCGGGTTTAGAGCCACGATATTTTACTGTAAGCGCTTAGCCTAAGGACCAACGGGCGTGATTAGCGGGCGATAAACGATTCACTGGGCGTGTCGCGACCACCGACTAAGTGCTTAGGTTAAATGTAAAGACTGTATTTTACTGGATCGGAACGGCGGTGAATTAGCTCTCCACGAGATCAACGAAACCAAAAACGACGGTTAACGTAGGTTTATTGAAGATTAATTCGTACCGACCAACACGTAAACTGAAATATAACGTTTACGATTCTTAATGGACCGATTTACAATAAAAATGATTTAAAATACAACAATCAAACTTCATGAATACATAATTGAAATATATAAATGATTGAAATAACAGCGATACATAATTATGTTTTAAGCGATATATAGCACTCTATAAAAGCTAAGTAATTTTACTGAATTTAAACTAGTAGAATGAGTAGTATAGAAATCGGTAACAAACATGTACTATTAATAAGAACTAAACTTATTAAAACAACAAAGATGTACTTACATATCGGTCCCGCTTGCCTCTAAGAGCCAAAGATTTACGACGAAGTTTTCCGAAGCGAAGTTTCAATGTTACACCCAAAAAGAGCAACTACAGATTCCTCAAAGGGACGCTAAAACTAGCCTTTTATATGCGCGTGGTGACGCTGAAGGGTCCGATTACGCGGTTAACAAAACAGGAACAAACATATTGTAACTAGGGTTAAACTAAAGACAAACTAACTAATTAAATCAATCAAAACTATTAAGAAGCGTCCTTTACAGTTATGAACTCGTTTTTGAACAAAGAAAGTGGACTATCAACAATGAAACATGTCCAAAACGATTGCTTAATCCTATTCGTGTCAGCAGAGAACCAAATGCTACTCTGGTCATAGAGAATGTTACGATAGCCGACAGTGGTACGTATGGATGTAGTCTGATGCTAGTCACACGGGACCCGATCACAATTAAAGTGAACCTTGTTGTAACGAGTAAGTAATTAACGATTTTTTTGGCTTTGCAATGTTATAATTTAGTGATCCCAGCTGTTTATATAGCCGAGCGAAAGTGCTATATATGAATATGAAGATGGGGGTCAAAACACATTGAACAACATATTTCACTAGCGATAAAAGCGATGGTACAATGCATATTATATTCTTATAATACTATTATCATTATATCGTTTCATTTTGGCTGTTCTTATCATCGTAAACACAGTAGTCATAGTTTTTGGCAGGATTACTTCGATTAGTTACTTATAGTAGGCATCTTTATATCTCGCGATCGCCTACTAATGATGCTAATTCCAAAACTAGCTAGGCTTCATGTTTTATATAGCTACCAGTGTCTTAATCTAAGTATTTACAACTTTATCTTTCGCTCATGTTTCAGGTTTTTTTTTTTCCAAAATTATTTTATTGTTTTTATGCTGACTGAATGCTGACTCAAATAAATATTTATAAGTAATACCATGGCAATGAGGGATATTAGTGATTAAATGTCCCCGAAGCCGAGGGAGCTTTAGTGGACTTTTACTAAACCTCCCGAGGCAGAGGGACATTTAATCACTTATAGTACGCACGACAAAATTACTCGATTCTGATTGGTCTAGAGGAGTACAATTAGAGCGTTAATTGGTACTCCGCGGGAGTACCAATTAGGTCGCTATGGAAACACGGCCAAAAGCGGCAAATTTCCCCAGTGAAATGAGTGAAATTCCCAAAAAAATCAGTGTTTTATAGATTAAAATGCAAAAATTTCAGAAAACTGTTTAATACACACATAGGAAGGCCTCAAATTATGATAACTAGACAAATTCAAGACGTAATAAATCATGTTTTGTAGTAGATAGTCGTTTTTTCTTTCTAGTTTTCGCCAAACAATTTGAGTTGGAGTTTTGAATGTTCTCGTTTTACTACCTGTTGTCTTCTATGGTCTTCTCGAAAAATATATTCAACACCACATCTACCATAATTGTACAATATGTAGAAAACAGCTAACAATAGTTTTAAAGCAAATTTCTTTCCGTTTAGCGAAAAAACACAGCGAGTAGGGGCTCGTTTTTTGTTTTGAAAATAGTTAAGATCAAATCTTACCGGCAAACTGTCGAGTAGTTGTAGAGAGACGAATTCAGCTATTTATCACAAGTTAATTGATCCTAAGTTGTCAATCCAGTCTTGAAATAATAAAATCTTCAGATAATTCACCATTCAAAGAAAATAGCAGCGAAATTCTTCAAGCTACAGGAGGGAATAATATCCAAAGCACATGGTCTGATCACTGGCGACTCGTTCACGGCAAGCTGTACTTCAAAACTTTTAACTTGAACGACATATTTGTCGCTTTTATCCCTTTTGATGTTGTCCAGCTAACTTGTTTTCAAAAAAAGTATTTTTGAAATTGTGTTTTAGCAGTTATTAGCAAATGCTAAGAGGAAAAAAACTTAAATTAGCGAACTGTAAACTCTCAACTTTGGCTTAGTTTTCACACAGTACGTTTTCAAAGAAAAGTCGCTTCTTGATTCGCTGTTTAGCTGTCAGTACTGTCATTCAATAGTTGTAAACATGCATTAAAATGGCTTTTTACTTGAGATGTAAAATTATTTTCTAGTATTTTGTAGTTCAAATCATACATAAAATACTAATTGAAAAAGGTTTTACAGCAACGTTAACACTTTCTATGCTGTTCTTGACTTAGCGTTCTTGGAGAAGAGTCGGTTGTAGCAAAGGCAATGAAGATGAATGAATGCCTTCGCTTCGCATGTTTTATAAAATTTTGTCGAGTGAACTATAAATAAAAAATCGCACGACCTTCTCGTACAATTTGGAATTAATAGGCACTCGTAATGTTTTGAAAGTTCTTTAATTGCACTCGCCTAAAGGCTCGTGCAATTACAAGAACTTTCAAAACATTACTCGTACCTATTAATTTCCAAATTGTACTCGAGGTCGTGCGATTTCCTATACTAATATCCCGAATTTGCCATGTTATTAGTTTGTAATTCCAGAATATATCAGAATATATTAAAGAGATTTCGTTGAAAGAGCCTTGATGACTCCCTACTCTAGGGAAGGCTGAGGAATGTTCATTGTTAGCATAAAAAACTGATATGTTTCTAATCTATAATGCGTCTCATGGGAAAACGTTTTGTTTGACATCAAATGGTGACCGACAACATCGTTTACGCATGCGCGAATATCGTTTTAGCGTGTTCACTCAGGCCCAAAGACAAATTTCTCTATCCCACATTGAATAAAGCTTGTAGAAGGACCACATACACCCTGATTAAAAATGCATCCGATTTCGAACCGGGTCTTTAAGACTCGGCGTCCCGATGATTGGGTTGCATGAGGGACAACAAACGAAAAGTTTCTAAATTTCCCTTATCCCATTAATGAAGGAGGGATGTTAGCCATTAAACGTCCCTCCAAAAACAATGAACTCCGAGGAGATAATGGTATTAGTATATATACACACCGAATCCCTAAAAAAATGACATTTTTGCGATATATATACATATATGTTTGAGTGCTATTTTTTGTTGAAAAACAAACAGTAAACAAGGACCAAATCAACTGCAAACATGTTAAAAAGCCTCATTAGATATTCTTGGTAACAAATGTTTTTCGAAAAATGACTGAAATCGATATCCTTCATAAATACGTATATATATTCCGAATATGTCAAAGTTTTAGGGATTCGGTGTATAGAGGATATTACATGGGCGCGCGGAGATACGAATTTTATCTTCGAGTGTTGAAAAGATCTCACGAGTGAGCGCAGCGAACGAGTGAGATCTTTTCAATACGAGAAGATAAAATCCGTATCTCCGCGCGCCCATGTAATATTCTGTTTATCATATAATTATCCATGAAAGCAAATTTATCTTTTATACTTTTATTTACCTGCCATAAAAAGAGGTACAAGTAAACTTTCGTAAACTTGTTATTTTCACTAGTGAAAATAACAAGTTTACGAAAGTGAGAAATATAGGTATTTCATGGATAATTATATGATAAATATATATAATACATGGTAATCCATAGGTGATACGAAGACAATTCGTCTCATTATGCATTTACATATATGATGTTTGTTTTAGCTAAACCACGCTTAACGATCGATACGTGCCTTTCAACTAAAACTGTAATTGAAAACCAAGACCTTGTTCTTAACTGCACTGCGAATGGAACTCCAACACCAAAAATCACGTGGATGAAATTAAAAGGCGTTTCCAAGTTGATCAAAAGCCAGGGAGTTGGCCAATCATTGCTTTATATATCTAACATCTCTAGAACTGAAAGTGGATTGTACCGATGCTTTGCTTCTAACAACCCAAACGAACCTCCAGAAGACATAGAAACCACTGTTATTGTCTGGTGTAAGTTAAAGATATATTAATAAACTTACATATCGATTTATCTTGTTCATTATGGTTTTAATAAGTAGCAAATAAACTGATCCAAAATATGACTCAACAGTTTGACTTTCCAAATGCACAGTGCGTAGTCACTACGCAACGGCTGCAAGTATAGTACGTGTTAATCTGGAAACTTTTCTAAAAGGTTTGGGTCAGTTTGTAAAAGTCGTAGACTACCGTTGTGATACTTGATCTTAGACTCATTCTCACAGGATTAGCCTTGTTTCAACGTCAGAACAAAATAATATCGGTAAAGTAAAGGCTGCATAACTTTAACCGATCAATAAATATTTTAAAATTCTATAGACCTTCACTGGAATACGTGACTGATATTCTCGAAAATGGAGAACTTCGTTTCTATAAAGAAAAGCACTTCTACAAAAAAATAGTAAACTAGTAAGTACCAATATATATTATTTATCGTCATTAATAGGATAATATCACTTTTTTGTTTTTGTTGTTGTCGTTGTTTGTTTTTCTTTTTTTTCTCTTTTTTTGTTGTTGTTGCATTTTTCCTACTTTTTCCTCTAATTATTGCGATTTTTTTCCTTTCGAACTTTCCTCCAGATAAACCCACTATCCTATTAACAAACTCTTCTAGTACTGCTACGTCATCAGTTGGAAAGAAAGTAACCTTATATTGTCTGGCAGATGGTCAGCCTACTCCACTGATCATGTGGTATAATCCTCAAGGAAGGCAAATCACAAAGGGGATTAGGAACATTACAGGCGGTAGCATACTGACACTAGTAACATACTGCAATGCTCAGTTTGGCTTCTACAGATGTCAAGCAGAGAATAAAGTTGGAGTTGTCCAATATCTGATGAATGTCTCCAGAAAAGGTAAGAAATTTGTTCATAATTTTTTTCCAGGTTTTTTCTCTTCAAAAAAGCAATAAGAATATTTTTTGTCATCCTTACTCTCTAGTATAAAAGCAAAAAAAGGTAAGGGATGGGTGGGAGGGCAAGCCGGGAAGAGCGTTTTAGATAATCAAGACTTCACATTTTTTTTTAAATAAAGGTCACGGATATATTTTTTTCTTTTTAAATATATTAGCTGCTCCAACCTTGTCATCGCTACGAACTCTACCACGTCAGTTTTTGCCATCATCAACCACATTTTTTAAAGGTAATCACTTTAATTTTGTTACAAACTCATCACAATATATATTGTATCTCGTTAATGTACTTACAACTTTTTATATATTCGACAAAATCAACGATAGTGGTCACTACACGAGAAGGCAAAATAATAGAGTTACCATTTCAATCTATGTCTTTCTTCCAAGGTAAGTTTTGAAAGCAGTTAAAATATGTTTGTGTTTGAGCTTGCATCGATAACACTTTAGGGCTGGAGTAGGGAAGGGGCCTGGGGCCCGGAACCCACTCTCCCCCCCCCCCCCCCCCCAATAATTTTGGATGTACTGTTTATTGAACACTGATACATAGTGTGTTTTTGACCTAGGACTACCCAATATCTTTGGCCTTGCTTTGGCCCTACACTTGTTGGAATTATAGCAATACTAGGCAATTCTAGTCAGTGATACTTTCCCGCTGTTTTACAGGAAGAACCTTTGCAATCATCCACTTGACGATAACATGTATATTAGTGGTAATAATTGTCGTCCTCATAGCATATTTTTACATCAAATTTAAAAGTAACTTTTTTAAAGGTACGTATTTTAAATGCTTGTTTGTTTATATTGTATTCCCATTTTTATTTTATAGTTTACTTGCTTTTTACTTTTATTTTGTTTCGTTCTGGTTTTTTTGTTTTGTTTTTGTTTTGTTTACTTTTCTTTGTTTGTCTACTTTATATGTCTCTTTAAGTGTCCAGCGTTGTTTGTTTACTTTTACTTTTTTTTACATCTACCATAATTATATATTTACGATCTTACCTTGCCCTGTTAGTAATCTACAAACATATATGGAGAAAAAAAAATCATTCTTGTTTACTTTTGTTTTATAGTATTTATTTTCTATCTGTGTTTTTTTTCCTTATGTCATGTTCCAATGGATATCATTCTGAGCTTTTACTAGTCCTTTAATCAATAACGTGGTTGCATGTTTTAGTTTCAGATAACCGGGAAGAGATTACGAGGTAAGGTAACAGTGACGTCTCTTACTAGGAATAACACAAAAGCTCTACACTGACAACTATAAAACAGAATAAAATAAAACGATATCCATTGATAAATATTGTCCTAGAAGAACAAGAAAAACTAATTGTACCATCTACTGACCGTAACAACTGACCTTCAAAATTCTAAATTATTTTTTTGCGTTTTCTTCGATAGATTTGCCCGTCCCGTTTTGGCTCAAATAGCCGATGAGGTTTGCCAATGATGATTTAGATAATTTTTTCCCTTTTAATCATTTGATTGTAAATTGAAATTATGTATATTTTCTATCCTTCCTACCTTCTTACTTACTTCCGCTCCTTCCTTTCTTTCCTGCCTTCCCTTTATTCCCCATATTTCTCCATTTCAATGTTGATTTTTCCAATTATCGGTATTTTGATATCAGGACCCAAACGCAGTTGCGTTAACATCAATAGAGGAATCGACTACAAACAACGATTTATCTGGTAATGCCTCAAATATATCGCCAAATAAAGACTACGAGAATTTATCAGAAAAATCAGAGTCATCCTCCGATTCTGGGAATGCAGCACAAGGAACAAGTGCAGGTGACGTTCAACGTTCACAAACTCACGCATATACTAATTGTTTGCAAGAAGTATATGGGTACTCTAGAGGTAATCTGCATTGTCTTTTTCATTATTTAATTAGGTCATTGTTAAAATATGCAATTTCAGTATGGGGATGCGCTAGTTATTCAAAGTACTTGTGCGAAATTGATCAATTACAAGATAAGACTGTAAGGTTTGTTTATCTTAACAATGTGACTCCAGTGAAATAATTACTTGAAACATCAGATGCTAGATTATGGGAAAATATTACAAGTACGTCCCAGCTTCGTCTGGTCTACTTGCTTTCCCCAAAAAGACTAGGTTTTTTAAGAGAAAGGGGATACGATTTTATATTACCGCGTATTAAGACTAAGCGTTATAAATACATATTTTTAAACAGATGTCTTTTTGATAATAAAGAATTAAGAGAAAAATATCAAATGCCCTTGGCAGGACTCGAACCCACGGTTTCGGTATACTAGTCCGACGTGTTAACCACTACACTACAAGGACCAACCACGCTGGTTACGCAGCCAGGCAATGTTGTATATGTGGCAACTGTGGGGGTCCAGGGCGATATTAATCTCATGGGTAAGCTGAACACCGTAAATATTTACGCACAATTGAGGATAATACTAGTGAAATGAAATGCGTTCGGTGTGAATAATAGAATAAAGAATTAAGAGAAAAATATCAAAATATCAAAAATATCAATAATATCTAATTAGTTATTAGTAATTCTTAGATTATCTTAATGTATATACAAATTAATTATCTAAATTTATTTTAGTATATTGTAAAATAAGGAAATTTGTTTCTTAAAAAAAATAAAGTGTTATTATTTGTCATATTTCTGTTTTAAGTAACTCTGATCTCTTTTTCTTGACTATAGCGTGCAATATATTTGTATTTTATTGTTTGGCTGTTCAGGAGGTCCATCATTTCGATTTCCATTTTCCTTCACAATAATTTTAGACAAAATGAGGTACTGAACATGAGAAAATGTATTTACCATTACTACTGAATATATTTATATTAAATATCTATGAAAACTCCATGTTTTTATTTCTGTTTGGATTGTTAGGAAAGCTATATCGCCCCTATCCAGAGTAGCATAACGAGGGGGTGGGGGGGGGGGGGGGGGCACCCACTTTCAAGGTCCTCGCTACGCCCCTGGATGGCCAGCTGCCCAGTAAATACACTGCAGTCTGGCTTTCTTTACTTACTTAACTTAATCTATGAACATTTACAACAACAAAAATCAAAATACAGATGACTTTGCTAGACTCAACGCTTAGTATTTATGGAAATAGCTATAGGAAAGATGTACTATGTGAGTGTGGTCACAAATAAAAAGTAATAACCTTGATGAAAATAAAACATTCTTAAATAGTTTCCGGATCGAATTCCAGTATCGAAACTAATGTCGCAATTCAGTTTCATTCCTTTCAGTTACTTTTTTCGAAGCATTTGAGTTAAAATATATGGGAGTATATATAGATCTCAAATCCAAACTAATGATGAGATTACCTGCTTACCGAGCTAGCATGGTGACTGCCTTGACACAACTATTCACAGGTTTATGTTTTGTTCAAGGTAAGTTATGGTCATTGATTTTTTAAGATACAATTTATTGTTGTTGGTTAATATAGCATGGATCGTAATCCATAGGTATCCCTCGGTTCACTCAAGAGCCTCCAAGTGTTCTGTACGTGTCCAGTGGAGGTACAGCAAGACTTGTGTGGGATTACAATGTCAAGGATAGAAGTGCACTGTTTGATCCATATTCACCAGAGTGGGCTTTGTATGATACAAGTGAAGGCAGAGTACGCATCGGTGTCGAGGATGGCTACAATGGATGGAGGTTTGTTATTTCCAAAAGCTGTCCCTTAAAACTGCGAGGTCGAGTCAGAAAAGAGTCCAATGCTACTTTGATCATCTCTAATGTCACCACTGCTGATAGTGGGATATATGGATGTGATCTGTTGTTATTAGCAGGATCACCAATAAGAAGTAAAGTACAACTTACTGTTACAGGTACGAATTAATCGGTTATTAAAAAGACGCTAAAAATCTATATTACAAAGTTGGCCAGAAATATCAAACAAATATTATTTTAATGGTTTTTGACTTATGATTAATTCATTGTGTCCAGATCGTCCCCGTTTTACTACTCTTGTCAATTCAACGACGCCTGTCATTGAGGGATCAAGTATGTCCATCCAATGTTCTGCAACTGCAAATCCTATGCCCAACGTAACGTGGGTAAGAATTATGGAGAGATTAGAGATCAGCGCGGGAGTTGGTGAAGCATTTCTCAGATTCAACAACATCACAATACAGCAGGGTGGAACGTATGAGTGTCAGGCTACTAATAATCCAAACGAGCTTCCCATCACAATGGAAATTGAAATCTCAGTCAAATGTAATTATTTCAGGGGAAAGCAGTGTAGTTGGCCAGGGTTTTCTTCATACTTAAAAACCAGCCACACCCCAATTCTATTGTTTTATGTAGGTTTTGAGATCCAGGGTAAGACCTTCATTCTTAAAGCCGGAGGCGGCTTTGATTATCAGCAGGGGAATGCGGGTTTGAATTCGAAAACCGTCCCCAGCTGGTTTTTAAATCGGTTCCAACTCACGGCTCGGGCTTTCATTGAAATTCAATAAAAGCCCTAGCTTCGCCTTATAGTTTGAACCTGTATATAACGCATATCATTATCTTTCTTTCTAAATATATTAGTTGCTCCAACCTTGTCATCGCTACGAAACTTACCACCTCATCTTCTGACATCATCAACCATTTTTTATAAAGGTAATTAATTTGATCTTGTTACAATCTCTTCACAATATTGTATCTCGTGAATGTTGCTACAACGTTTTTTCCTTGTAGCTACTACAAAATCAACGACAGTAGTCAATAAACGAGAAGGCAAAAGAAAAGACGTATCATGTCGGTCTACATTGTCTTTCTTCCAAGGTAAGTTTTGAAAGCAGTTAATTTATAAATCTGTTTGTTTTTGAGCCCGAATCAATAAGACTCGTTGGGAATATAACAATACTACCCAATTGTAACGTTCATAGTTTCCTAAAATAGT
Source organism: Anthopleura xanthogrammica (assembly GCA_964019055.1). Taxonomy (NCBI): domain Eukaryota; kingdom Metazoa; phylum Cnidaria; class Anthozoa; order Actiniaria; family Actiniidae; genus Anthopleura; species Anthopleura xanthogrammica. The sequence goes on from OZ025210.1 coordinate 14,436,900, forward strand.
ATATTATTATGTATTCTAGTCAGTGATATTTCCCCCGCTGTTTTACAGGAAGAACCTTTGCAATCATCCACGTGACGATAACGTGTGTATTAGTGGTAATAATTGTCGTCCTCATTGCATGTTTTTACATCAAATTTAAAAGTAACTGTTTTAAAGGTACGTATATACCCTTTGCACGAATTCCCAATCTGGGGGTAAAAAAAATCACTTCTCTTGATAATTGAAACGGCTTGTTAACAATTTTCATTGCTATGTCCAAAAGGCAGGGAATTAGTACAAGGTGCCTATTTTACATGTTCTTTTGCTTGTATTGTATTCCCTTCTTTATTTTGTAGTTTACATGTTTTTTATTTATTTTGTTTTGTTTCCATTTTTTGTCTGTTTGTTAGTGTAGCTTATCTGGTGTTGTTTGTCTAGTGTTGCTTGTCTAGAGTTGTTTGTTTAGTGTTGTTCGCCTCTTGTTATTTGTTTGGGGTTTGTTTTGTGTTGTTTTCTATTGTTTTTTTATTATTGTTTGTCTAACGTTGTTTTTTTTCTATTGGTTTTTCTATGTATTGTTAGCATTATCATATGAGCTTTTACTAGTCCTTTAATCAATAAAGTGGTTGCATGTTTTAGTTTCAGATAACCGAAAAGAGATTACGAGGTGATGTAACAGTGGTGTTTCTTACTAGGAGTATTAACAAAAGCTATACATTGGCAACTATAAAACAGCATAAACGAAAACGACATCCACTGATAAATATTGTAATAGAAGATTAAGAATAATTAATTACACCATGGGTATAACAACTGACCTTCAAAATTCTAAATTATGTATGTGTTTTCTCCGATAGATTTGCCCGTCCCGTTTTGGCTCGAACAGCCAATGAGGTATACCAATGATCTTTTTGCTCAAATTTTTTCTTCCCTTAATTCGACCCCTTAATTGGAAATTTAAATTATCTGTATTTTCTATCCATCCTACCTTTCTTCCTTACTTACGCTCCTGCCTCCCATTCCTCCCCTCCCTTTATTCCCATATTTCTCCATTTCATTGTTGATTTTTCCAATAATCGGTATTTTGATATCAGGACCCAAACGCAGTTGCCTTAACATCAATAGAGGAATCGACTACAAACAATGATTTATCTGGTAATGCATCAAATATATCGCCAAATAAAGACTACGAGAATTTATCAGAAAAATCAGAGTCATCCTCCGATTCTGGGAATGCAGCACAAGGAACAAGTGCAGGTGACGTTCAACGTTCACAAACTCACCATGATTATCAAGAGCTTAATACTGATGTTTTATTGTCGAGCATTCAAGGATACCAGACTCTTAACAGGACAGGAGAGGACACTGTGACAAAAATAGAACCTGCATTGCCTCCTGCAAAATATGAAGCATTAAAATGTGTAAATCACCCGCAAATTTCTGAATATCAGAAACTACATCTGTATGCACGTATAGGGGATAAAAAGTAAAACATTTAACGAACATAGAGTTTTTGTCATATTTCATATTTTCGTGACTATAGCGTGCAATATTTGTATTTTGTTTTTGTTTGGCTTTTCAGGAGGTCCATTTTCGATTTCCATTAATTTTCCTCACAATAATTGTAGACAGAATGAAGTACCTAAACATGAGAAAATGTATTTACCCTTACTAATGAATAGATTTTTATTAAAATGTATAAAAAGATTCCTTATTTTTATTTTCGGTGTAAATTGTATGAAAAACAATATCGCCTGGCTTTCTTAACTTTCTTAACTGTATCTGTTGATATCAGCAACAACAAAATTTCATTTAATTAAAATACAATTGCTTGGCTAAACACCTTGTTCGTATTGATGGAAATAGGGACGAGTTATACTGGGAATAAGGTCACGAACAAAACATAAAGTAATAACTTTGATGTTTATACCTATTTATCAAATAGTTTCCCGATCGATATTCCAGTTTTGAAACTGTCGCAATTCGTTTTAATTTCGTTAGCAGGCCCATCGCGTGCTTTCAGAGCAGGGGTGCGTTCCTACGGGCCTTTTTTTGAGGCATTTCAGTTCAGTAAGATACATAGGAGTATATATATAGATCGATCTCAAATCCAAATTAACGATGAAATTAACTGCTTACCGAGCTAGCATAGTGACTGCCTTAACACCACTATTCACAGTTTTATGTTTTGTTCAAGGTATGCTATGGTCATTGATCTTTTAAAATACAATTTATTGTTGTTGGTTAATATAGCATGGATCGTAATCCATAGGTATCCCTCGGTTCACTCAAGAGCCTCCAAGTGTTCTGTACGTGTCCAGTGGAGGTACAGCAAGACTTGTGTGGGATTATAATGCCAAGAATAGAAGTGCACTGTTTGATCCATATTCACCAGAGTGGGCTTTGTATGATACAAGTGAAGGCAGAGTACGCATCGGTGTCGAGGATGGCTACAATGGATGGAGGTTTGTTATTTCCAAAAGCTGTCCCTTAAAGCTGCGAGGTCGAGTCAGAAAAGAGTCCAATGCTACTCTGGTCATCTCTAATGTCACCACTGCTGATAGTGGGATATATGGATGTGATCTGTTGTTATTATTTGGATCACCAATAATAAGTAAAGTACAAGTTACTGTTACAGGTACAAATTATTTTGTATGCATCAAACGCTAAGTTAAGTCTCTAACAGTCTACCATTTATTGCTATAATAATGAACTATATTCTATACCAAACAGTCAGATATATATAAGATATTACATGGTCGCGCGGAGATACGAATTTTATCTTCGAGTGTTGATATTATCTCTCACGAGTGAGCGCAGCGAACAAGTGAGAGATAATATCAGCACGAAAAGATAAAATTCGTATCTCCAAGCGGCCATGTAATGTTCTGTTTATTATATGAAATCTTCAATGAAAAAAATTTGAGAAGCTGAGGAAAAAGTCGAAATTTGTCACCACCAGTGTTGATATAAATCGTATCCCCACTGGCCAATAGTGGGAGTAGGGATATAAATTTTATCATTTTGATGTCACTCAATATCACACTCTATTTCATATAATAATGAAAAGTACTTAGAAGTTTTTTTTATGTTATGATTATCATTCACAAGAACTGCCCAACAAGACTGCGAGGTCGAGTCAGAAAAGAGTCCATTGCTACTCTATTCATCTCTAATGTCACCACTGCTGATAGTGGACTATATATATATAGTTGTAGTTTAATTTGCTATTATTATCAGGATCCCTAATAAGAAGCATGGCCCAAATTGTGGTAATTAGTAGATGTCTTGTTTCATCTATCTAGTGAAATACTAACCATATCCATATACTAACCACAACAGCGTGAGAGGGAAGGAAATCTCACAGTGTTCAGTTTTTAATTTATTGATCAAGGTGGTGTCCTTCAAAATCTGGATTGTTACAACTTCTTTCTGTGTTTATGCTATTACATTTCATCTCATTCGTTTATTTATGTTTGTTTTAGCTAAGCCACGCTTTATGGTGAAACCATTCCTTTTAACTACAACTGTAGTTGAATACCAAGACCTTGTTATCAACTGCACTGCGATTGCAACTCCAACACCAGCTATCACGTGGGTGAAAGCGCAAGGCGTTTCGAAGGAGACCAAAGGCCAGGGAGTAGGCCAGGCTATACTGCATATACCTAATATTACTAGAAATGAAAGTGGATTGTACCGGTGCTTTGCTTCTAACAACCCAAACGAACTCCCAGAACACACAGAAACCACTGTTGTTGTTTGCTGTAAGTTAGAGATATATTGAAAATATATCAATCAACTTATACGGCAATTGTTTATTTTTATTATTCTTTAATGAATAGAAAATTATATAAGCTGGTTTAAAATATTTAAAAAAAAAAAAATTTCAAATCCAAATGTACCTAGTTATTACTTGGGAATACGTTTTTGGACAAAAAAAAAACAAAACAAAAAAAAACGAATGGGTTGATTGTGAATTCATTAAATAGGAAGAGGAAAAACAGTAGAATGCGCAGCATTTGATTTCGGTTTTGAAGGAGTACTATAAAAACACATAATAAAAAAATATAATAAATAACAAGGAAAGAATACACTATGCACAATTAAACAAATATTAATGTTTATTGTTGCTTCTTTTATGATTGATACATTTTTTCCCTCCAGTTAAACCAACTATTGTTATGGCAAACTCTACTTTTGCCGCTACGTTATCAGTTGGACAGAGAATCACTCTCCACTGCCTAGCAGATGGTCAGCCTACTCCATTGATCACGTGGTATGATCCTACAGGAAGGCAAATCACCAAGGGGATAATGATCATTACAGGCGGTAGCATACTGACTCTAGTAACATATTACAGTAATCAGTACGGAATGTACAGATGTCAAGCAGAGAATAGAGTTGGATTTGACGAATATCTGTTCAACATCACCAAAATATGTAAGAAGTAATATTTTTTCTGTACAAATATGTGTTTACAATACAATTTGTTATCATCTTCCTCTCTCTGATATAGCATATGAACAAGCTCTTATGAAAGTGTGGAGGGATGGATGAAAAAGAGCAAAAATGGAAGATTGTTCTTTTCTCCTCTCCGCTCCACTATCTTTCATCTTCTTTTTATTAATTTTTCAACAGGCTATAATCATTTCTAGGCTACCAAGTGGACAGTCAGACATCAGCCATAAAAAAGCACCTCTCATATATTTTTCGTTTTCTCTTGTTTCTTTTCTTTTAGTTGTTCCAGTCTTGCCGTCGCCACAAGCAACACCTTGCCCCTATCAAGCACTGCCATTATCAATCTCTTTTTATCAAGGTATGAAAACATCACATCTTCATATTGCAACCACCCAAATTCTGTCATTACATTTTACTTCACATTGATACGAAAACAACACACACACAAAACAAAATAATTTTGTTCTATGCCCTTCATTCTCTAGTCAAGACTGGACAGTAGTATAAAATTTACGAAACGTCTTGAGCATCAGTAAACTTAAGTCGTTTCTGAATTATTTGTTTGTTTAATTATAGTTAATCAACCCCTGTTTCCCATTAATCAATTAATCTATTCCTTTTTGAAAGTGAATAAATTCTTAATTCTGATGTTGATATCCTAAGAAGAATAATGTTACATATTCGTTCATACATATTACTTATATTTCCTTGCTTTTTTGCAGGACGAACTTTTGGAATTATCCACCTTTCGATAACGTGCATATCGGTTATTATAAATGTTGTTCTCATAACATATGTTTATATCAAATTTAAAAGAAACTCAAAAGGTAGATATGTTTTGCTTTTGCTTCTCTGTCTGCCTGTCTGTCTCTGCCTGTCTGTCTGTCGTTCTGTCTCTTTCTCTCTCTTTCTCGTTATTATATTTATCTTCTACGATCACTTCGCCATGCTATCTTAATGTTGCTTCAATTAATAACGTAGCTATGTGTTTCACTTTCAGATAACAAAGAGGAGATTACGAGGTGATGTTACTAGAAGTTCAAAAAAAAGCTCTAGATCTTGGCTCTATGTGGCTCAGACATTGTCAACTATAACATACTAAATACATACAGAAGTCTAAATGATATCCACTGATAAATTTTGTCGAAGTAGAATAGAACTGCCCTTTAAAATTGGAAAATCATATTTTGTGCGCATATTTTGTACGTTTTGGTTACGTTTCGTTATATATATTTTGTTATATTTTTGCACCTTTTCGTCTACAGATGTTCCCGTCCAATTGTATCTAGAACAACGAATGAGGTATGCTTCTGATTATTTGAATCAATATATTCGCTTTTGATTGGGAATTCTATTATAGGTCTTAAATTCATTCTTTCCTTCCTCCCTTGCTTTCTCTTTCCCTGTCTCCGTTCCTCTGTTCCTCCGTTCTTTCCTTTGCTTCTGTTGTGTTCTTATTTTTCTAACTATATTCATTCCAGGACGCAGTTACTCTAACAGCAATGGGGCATCCTACTACAAACAACGATTTAGCTGCGGGAAATGCATCAAGGATATCGCTAAAGAAAGACTACGAAAACATACCAGAAACATCTGCGTCATCCTTCGATACCGGAAATGCAGCACAAGAGACAAGCGAATGTGACGTTCGACAGTCGCAAACTCACTACGATTATCAACAACTAAGCAACAATGCTTTACCGTCAAGCGAACAAAGTTACCAATCTTTAAGCTTAGCTATGGAGGATGCTACAAAAGTAGAACCTGACTTGCCTTCTAAAAAATACGAAGCGTTTAAATTTGTAGATCACCCACAAAGTTCTGAATATCAGAAACTACATCTGTATGCACGTATTGGGGATAAAAAGTAAAACAAAACAAATAAGGTCAGGTTTTTGTTACGTTTCAGTTTTTGGTGACTGTCGTCTCTTTTTCGTGACTATAGCGTGCAGTATATTTAGACGTTTTGTTCAGTTTTGAGCAGGGAAATTTTCATTTTCCTTCACAATCAATGTAAACATTACAAGGTACCAAATATCGAAAACTGTACTTCCTAATGTTACTATTAAATGGATTTATATCAAAAATTTATATAACATCCCCTTACTTTCTTTTCTCTTCTTACATTGTTGGCACAAGTAGATGGCCAGGAATACTCTTGTTATCCGTGTTGTTCCGTATCGCGGTTTTCCTCACTCCCCAAGTAGGTATGTAGTGCCGGTTCCGAGGCACTCTCGCCTGTACCACTCCCTCAACCTCACGCACGAACAAATCACGCCTAAATTTATACACTGGTACGCCCAAGCCACGCCATTTCCACGACCACTCCAGACCTTCCCTGAAGTCCAAAGATCACGACCAGCCCCCTAATCCCCATCACGCCCACCCTCGCCTTCCCCCTTCTCCCAACATCACGCCCAGCCCCCCTAATCCCCAATCACGCCCACCCTCGCCTTCCCCCTACTACCAACATCACGACCAACCCCCCTAATCCCCCATCATGCCCCCACGAGCCTTCTCTGAACTCTAGAGATCACATCTGAACCAGAGTAAGGCTTCAAGGAAAAGAACCCTTCCCCAAAATCTGATCAAGCGCGCGCAAAAAGTGAGGATGGAGATGGGGGAGGAGAGGGGAGGAGAGGGGAGGAACAAATAAACTAAATAAAAAGTGCTTTAAGAAAGATGCAGATACATAACAAAGAAAAAATGGGAAAGAAGAATAAGAAAAATCTTCAGAGAGAAGTCAAGAAGGAAGAAGAGATCCACATCACTGAAAAAGCGTTTGAACAGGTCATGAGAGCGTTCCGCAAGTCCATGACCACATTACCCCAAGTGATCGAAACTCCTCCAAAAGAAGAACCTCCAACGCCACCACCACGAAATTATCCCCAACTGATCGAAACCCCTCCAACACCACCACCACGAAATTATCCCCCCTCGCCCCTCCCACCAAAGAAAAAAGACCATTCCTTCTTAAAGAACAACTGGGAGAACAGGAAATGCGTTGTAGCCACGAACCTACTTACCAAGGAAAAGAGCTACTTTCGGAGCATGTACGCAACAGGTAAGCGCTTAGGAATAAACCCAGGCGTCATAATCGCCTGTTGTGAGGGAAAACCTTCTGCAAAGACCGGAAAGTCAAAGATCGATGGTCAAAAATATGCGTTCGCTTACTTCAAAGAAGAGGAGTTACCCGAGGGGTGCGTGTTATTAAAGGCTAAGTAACGTAAGATATCAAAGAAGGACTTTGACATCTAATACGCTTAAGAATATCTAGTCTATCATAAAGAGAACAAGAGAAGAAAAGAAAATGGCTTAAGAATCCCTACTCTATTATAAAGAAAAATGTCACTAACAGGACCAAGGCTAACAAGTATGATAGATTATGATGTAAGTAACCTACGATTCTCTAAACCAATACAAAAAGAAGTACTAGGAAAGAAGATAAAGTACAAGATAATCAAGATAAACACAAAGTACAACGACGAGGAAACACAAGGAAAGCTAATAGTACCATCTGGGTGGGTATTCTCGTTCGGTCCTTCGGAAAGATTCGAGGGGTCAAGGAAGGACTATAGCATACCATTATGCATGTGGGATCGCGAAGGACCAACCGAAGACCAGAAAAAGTGGTTGAGATCCTTCGACACGGTCGTAGATATGTGCGCCGAAGCCGTACTACACTATAAGGAAGAACTTGGACTAATAGAACTAACTAGATCGGACCAAAGAAAGATCAAAGACCGACTAAACCCCTTCTGCTGGAGACTAGAATGGGTAACGGGAGAAGATGGGAAGGTTAGGTTAGAGGAGGAGGGAGGACCTACGTTATGCCCAAAATTACCGACGAACAGGGTTACGGGTAAGCTAGAAGGAAGATTTTACGACATGTCCGGAAAAAGGATAGATCCAGAAGAACTCATTGATAGGGAAATGGACGTAGAGGTCGCGTTACACATCAGTAACATTTACGTAGGATCTTCAGGTAAAGTAACCTTAGTCATAAGAGTATGGGAAGTAAACACCAAAGATCCTAAGAAGTACAAGAGACCACTAAGGCCAATTCCAGAAATAGATGAAGATTATCCCTCTACCTAAACAACATCCATCCAACTCCCACAGATACGGCAGCAATCACCGCTAAGTTCACTTCATGCGAACTATCGCCAGTAGGCTTAAGATTCCTCTTAGGACTCTTAACAACGTCATTGGTTTTCTCAGTCTTGCCAGTCGTTTGCTGGGGGGTGTTCTTCTTTTCCTCACGATCCTTCCCCATCTTATCCACCTTCCTTTTCTCCTCTTCGTACTCGCTCTCGGTCTTCTTATTGATCTCATTCGCTCCAAACTTCATCCAAGGACGTGCTTTCCTAAGCTCATCGTTGTATCCCACCACGGGGTTCTCATTCATGATAAGCCTACTTGGCATCAACCAACAACCAGGAGCTAATGCATAATCCAACACCGCGTTAGAATCGTTCACAGCACTTTGGAACGATTGGATCCCCTTAGTAATACTGGTTACGAGGATGCTGGATTCGAGGAGTTGTAAAAATATCCTCTGTGTTTCCTGGGAAGCACCAGTGTCCCCCTCATCATAAATGGGGGAAAGCGATCTGACTTGAGCTCCAAGGATGCAAAACACGAAGACTTCGATGCTATGATTAATCCTAGCCAAGTTCTTTAACCCCCTCCCCTTTTCCAGGATGAAAGGTTTCCAAGGTTGCTTTTCTAGGGGCTCAATCTTGCTTATCATGTTATTATCACTAATCCTTCCTCCATCATCATAAAACTTAAGCCACGGATCCCAATGAGGGTACCTCATACCCATCTGATAAATCTTAAGCCCTCCATTCTCCCTATCAGGCACGTAGGTTTCCCCCAATCCTTGGTTAGGACCTCCCTTGTTCCTAAAATCAGGATCCTTAAGTCCAAACTCATTCTTTAATTGTTCCCAGGCAACCTCGTCGTACTGATTATCAAGCGGATTAAATGCAGGATCCTTGGGAAGCGAACACTTTAACTCAGTCAACAATCTGCGCATCATAAAAGCCACGTGGAATCGGAAAAACGGAATGTCCCTCATCATGTCAACCCCAACTCCGCACTCCTTGGTAGCAGCCCAAACGACAAAGTTCAGTTGTTGAGGCCAGTACTTCATGTTAGGACCCGCTACCCAAACATCACATTCCTTTGCAGTGGTGTGTGTTATCGGTATTTCCTCAAAGATGTTCCTGATTGTTATCTTGAAGGATATTTTTGGACTAACGGGAATCAAAAGATTGGTTACTAAGTCGGAAAAGCCATCCTCAGGCTTGTTATTGGAAAAAGGGTATGTCGCTCCAGTTCTCGTGAGGTATTCGGGGAAGTTGGGTTTGGGAGGTGTGGGTCTAGACTTAGGTTTGGGAGGTGTGGGTCTAGACTTAGGTTTGGGAGGTGTGGGCTTAGACTTAGGTTTAGTAGGAAAAAAGTAGTGAGTCACATCGTTACCAAATACATCATACATCTTTCTTCTTTTATATGATGTATTTCTTTCCCATTAAACCTCTATTCTATCCTCGCGACGAACCCTATACTCAAAACCCCCTACTCGTAACGCTACTTCCTTGGTTGTGTAAGTTGTTGAATAAATTCCTCTTTCACCTCCTTCCTTAAACCCTCGATGTCGAATACTTTTTTTTGCAAGAATTCTTCATTCTTCTTCATCCTAATCTCTCCCCTAAGTTGCTCGTACTTCCGCATTTCACCAAGAATAAGAGTAAATTCTTCCTCACTAATCCTGTTATCCTTCAAAGCTTTCGAGACAATATCGTTAATACTATTAAGCTTAGAACGAATGAGCTGAACCGTCTTCTCGTGCTTACTTACTTTCACAGTGAGCTTCTTAACAGTCATTCCGCACAAAGCAGAAACAACCCCCATAAAACCCCCCACCGCGGACAGTGGTATTCCAATTGCCAATCCGGGACCCGTAAGTGACGTACCAATGCCTCCCATCGTAAACAAGACAGAAAGACCTCCCGAGGTCATTGAGAAAGTATGGAAAAACAATCTCCATCGCGAATACTTCTTTCGCACTTTTTCGTATCGATCGCGCTCACTTTCTAACTTCATGAGTACAGAATCTACCTTATGTAGTCTAAAATCCTCGCCATCAGTGAATTCTGGAGCTGTTGGATAGAGTCTTGTTGTTCTTTTAATATCGTTATCCACCATTCTTTTCTATATTACGTTACTATTCTTATGTGATTTCTACTGCGATCATCATTGGATATATTCCATCAGTGATGACCTTATTATCACTATCCCTAACCCAAAATCTGATACTACTGATCTTTTCTCCCAAAATGGGGGTAGTGGGGGTATTATTGAAGACATGTGATACGTTCTCGCCGAGATCTCCCGCGCCTATCGTGGAAAGCATCTGGGAAGGAGCGAATGTCTTGTATGATAACGAGTCACGTTGTTCGTCGACTAGGGTATGAAAGGAGTTCACGAGGCTACAATGAAGACAAAGAACGGTGGGGGATCCCTTAAGAGTTATCGGGTGTGCTTTCTTTTTCTCTCCATCCCAAGGTAGATCCTTAGGTACCCCCAGGAAAGAGGCTAAGTTTGGACTTAGGGTTGTGCCCTTCTTGGAGGTACTTACAACCCATTTCTTCTCATCATTTTCTTTCACCTTCAAGGGAAAGCTTTGTTCTCCCTCAAGGAAAGATGCGAGGGTATCCGTGTGATAATTCCCCCGAGGAATCCTAAGGCTAACCTTTCCACTAGCAGCATACACAAGTCCTTCTTCCATAAGATCATAGAGCCCATTCTTGAACATGTAACTCAACAACGTCATCTTACTCTTCCTGCTTATGGGATACTCCAACCAAAACGTCTCGTCCGGCTTCCTTAATGTAACGTAAAATCTTGTCATTTATATCCTTTATCCCTATCTCTTATATTCTTATCTTTTCTTATTCTTCTTATTCTTATATTCTTCAACGACATACACCACCACGGCTACGATCAACAACCACGCATTCTTAGCCAAAAACCCCACGACCTCTCTCACCATCTTGAATAGGAACGAAGCGATAGCGCCAATCAACCCAGGTAGCAGCGCCGCGAACTTTGCGCTTAGGTTCTTCAAGCCCCTCCCCATAGCGGATAACCCTGCCTTGAGTTTGGAAAGGATGGCTCCGACCACGACGAGGGTAGCTGCTAGTACGGAAGCCACGGTGACTCCTCCTGCTTTTTTGAAGATCTCTTTGATGCGCTCTTTTAGAGGAACTTTTTCTTTCATGGCTTCGTTTTCTCCATCTATTCGTTCGTTTTCTCTCTCTAGTTCTTCTATTCGTTCCACGTTATCAGGATCGTTCTCCTCATTCAACCTTTCAATCTCTTCTTCGTTTCGTTCTATGGTTCTCTCGTTCCCTTCCACGACCCCATTCCATCGCTCACCCAAACTTTTCTTCAGCGTGGGGGAAAAAGTCTCAGGTTCGTCTAAGAAGCGTGGCTTAGAGTTATCTTTTCCCGACTTCACCCACACCCTACCATATTCATCTTCTCCGACTAGTACCGTCTTAGACTTACCTACTCTTTTCTGAGGATCCCAGTTTGGATACAGCTTCTTCACCTCTCCTGCGGCAGACTCCATCCTAGCTTCCCTTCCCTTAAGATTACTCATCTCAAACTCTTCGATATTCTGCTTGAGCCTACTACGATATGTATCATTATCCTCGTTCTCTAACCTCTCGTACCCCTTTAGTTCCCTATCACTCATATCCCTCCCCCTCTTCGAAAAGAACTCCCTAAATCTCTTCATCCAACTCCTTTCACCTATATCCTCACGCTCCAATAAGGGGTCTAAGTCATCATCATTGATGTCGACACGCCCATCTTCCGTAAATGGATCAAAATCTACGTCTCCTCCAAATTCTGCCATCTTTTATTTTACTCTAGAAATAACATATATTAAGACCAAGATTCCCCCAATCCACAAGAAATTCCTCACGTACTTCTTTCGCTCGTTTGCTTCGTAAGCCCCTCCAAAACCACCATTACGAAGCCTATCAATATACGAATCATCATCCTCACTAGGTAATCTCATGCACCTATTTAGATCTTCTTCAGTCACCTTGATTGCCCTATTTATGAAGAAGTTCTTAAGTCTCTCGTACTGAGATCCCTTGCTCATGTTTTTACCCCGCAATAACCATTCTCTCTCATAATCATTGATGTCGACATGTAACTCTTCTTCACTTCCTACCATTCTTTTATATTGCTCTTCTAATAACGTACGTTAAAGCCAACATTCCCCCACCCACGTAAATCATCTCGTACTCTTTCTGTTGCTTGCTTGGTTCGTAATAATCTGAGAACTTAGGTTTCTGTTTCTCCTTATCAAAGGACGCAAGGTCTGGATGAGTCTTAGCATAGAGTAAAAAATCTTCATTTGTTTCTCTCAGATTCTTTTCTGCTCTTTTCTTATTCTCATATTGTAGCTCCATTGCATATTTACGCTCTTGCCTCTTCTTTTCACTCTCCTTTTCCCACGCCTCCATATCCCTCTGATACTCCTCCAAGGCCTTATCATGACGAATCTTTTCCTTCGTCGAATCATCTTCACCCGCTATCGCCTTAGCCAAGTAAGACCCTCCTATGAATGCCGATGCGGTGAATATTGCTCCACCAATCATTAATGCTATTGACGCCATCTTATCTTTCATTGAGAAAGATAAGCGTTTAGGTATTTTTTCTCTAGTACTTAGAGAGACGTGGGTAAGATCTTTTTCTCTTCTAGGTAGTGCTTCAAGTACGTGGAACCTGCGAGTACAGCCACCCACTTACCATAATTCGTCAAGCTATTGGATGGATCGTTAATGAATGACTCTTTCGTCATCTTCTTCCCTAGGAAACCTATTCCCGCGGCGATTCCTACGATCACTGCGGATTCCATGATCTTTTTCACGAGGTCATTTTCTACTTTCTTTGCCATGCCCTTTATTTGATTGGGGGGATGTCATTGCTTATATGAATTTTCCTTAAGGAGTAGGTTCCGCATGGAGTTAGAGTTAGAGTTAAGCTCCTTCCATTCCTATAATGGGCTTGGGTTTCGTCCTATTTGGGGCTGTGGGCGTGGGAGTGTTATCCGCGGGAGTGGGAGTACTTTGGGAAGGCATAGGCGTACTTTGGGAAGGCCTGGAGGGAGGATTACTCTTTCTCCACCTGAAGTATAGATCAGTAGCCGTTAGCCCGAGTCCTATCATCGTTAATACGCTAGTGAAGTCGAGGCCAGGCATCCACGTTCCCCCCGATTCTTCTTCTTCTTCCGGGATAGCTTTCTTTTCCGCAGCTTCCTTTTCCGCAGCTTCCTTTTCTAGCAGTGCCTTCTTAGCTTTCCTATTATATTCCACCAACTTCTTCCCGGCAGCAACCTTCTTAGGATCTTTTTCTCGAACGATCCTTTGTGGTTCTTTCGTAATTCGTTCTTCATCAGCGCCTCCGCCTCCACCACCACCATTTTCTTCTTTTGGCGTTTCCATCTTTATTACTTATCAACAAATGCTTAAGTCTTGCTTAAGTATGCTTAAGTCTTGCTTAATTCTTCTCCATATTCCCTAACAAGTTGTTCCGCGGGTTCCAAAATTTCCGGAGCTGCGCCAAAGAAATCCATCTTCATGTGCTTTCCAACTTGGAAAAGAAAGTCTGCTAATGCTATGAATCTTCCTCCTTTCAGCGCGACAAATCCGATGTCGTTGGTTAAACTTTCTCTCAGAAACTTGTCGTTCTCCAAATCTTTGTTAAGTTCTTTTTTATCATCAATCGGAAGAACCCGTGAGATGACTTCTACTGCTATTCCCTGAAGTACGTTCATTAACCCGTTCGCCATCTTTGCCCCCGTGGCGGTCTGATATCTGTTATAGTATTTCTTAACGTCCTTTTTAGGTAATCTTTTGATATCTCCTAGACTTAGTTTGGCCCCCGTATATTCACTAATCGTTCCTAATGTGGCAAGTATGCAAAGTTGTTCGCGCTTTTCCGCTACCTCTTCGTCATCCTCCTCCTCCTCAGGCTTTGACTTTGGCTTCTTCTTTGGGGGAGTTGTTTCCTTTACTTCTTCTGTCTTTGAGGGCGTGGATTTTTCATCGTATTGTTCCATGATGGATGCCATGTTACTTTATCATCGTCAATATGTACTTAGATCAAGCATTTCTAGATCCAAAACTTCTTCTTCTTCCTTCTTATACTTCTTCTTCCTCCTTCTCCATCAGAAGTACGCGTGAGATGATTTCCCCTAGGAATCTATGAGCTACGTTCATGAACCCAGTCGTGGGCTGATACATCTTATGATATTCCTTAACATCCTTTGCTGGTAACTTTATGATATCTTCTACATTTAGTTCGCGTCCGACATGTTCGCTAATGGTTCCTAACAAAGCAAGTATGCAAAGTTGTTCGCGCTTTTCCCTTAAGTCTCCCACCTTCTTCTCGAACTTAGACTTTAGTTCTTTTTGGGGGGAATCCATAATAACTTTATCATAATCAAGATACACTTAAGCCTGGTACTTCTACGTAGGATTGATGTGGGTGTATTAAGCAAAAACATATTCTGGAGTACCTTTCCTTCTTTAATATTTTCATCAAGGCGTTCCTCTCTTCAACATCCATAGTCCCTCCGAATTCTTCAAAGAGTAGCTTATTCGCTGATTGACTTGGACTGTAGAAGGATATGATGCACGTAACGTTCTCGCGGAAGGGTTTCGCAATGGAGGTAATTTGCTGGGTTAAGACCCAAATAGAGATCTTATCGTGTCTTCCCGAAAATCCCAGCCTAACGAAGTGATTCGACCTATTTTTTAACTCTTTTGAGAAAGCACAATCATCCAAAATAATTAGAGTCTCCTGCCCCGAGAATATGATCTTACACATGGAAAGTAGATCACAGATCTCGTTCACATCATCTGCCTTGGGCGACAGGACGATGAATCTAGGATCATCTTTAGCGAAGCCTCGGTAAGTAAGATTCTCCACATAAGTTGGACAGATAAGTACGATGTATTCGAACACGTATCGGAAACTATTCCTTAGCGTATTCACTAGGTAGTGAGTCTTTCCGCAATTCGTAGGACCTGTTATGATACAGTGAAAGGGAGTCTTATCTTTTAGTTCCTCCATTCTTATTTATTGTATCATAACTATCCTTTAGTACTTCATGGGGTTGGAGCCCCCACGTTTAGTACCAGTTTTGCTTGAAACTCCTCTTCTCGAACTCCACCAATCCGTCCGCCACGACGAATAAGTAACACGTCATTTCCTCATCTTCGCTCCCAGCAGTTCTCTTAATGTACAACTTCACCCCTCCCTTCGTAGCGTCCGAAACGAGTCCACTACCATGGATGCCTCCATCAGGATAAGTCCGTAAGTCAATCCACAGGGCAAACTTGTCCTCGTAAAACTCCTTTGGAGTTATGGTATCCGTTAATCCATATCGCATTACAATGGACTCCCAAAAGTCCGTTGGTATCATCCCATCGGAATACAACTTATGGGGCACGCTATTCACGTTGATGTCTACTTTGGTAATATTGGGGTTCGTGAACTTTTCTGAGTCCCTTTGGCCGGCCGTACATGGGTCTATGAATAGGATTAGGATTCCAGTCATTGATCGTAGGGGTAAGTTGATCTGTTCGTTGATTACAGTGGTCTTCTTCTTATTGATGGGGAAACTCTTGTGCATCAATACGTTCTCGTAGTAGAATCCCCTACCATCTTCGTAGCTGGTTAATGCTTCGTTTGCTAGATATTCGCTCGTAATGGTCTCGTACTCTAGTTCTAGATTGGATAAGGTATACTTTGCGTCCTCTTGGGTTGAGGTTACGATCTTCGCGTTTGTGGAAAAGGTAACCTGGAAGAGTAGAGTATCTACTAATCCGTTGGAATAATATACTCCATGAGAGTCGAGAATGGCGTGGGATATGGGGATTCTGTATCGTGTTCCATAGATCGCAGCAAGTGCAACTTCTGCAGAATCGGTCTCGACCTTATCTCCAGCTGCTGTTCTTAGTTTCCTCATGTTTTCCGAGGAGATCCCTTCTCTTAGCCTATTCTTTCGTTCTTCCTTTCTGAGGAATAAGTCACCGTAAGTTTGATAGAGATCATATCGAACCAAATCTTCTATTGGTCTTCCACCAAAGGTAACTCTCATCTCTTCAATAAGATTCTTACCCAGGTTATTAACCACGGTCTTATTTGCGTCAGAGGTGCTCCCATCCTTCAAAGTGAGATCCACTAAGAGTGCCACGCTTCCGGGAACAATGACAACGTTCTCCGGTAAC
The DNA here is from genome assembly GCA_964019055.1 of Anthopleura xanthogrammica. Lineage (NCBI taxonomy): Eukaryota > Metazoa > Cnidaria > Anthozoa > Actiniaria > Actiniidae > Anthopleura > Anthopleura xanthogrammica. Next base: position 14,453,660 of record OZ025210.1, read on the forward strand.
TTGGGAATGTGAACATCCAACGTTCGTCCAGGATCCACTGTGACTGGACTAAAGCTCACGCGATGAATGTTCTTCTCTGCTTTGAGTCCGTAGGGCACTTTAAAGAACCTATCTACATCAAGCTTTTCTGGGATTGTTCTTGCCATCTTTCTTATTTATGTAATAACGAGTTACTCTCTTAAATACTATGGAGGAAAGAAGAAAGGAGGAACTCCCCCACGAAAAGAAACTTTCAAACGTTTATTACTCAACTGAAGGATATTGGAAGGGATATTCCGCGATCTCGAGACTATCCGAAGCTACAGGCATTTCCGAAGAGATCACGAGGAAGTGGCTTATTAAGCAAGCTTTGTGGCAAATTTACCTCCCTGCCCCCACGTACATTCCCAGATACCATTGGAACATTTCTGAGCCTGATCAGATCCATCAAGCGGACTTACTCTTTATGCCTCACGATACAGTGAAGAAAAATACTTATAAGTACGCTCTCGTCGTGGTCGACGTTGCTTCTAGATACGTGGATGCTGAACCTTTGACTGCGAAGTACTCCACGGGAGTATCTGAGGCTTTGGAAAGTATTTATTCTAGGAAATTATATTGGCCTGAAACTTTGATGGTTGATCCAGGAACAGAATTCAAGGGAGGTTTTACGAAACTTATGAAGAAAAGTGACGTAGAAATCCAAAGATCAGATCCTGGAAATCACAGAGCACAATCCCTCGTGGAGCGTGCTAATCGAACGATCGCTGAGAAGCTGTTTAGTCATCAGTATGCACAAGAGATGCTTATGGAAGTTTCTAAGACCCACGTTGGGGACACGAGGTCACGAGAATGGGTGGAACGACTTCCTAGCGTGATAAAGTCTATTAACAACGAAGTCAAGAAGATTACTGGGAAGAAAGCAAAGGAGGCACAAAATTTAAAGTCCCTCGAGCTAAAAGATCCCATCTACAAAAGACCCGTGGGATCAAAGGAAAATAGGATCCCTGGAGGGGTTTTTGTTCGATACTTGTATGCCGCTGGGGAAGAGGAGGGAGGTCGACAGCGCGCTACTGACCCCATTTGGTCTATAGAAGTTTACGAGATATCGCGTGCGACCATTACTCCTAATCAACCTGTGCTTTACTATCTTTCTGAAAGTTGGGTAAATCCTTTGACTGATATGGGAAGGCACGGGAGAAAGACTCCCAAGCGTTCTTTTGTTAGAGAAGAGTTACAGATTATTCCTGAGGACACGGAACTGCCGCCTGATGGTGTTTTGGGCTAAAGATTGTTCATGTAGTGACCGTGGGCTAAGGTCGTGATAGGATCTCCTCGTAAGATTACTCGTTTGTCGTCCCTTGAGGAAAGAGCGATCTTATTGACCTTTTCTGAAGTTATTTCGTGTGATCGGCTTCTGAAGACTCGCATCGTTCTCATAAGTTCTTCTCCAGTAAATAAGCAATATTTGTAGTGGGGGAAGCGAATACTGTTTTCTACGACGCATCTTTTGATTCCCTTGCACTTCTTTTCCTCGTGGGGGAGTCCTTCTGTTCTGAAGCAATAGAGCTTCGCTCTTAGCGTAACGAATTCCGTGACTTGCTTTCCAGCTGTCTCGTCCTTCATCATTCCTCTTACTTTTTTGTTCACTCTCTTCTTTATTCCCGCGTGATCTTTGGGATAATTGCTTGTGTCAAATAACCTCTCGATGTCCCCTTCCATGTCTTTGTAAAGATCGTGCGTCTGGATTTCGTAGATTAGACTATCAGTATCAGTGTAAAGAAGGGTTACTTTGTACTTATACTTCTTCTTGACGTAGTTATAGTGAAAGTCATACATGAATTTCTTAGATAAGTCTAAGATGGACATTCCTAGGTAAATGGGCTTGTTGTACTCTAAGTGCGTTCTTCTCATGTGAATGACGGCTAACTTTTCAGAGAAGGATTTGGCTCCAATGAAGTTCGGCTTACGAGTTAGCTTATTCGCTTGCTTTTCGTTTGTGACTAGGCGTATGTCTCGTCGATTACGAATGTTCTCCATGGTCTTTCCGAAGACAGAGTTGTTCATAAGCTTGAAGAAATCTTTCTCGAAATCGTTCGTTGCGTTGGTTCTTAAGTCCGTATTTAGATCAATGTACTTTTTTAACCAAGGGGATTCTTCAAAGGAAATTCCCCTATGGATCTTCGTGATTCTTAGTCCCTGGCTTTCGTAAAATTTTAGAGTATCGTGATGTACTACGTAGTGTGACTTATCGTAGAAGTTCGGAATAAGCTTCATTACTCCACTTTTCGCTTTAAGGTGCTCTGGGGCAAGGGGATAGTCGTTATGGAGATTGTGCAATTCTTGAGGATACTTTAGATCAACGTCTAAGATACAGGGAATTCTTCTCCATTTCTCCAGCTTCTTTTCGTTCATCCATTTAAAGCCATTCGTTGGAAGGGATTGGGACATTGACCATCCGTAGAGGTTATTTGCGTCCCAGTAGGGAATGTAAGTGCTTTTTTCCTTAGGATTGTAGTTCTTCATGTACTTGTTATTAGCCTTTGCGTAGCGCTTACTTCCCACAGAGGCGATTCCCCCTCGGATTCCGCTTTCCATCATTAAGATCATGTCTATATCGCTGAGGAGTTCTAGTCGGATGTTCGTGATTTTTAACATGGCGTCCCAAGCAAGTCCAGGGGCCGTGTAATACCAAGCGGGATCTAAATCATAGTATCTTCTACAAACGATTCTGAAGTTCTCGAATACGTCCGCTAGGAGAAGTACGTCCGTTTGGAGATATAGGTCGTGATAGTCTTTCATCGTCTTCATGTCGAACGTTTTCCATACTTTTTGCGCGTGCTCATAGTCTTCTTTTGTGATGTCGCTATCGTTAAGATCTGAATGAAAGGCTTTCAGAGGAGGTAAGTGCGGCTCCTCTAACTTCGTAAGGGAATCCACGTACTCGTAGGGGTACACTCCTTTTCTCATCAATAAGTTAAGATGTTCGCCTCCGTAAAAGGAACTGATGACTTCGAACTGGTCTTTCGTTAGATTGTTGGTAAGGTTACTCAAGCTGGAGGACATGAACTTGTAGCTGTCGAGGAATCTCGCTTCTAAGAAAAGATCATGGATTTTCCCCTCTTTGTCCGTGTAGTGATCCACGATGATTCCCTTACTAAAAGAGATGTACTGTTCCTCATTCTTCGCGATACACTTAATCTTACCTTTGCTGATTCCTAGGGCTTTTACGAATAGATGGGCGTCATATCCCGAAAGATTGTGGAAAAAGATGGGAATGAAGTTCGGAAGTTTGTACTGAAGATTACACTTATTATGCGCCGCCCCTCGGAATTTCCCTGTGAGATGATTGTGATCTCTTACTTTGTCCCTTCCTAGCTCTTCCTTACAGATATGGCAGTGCTTTGCTTCTTCGTATTCCTTTCGATCCGGGTCGGTCATTACCATCTTTTTCTTCTCGGAAAGTTTTTTGTATAAGAAAAGAACATCTTCTTCTATTGATCTCATAAAGTGTTCTCCCAAGTCTTCTTCCTCGCTTTGAGCTGTGTATTTCACGATTTTTGGAGGAAGCGCGTTTTCGTCGTATTTGATCACGTAACAGTATCCCGAGGGCTTGTGCTTTTGGCATGGTTCTGTAAAAGATTTTTTTTGGTCTGAAGAACAAGAAGCGACTTTTTCCAGAATGCACTCAAAGTCGGCGTAGATGACGAAGGGAACTTTCATAGAATGAGGGTGGTTCTTGAACTGGAGTGCAGTTCCTTTGGGGGGAACGGTTACTTTTACGGATTTGTGTTGACCACACCATTCGGAATGGTCTCGGAGAACGTACTCGTTGGTAAAGGAGTTAAGACATCTTAAGCAGAAGTGTCTTTTATGTTCGTTACTCGATAGTTGAGAGGATAAGAGTCTCGAGATGTTCTTGATCCAACAATAGTGCTTCGTTTTCTCGTTGGAGATTAGTAGTAGGATGATGTTGTGCTCCCTGATTTCCCCTTCGTAGATTCTGAGGGGCTCGAATCCCCCCTTTTCGTAACCTAAGACACTAATCGCGTAGTCCTTGTTATTTTTCTCGAAGATTTCGATGTCTCGGAGCTCTAGGGGGAAGCGAAGTCCCTCCCAGTTTAAGTTTCTCGCGTTTTCCCTAAGTGCTCCTGATATTCTTTCAGGATGGTCTTTTCTTGGAGTAAATCGGGCAATGGTTACCGCCCACTTAAAGCACTGATCGTCTTTGTTCTGGGGGTTAATGATGGCCTTCTTTGTTAATAATTCTCGAGGAAGTGGAATGTACGTGCTACCTCTTAGGGGTTCGTATTTCGCGAAATGAATGCTTAAGGATACTACTTTCCGTATGACCCAGCCAGAACCCTCATTCTGGAATTCAGCTACTCTTTCTAGAATGTCCTCGGAAATTTTCTCGTATAGGTTTATTAAGTTGGTGCTTTTTGTTACTATTTCTGGTACTGTGTGGAAATGTCCTTCGGTACTGACTTCTTGTCCATCATTTCCGATCTTATGGAACTCACAGGTTAAGTAGAACTTAATCTTCGTGGGTTTCTCAGCTATCGAGATGGTCTCTAAGACGCGTTTTTCCTGCTTCTTCATGAATATGCTGGGATCCACGTCATCATTACCCCCAAGAATCCTGCGTTCCTTAAGATACGAATCGAATGAGGATTTTTTCAGCGTATTCTCTTTTTCCGCTCTACGATAAATAACCTTTATTCTCTTCTTCAGCTTCGCGATCTTCATCTCAACGCGACTCCTAATCTTGGGACGAATCAGTGGTAATAACCACTCTGAAAAATTTTTTAACTCCTCCTGGATTTTCTTGATGATGCGGGGCTTTGGATTTGAAGTTGACTTTGTCGGTCTTATTGGCGGGACTAGTGGTATTTTAGTCTCAGGAATAGGGCTGTCTAAGATGTTCTGCATTTTTTCGCTTCATGATAGCCTAGATATTCTTTGGAAACAATTTTCGCTTTCCACAGATCTCAAAGTTTGTCTTTGAGATCTTAATTGGCTCTAATTACTAGGATTGGGCTTATAAGGATAAGGCTGACTCATAAAGTCAGGATCCTTAGGTCGACGATATTGGTTGTATTGTACGGAATGATACGGATTGTTATGAGGGTTGTTCCAGTGCGGATCTATGTGTGGAACAGAACACATCTTATTAATCTTACTATTTATTCCTTTTCCTTTTGGCATCTTTTCTTTATGATAAGCAAGATTTTTTTTTTCGACTTTATTTTTATTTAGAAAAATCTTCTTTCTCCTTTCTTCTTCTCCCACACCCCTGTGCTCACTCTCCTCCCCTCTCCTCCCCTCTCCTCCCCCATCTCCATCCTCACTTTTTGCGCGCGCTTGATCAGATTTTGGGGAAGGGTTCTTTTCCTTGAAGCCTTACTCTGGTTCAGATGTGATCTCTAGAGTTCAGAGAAGGCTCGTGGGGGCATGATGGGGGATTAGGGGGGTTGGTCGTGATGTTGGTAGTAGGGGGAAGGCGAGGGTGGGCGTGATTGGGGATTAGGGGGGCTGGGCGTAATGTTGGGAGAAGGGGGAAGGCGAGGGTGGGCGTGATGGGGATTAGGGGGCTGGTCGTGATCTTTGGACTTCAGGGAAGGTCTGGAGTGGTCGTGGAAATGGCGTGGCTTGGGCGTACCAGTGTATAAATTTAGGCGTGATTTGTTCGTGCGTGAGGTTGAGGGAGTGGTACAGGCGAGAGTGCCTCGGAACCGGCACTACATACCTACTCCCCAAAATACCGAGCTGCAATAGCTGTTGTTACGGATGCAACGAAATGAGATATTATTTTGTTTTAAGAATCTTACAAGTGAGGATATCGGGTCAATACAATGCTTGTTGTTTCATTTGCATCTCATTTGCATGCATCCGTAATAACAGCTATTCGATCTAGGATTGCCTAGATGAAAACAACTCCGCAATTATTTTATTTATTTATTTAAATATTATTTATTATATTCTAGTATATTGTATTATATTCAAATTGTGAATAAATTGTTTAACATTCCTTCAGTTTTTCTAAGAACATCAGTAACAAACTCATAATATAGATGAACCTGTTTGACTAAATACCGTGTTAGTATTCATGGGGATGGGGATGAGTTATTTTGTGGGTTAGGTCACGATTACGAAGTAATACCTTTGAATATTTATATGTACACAATTGTCAACTACTTTTTCTATCGAAATCCAGTATCGAAACAACATTCGTTTTCATTATATTAGGTATTTGATATAGTTACGGTTTTCGAAGCATAACAGTTGAAAGAAATGAAAAAAATAAATGAATATAATAAAAACGAGTATGGATCTTGAATCGAAATTAACAATGCACGACACCGCTCACCGTGCTATCACAGTGACTGTTTTCACCCAAATATTCACAGTTTTATGTTTCGTTCACGATATGCTATAGTCATTGATTTTTCAAGATAAGAAGTAAAGATTCGAAACTAATGTCGTTGCAATTCATTTTCATTTCTTTAGCGTGCTTTCAGAGCAGGGGGTGCGTTCGTGAATAATTGGCTCCTGTTATAAGCCAATCAACATTTCACTATGACTTCAATCCTTAAAAAACGCAAACAAAATCCCAATTAGGGGGTGTGTGCACACCTTGCAAACCACCTCATCCTACGGGCCTGTTTTTGAGGCATTTCAGTTCAGTAAAATATATAGGAGTATATATAGATCGACCTCAAATCCAAACTAACGATGAAATTAACTGCTTACCGAGCTAGCATAGTGACTGCCTTAACACATTTGTTCACAGGTTTATGTTTTGTTCAAGGTATGCTATGTTCATTGATTTTCTAAGATACAATTTATTGTCGTTGGTTAATATAACATGGGTCGTAATCCATAGGTGTCCCTCGGTTCACTCAAGAGCCTCCAAGTGTTCTGTACGTGTCCAGTGGAGGTACAGCAAGACTTGTGTGGGATTATGATGCCAACGATAGAAGTGCAATGTTTGATCCATTTTCACCAGAGTGGTCTTTTTTTAACTCAAGTGGAGGCAAAGTACGCATTGGCATCGAGGATGGTTTCAATGGATGGAAGTTTATTATCCACAGCGACTGCCCCGCAAGACTTCGAGGTCGAGTCATTAAAGAGTCAACTGCTAGTCTGGTCATCTCTAATGTCACCAATGCTGATAGTGGGATATATGAGTGCAGTTTGTTATTATTAACAGGAATGCCAATAACAAGCAAAATACAACTTATCGTTACAGGTACGAAATAATCGGTTATTAAAAAGACGCTAAAAACCTATGTTATAAAGTATGTTACAAAAAAAAAGTTTTTTTAGTGAATGTTTTTGGAATTCTTGAAATGATGATTAATATATTCACTAATAAATTTATTTAGTTGGCCAGGAAATATCAAACTAATTAATATTTAAAAAAAATGGTTTTGGAATTATTATTGCTTCATTGTGTCCAGATCGTCCGCGTTTTACTACTCCTGTCAATTCAACGACGGCTGTCATTGAGGGATCAAGTCTGTCCATCCAATGTTCTGCAACTGCAAATCCTAGGCCCAACGTAACGTGGGTAAGAATTATGGAGAGACCAAGATTTATCAGCGCAGGAGTTGGTAAAGCATTTCTCAGATTCAACAACATCACGAGACAGCAGGGTGGAACGTATGAGTGCCAGGCTATTAATAATCCAAACGAGGGTCACGTGACAATGGAACTTGAAGTCTCAGTCAAATGTAATTATTTCAGGGGAAAGCAGTGTAGTTAGCCAGGATTTCACCTTTTTTCATACTTAAAAACAGCCACACCCCAATTCTATTGTTTTATGTAGGTTTTGAGATCCAGGGTAAGACCTTGTTTTCTTAAAGCTGGGGGCGGCTTTGATTATCAGCAGGGAAGTGCGGGTTTGAATTCGAAAATCGGGCAAGGTTTTTTTTCAATTTGAAATTCAAGACCTGTCCCCGGCTGGATTTTAAATCGGTTCAAACTCACGGGCTCGGGCTTTCATTGAAATTCAATAAAAGCCCTAGCCTCGCACTATAGTTTGAACCTGGATATAACGCATATCATTCTCTTTCTTTCTAAATATATTAGCTGCTCCAACCTTGTCATCGCTACGAACATTACCACGTCACCTTCTGACATCATCAACCATTTTTTATAAAGGTAATTAATTTGATCTTGTTACAATCTCTTCCCAATATCCCAATATCTCGTGAATGTTGCTACAACGTTCTTTCCTTGTAGTTACTACAAAATCAACAACAGTAGTTACTAAACGAGAAGGCAAAAGAAAAGAGTTACCATGTCGGTCTATGTCTTTCTTCCAAGGTAAATTTTTGAAACATTTAAATCTGTTTGTTTTTGAGCTCGAATCAATAAGACTCGTTGGAAACGTTCTTAGTTCCCTTAAATAGTATATTATTATGCATTCTAGCCAGTGATATTTTCCCCGCTGTTTTACAGGAAGAACCTTTGCAATCATCCACGTGACGATAACGTGTGTATTAGTGGTAATAATTGTCGTCCTCATAGCATGTTTTTACATCAAATTTAAAAATAACTCTTTTAAAGGTACGTATATACCCTTTGCACAAATTCCCAATCTGGGGGTCAAAAAAAAAATCACTTCTCTTGATAATTGAAATCTTGTTAATAATTTTCATTGTTTTGTCCACCAGGTAGGGAATTAGTACAAGGTGGCTATTTTACATGTTCTTTTGCTTGTATTGTATTCCCTTCTTTATTTTGTAGTTTACATATTTTTTTGTTTTGTTTTGTTTTGTTTACCTTTTTTGTTTACTTTTATCTGTTTGTTAGTGTAGCTTGTCTGGTGTTGTTTGTCTAGTGTTGCTTGTCTAGAGTTGTTTGTTTAGTGTTGTTTGCCTCTTGTTATTTGTTTGGGGCTTGTTTTGTGTTGTTACGTTTCTCTATTGTTTTTTTTTATTATTGTTTGTCTAGCGTTTTTTTTTTTTTCCTGTTGCTTTTCCCTGTGTATTGTTAGCATTGTCATATAAGCTTTTACTAGTCCTTTAATCAATAACGTGGTTGTATGTTTTAGTTTCAGATAACCGGGAAGATATTAAGAGGTGATGTAACAGTGGTGTTTCTTACTAGGAGTATTAACAAAAGCTATACATTTGCAACTATAAAACAGAATAAAGTAAAACGATATCACTGATAAATATTGTCATAGAAGATTAAGAAGAAATAATTATACCATGAGTATAACAACTGTCCTTAAAAATTCTAAATTATTATTTTTTCCCTATAGATTTGCCCGACCCATTTTGGCTCGAACAGCCGATGAGGTATACCAATGATCTTTTAGCTCAAATTATTTCTTCCCTTCGACCCCTTAATTGGAAATTTAAATTATCTATATTTTCTATCCTTCCTACCTTCCTTACTTACGCTCCTGCCTCCCATTCCTCCCCTCCCTTTATTCCCATATTTCTCCATTTCATTGTTGATTTTTCCAATTATCGGTATTTTGATATCAGGACCCAAACGCAGTTGCCTTAACATCAATAGAGGAATCGACTACAAACAACGACTTATCTGGTAATGCATCAAATATATCGCCAAATAAAGACTACGAGAATTTACCAGAAAAATCAGAGTCATCCTACGATTCTGGGAATGCAGCTCAAGGAACAAGTGCAGGCGACGTTCAACTTTCACAAACTCACCATGATTATCAAGAGCTTAATACTGATGTTTTATTATCGAGCATTCAAGGATACCAGACTCTTAACAGGACAGGAGAGGACACTGTGACAAAAATAGAACCTGCATTGCCTCCTGCAAAATATGAAGCATTAAAATGTGTAAATCACCCGCAAAGTTCTGAATATCAGAAACTACATCTGTATGCAAGTATTGGGGATAAAAAGGAAAACATTTAACGAACATAGAGTTTTTGTCATATTTCAGTGTTTAGTAAATTTGATTTCTTTTTCGTGACTATAGCATGCAATATTTGTATTTTGTTTTTGTTTCGCTTTTCAGGAGGTCCATTTTCGATTTCCATTAGTTTTCTTCACAATAATTGTAGACAGAATGAAGTACCTAAACATGAGAAAATGTATTTACCCTTACTAATGAATAGATTTTTATTAAAATGTATAAAAAGATTCCTTTTTTTCCATTTTCTGTGTAAATTGTATGAAAAACAATATCGCTCCAATCAAGATAAGTAGATGGCCAGCTACCCAGGACTGCGGTCTGGCCTTGTTAACTTTCTTAACTTATTCTGTTGATATCAGCAACAACAAAAATGTAATTTAACCAAAATACAATTGCTTGGCTAAACACCTTGTTCGTATTGATGGAAATAGGGACGAGTTATACTGTGAATAAGGTCACGAACAAAACATAAAGTAATAACTTTGATGTTTATACCTATTTATCAAATAGTTTCCCGATCGATATTCCAGTTTTGAAACTGTCGCAATTCGTTTTAATTTCGTTAGCAGGCCCATCGCGTGCTTTCAGAGCAGGGGTACGTTCCTACGGACCTTTTTTTGAGGCATTTCAGTTCAGTAAGATATATAGGAGTATATATAGATCGATCTCAAATCCAAATTAACGATGAAATTAACTGCTTACCGAGCTAGCATAGTGACTGCCTTAACACCACTATTCACAGTTTATGTTTTGTTCAAGGTAGGCTATGGTCATTGATTTTTCTAAGATACAATTTATTGTCGTTGGTTGATATAGCATGAATTGTAATCCAAAGGTATCCCTCGGTTCACTCAAGAGCCTCAAAGTGTTCTGTAAGTGTCCAGTGGAGGTACAGCAAGACTTGTGTGGGATTATAATGCCAAGAATAGAAGTGCACTGTTTGATCCATATTCACACAAATATATTCAAAAGCGCTGGAGTTGTTCAAGCATTTCTCAGATTCAATAACACCACGAGACAGTAAGGTGAAACGTATGTAAGCGCCAATGAAAACTATCAAATGTAATTATTTCTAAGTTTGGATATTTTGCATGGTATTTGTATTTGATCTCCAATGAGATGTAACCATTTTCCAGATGAAGTAGAAAAGGGGGGGGGGGGGGGGGACTGCAAAAAAATGATTCTATTAGGACCATCACTCCTAAACGGTGGTAAAATGCTAAAGGGAGCGGAAGTTTACAGACTATGCAGGGAGGTGCTTGGCTCAGCGGCTGTACTCATTCTTGAGTGATTCCAGTCGACAAAAAGTGACGAGTATTAAAAAACGAGCGATCTATCATATAATATCAGTGATCAGTAGTGATTTCTCGTGTGGATCTGGGAAATGTTTGATATATTCCCAACCATCGACCTACCGACCAACATATATCAACATTATATAAATCAACTTATAAATGTTTTTAGAATATGTTAAACTTGATGTTGACTTTTTTAAGAAAGAACAATATTTGAGCTGGTCTAAAATATACGACAAAATAAAAAGGGCTTTTCAAAAGCAAATGTACCTAATTGTTAGTTGATAATACGTTTCTTTTTTCTTTTTTGAAAAACAAAACAACAAACTTAAATTTGGTAAGATGGAAGGAGCAGAAATGCGTAGAATTCTATTTCGTTTTTGGAGAAATACCATAAAAATAAATAATAAATAATGTAACAAATAACAAAAAAAATATTAGGGATAATTTAACAACTTGTTCTTTTTGTCGATGATGATTTTTGCTTCTTTTATGATTGATTTCTTTCTTTCATCTTTTCCTCCAGATAAACCAACTACTGTGTTAACAAACTCTAATAGTACCGCTACGTCACCAGATGGAAAGAGTCACTCTCCACTGCCTAGTAGATGGTCAGCCAACTCCATTGATCACGTGGTATAATCCTACAGGAAAGCAAATCACCAAGGGGATAAGGATCATTACAGGCGGTAGCATACTGACGCTAGTAACATATTACAGTAATCAGTACGGAATGTACAGATGTCAAGCAGAGAATAAAGTTGGATTTGACGAATATCTGTTCAACAATAACTAAAAGATTAAGAAGTAATAATTATATTTTCTATATAAAAATACCATTTTTTATTAATTCCTCTTTCTATCTAATGATCTGGCTCCTATGAAAGGGCGGAGGGATGGATAAAGCAAAGGCGATAGGGAAGATTGTTCTCTTCCCTCCCAATACCTTTCACCTTCCCTCGAAAATTTTTCATTAATTTCTTTATAATCTTTCTCTCGGGTATATGAGAGTAAAATTAGCCATCAACCATGGAAAAGCAATTCTCATGCATGTCTTATTTTCCCTCTTGCTTGCTTTCTTTTAGTTGTTCCAGTCTTGCCGCCGCCACAAGCAACACCCTGCCTCTATCAAGTACTGCCATTGTCAACCTCTTTTTATCAAGGTATGAAGACAATGCACCCCATAAACCCAGTCATGCCCAATTCCCTTGTGTCTGATGTTGTATTCATTCTCTAGATTTTTAAACCAGTATGTATAGATTATGATTGTGATAATAATTTTCTAAATGTGGTAATAATTATTACTTTAGAGGTAATGCTTTCCCATTGCAAACCAGGTGTCATTCTCTTGGGAATTAAAGGTTATTTATTTAAGCTATATTCATATTCATGTATCTTGTCATGTGAAAACGCTAAACAAGAAATTGATACTCTAGGGAATGACACGTGACCTGATATGGAAAGTCATTAAGCTCGAGGTAAACAGGTCTGAATAAAGTGTTTGCAAAGTGAATGACGATCAAATAACAAAACAACAAAACAAATAAATAATAATGTGGAATATTTAGAAAGTTGTAACATGTTATAAAGTTATTATATAAAGCTATTAAAAAAAAAAAAAAAAAAAAAAAAAACTGCATACTGAATTTTGCATTCCTTGACAAAAGGGGAATGTGGGTCTCATTCATTTGAAATAAACAGTGAATATAGAGCGTTTTGCTCTCTCTCTATGTAGTTAGTATATTGTTTCGGATGGAATGCACTAAAAATAAAATAAATAATTATTATTTATCTTACTTTAGAGAATAGTATATGACCCAAAATGCATTTCGGTCTTGGAATGCACTATTCAGTATGCATGCAGTATTCAATATTTAACTCTTTTGGAAATGGCTGTGTATACTTACCTTTTATGCATGATTCTTTCGGCTGATAAGAAGGAAAAAAAACAATGTTATTAATGTCATCGCAATATGATAGTTACTTGACTTCTATACTTGCCAATATTAGTCACGGATTAGAAGTAGCTTACCATTAAGATAGATTACAATTTCGGGTTTTCCCTATTGGGTTGTCACACCGTTTTTTAGTGACTGCTTGATAAAGAGCCCTTCGCAGTACACGATTACATGACTCTTACCTATTTTTTTTTAATTAAGTGCTTAGCATCTTGGAGATCGTGTCATTCGTACTCCAACACAAGGTACTTCAATCTATTAAAATAAGAAATTACTTCAAGTAGGTAAGAATCATGTAATCGTGTACTGTGAAGGGCTCAAGTTAAGATGCCCAGCATTTTAGAATTTGTTTGCCATGAGCGGAGAATTTTTAAGGGAACTCAATCAAGCTTGATTCAAAAGTTAGCGAGGTGACATACAGTACATGAGTGGGTGGCCATGGCTGGTACAAAAGACAAATGAATGTATGATATCTCGCTACTGGGAACACGATCGAGGTTTTATGCAGATCATGAATCAAGAAAATGAAAGAGTGTGGTAAAAGGCTATTCACCGCGTTGAATCTTTCGGCAAGTTGTTAAGAAATGAAAAGTGTAATATTTTCATATCTACCAAGCTGAAGAAATTTCGAAAGTGTCTCTGTGCCTCCTTATCTGTTTCCTTGATTGGTCTTTACTTTTAAAGTATTTTGTAGCTGCATGATATTTCTTTCGTTCGTTCGTTCTTTCTCTTTTTTTTGGTTATCATTTCCTTTCATTGTGTAAACCATTTCACAAAGGAATTCTACTCACATCAATGACATGTACATAGTTCTTTTCAACACGACAAATATTTTTAGACCAAAAAGGTATCGTTCTTGAACATGTGTTTTTTCGTTTTATCCAGGATGAAGAGATATTGAAACCACAAGAACCAACAGCTTTGGAAACAACATACGAAACATCGAATTTGAAAGCACCGAATATAAACATCAAAACCGCATCAAGAGTATATCTGAACCCACCTTCTTTATCGAGAGTAACAAAAATAAGCATGCACTATGAAGCAGCACTTTCCATAAGGAACTCGTTATTTTACCAGCAGACGTTGAGAGCAAGAGTAACAAACATTATATATATCTAGAAATTAAAGATGATTAATACTAATTAATGTATAATTAGCATGAAGGCCTTTATATTTCGTTTTCAAAAGGTGACCAAACGTCGTAAGTGTTTCGTTGTTGAGAATTTCCTAGCTGCACTAATAGCTCACGACAAAAGACAGATCAGTATCATGGATCTACCTTGCACGACTATTGTTATTTTTCAAACGTTCTTCATCCATTTCTGCTTATTTAGCTGGACTCAAGGTATACATTCCATCCCATATATCTTAAGTTATACTTTCTTCTTACAATACTCCTTCATGCTCATCCTACGCAAACGCTGTTTTCATAAAAATCGTTTTCATATTTCAGGTTTAACCCTGTTTACCGTAACTCCTCCAAGGGTTCCCTACGCGACAGTTGGCGAGACGGTTAAATTAAAGTGGGACTACAGTGTGGATAACAAGATAGAAGAATTTGCTGTTTTTTCGCCAAGATGGAATTTCTATTATGTGAACGGCACTGGATTTCTAATTGCACAAGAAAATGTATTCAACAACTGGGAATGGTACATAAACAGCGATACATGTCCTGCCAGACTACTGAACCCTGTTCGAGTGAGTAAGGAATCAACTGCTACGCTGGTAATCCATAATGTAACTCTGGCTGATAGTGGTACTTATGGATGTGTTCTGGTGCTGGCAACTAGAAGCCCCATATCAAGTAGATTCTTGCTCGTCGTAACATGTAGGCAAGTAGGTTCGAAATGTTTTTTACACATTATTCTGCCACATGGTTAAAAGGACAGGTTTCAAAGGTAAACACTACAAATCATTGCAGTCCCCACCTTCCCCTATAATATGTGAGAAACAAAATACTTCATCCATTTTATTTTTGTGGTGAGAAAATAATAGAATGAGGTAAAATAACTAATAATACTCGTGGATAATTTATAAATATTATCTTAGTATCTTATTGTATCTTTGTTTGTTTAACTGTAGGTTTTAGGAAGAATCCCGACAACCAAAGGTAAGGCACATGATCAGTTTTCCTCATTCTGGAAAATAGCTCAGTCTTTCTCCAAGAACAATAAAGAATTCATACCAGACGTCTCTTGTCACGACTTTAAATTTCGTACTTTTAAATGGTCTTTAGGGCTTTACAACAAAAATCTTTCGCAATGGATACGGTGAGTTTCAACTATAACTCAGAGGACTCAGAGTACATCAAAGATAAACAGGGAAGAGAAAACTAAAAGGGGGACATTATATGAGCCCCCGAAACCTTTATGAACCTTTGAGCTCACCAGAAGCCACAACTCAAGTTGAACTACAAATGTTTGCTTTTGAAGATAGAAAACTAGGAAGATCGGTGAATAGACTACAACCACACATCAGAAAGGAAGAAAGAGAGAAAGAAGAGAGGAATTGAATGAAAGAACGATCTATTAAATAATTTGTTTCTGGACTAAAATGAACTTTTCATATTTAATTTCCCTCACTATATTTTTTTATTGTTGGTTTCCAAATCCATAGGAAAGTAATGAGGAGTACTTAGATGATTTGAGTTAATTATAAAAATAAAAAAATGTTTTATATTCATGTTTTTCTTACAGGATGGAATAGAAGTGGAACCACAAGAACCAGAGATTCCGAACACTCCTCACAAATCACCAAGCCCGATACCATCGAATATTGAAACAGTGTAAAGAGAATCTGGACCCACCTTAATGGACGAGAGGTAATCAAAAGAAAACTCTGTAAAGCAGCACCTTCTAACCGGAACTCAGCATCTTTATCAACAGTTAAACGATGGGATGTTATCGTCAAGAGAACAAGAGTATCAGCCCCTAGAAAGAAAGAAAGGTCCCAAGGCTCAACCAAAACTTCCTTCTATGATGGCGCAAAACCACGATACCCCAAATGTTAATTATCAGCAACCAAGCTCTGAATACCACCCACTGCATTTGTGCTCAAACATAGAATAGTATATTTTTGAAAGTGATGGTGATTTCAACAATATCATGGAGGTTCAACAATACAACACACCCCATCCCCCATCCCCCATCCCCCATCCCCCATCCCCCATCCCCCATCCCCCATCCCCCATCCCCCATCCCCCATCCCCCATCCCCCATCCCACCTCTCCCCTCCCCCAGAGAAAAAAAAGGAGAAGAGGAAAAAAGAAGAAGAGGAAAAAAGAAAAAGAAGAAAAAAAAAACAAAAAAGAAAGAAAAAAAAAACAAAGTAGAAAGAAAGAAAAAAGAAAGAAAAAAAAAGTAGAAAGAAAAAAAAAAAAAAATTAAAAGAAAGATAAAAAGAAAGAATAAATAAAAGAAAGAAAGAACAAGATAGCTAAGGAATCAATTGAGCTATTCAAGTATCTGCCAGAATATCCAAATAAAACATATAAACAAGGAATTCTAACTATGATAGGTTAAACAGATTTTGGCTTCAATTGCATGTAAAAAGAAGGAGATTTTTTTAGAGTCCAAGGCAAATTGCTAGCATTAAAGTAACGGATTGCATCCATTATTCACACTTGGAAAGATGTATCAATATTAACAAATAAAATGATTGCAATCATATAGCGTATATGCAAAAAAAGGTTTCTCATCTTTCCTGGGATATTTGAAGATACAAGTTCATTGCCTTCTAGAGCGTTGATTTAACAATTCCTTTCAAATTTGAAAGATTATCAAAAAGCTTTGCGCCGTCGATAAAAAGTCCCTTTTCCATCACAATGATATGCTTAACAATATGGGGATTTCCCCATAAAGACGCTTTCGAAAGCCTTGTAATACGTTTAAGGTATTCAATAACAAAAGGTGGTGAATACGAGGCTGAGATTATTCATTCTAACTAACAATAAAACATAACAATGTTGATGACCCTTACAGCAGTTATCAATTGTAACATTTCCGAATAAAGTCGCGCTTTTCTTCAGGAAAGATGCACCATATGCATATTAAAGTCAAGGGTGGATACCATCACCACAAAGCCACTGGAATAAGCCACAATCATGCTTACGCCATGGCAATCAATTCGTTATTTGATTTGAATAAATAAATTAAGGCAAATACAATGGAAAAAAATAACTAAATAAATAACTATGATTAACTTTGGTTATCATTATTAACTTGATATTAAAAAGTGACCTTACCTATCATTCTATTCTGATAATGGTACCATGATCCAGTGCTCCCTTGACTGTAATATGATTTAGCTGGTCTTGTTTCACTATAATGGAAGGCGAACTAACGGTTTCATGTAGTTTCGAGAAAAATCCCACACATATACATAAACCAAAGAACCATGAAAGTGAAACACCATACCTATTCAAATATTATATAATCTTGATCCGTCGATGCTTTTGTCTATTAGAACAATGAGGTTCTCTGCAGATCTATTGATTTTAGTGATAATAATGTTACTAGTGAGCAGGACTAAAGGTAAGACTCATTTCTTTACTTTTCCAGTGTTCGTAATAACAGGAAAACTCACTTGTCAATTAATAACTTATCGTCATTTTTCCTGGTGGATATTTCAGGTGCAGCTCGTTTCACAGTAGTTCCACCAAGTGTGTTATATGTGTCTGTAGGAGAAACAGCTAAGCTCGTGTGGGATTACAGTGTGGATAATAGGGCTGTAGAGTTTCATTTTTTTTCACCAAGGTGGTTATTTTATGATGACAATGGCAGTGCATTTCTTATTGCACAAGAAAATGTATTCAACAACGCGAAATGGTACATAAACAGCAATACATGTCCTGCCAGACTACTGAACCCTGTTCGAGTGAATAAAGAATCAACTGCTACACTGGTAATCCATAATGTAACTCTGGCTGATAGTGGTACGTATGGATGTGATCTGGTGCTGGTAACAAGAAACCCCATAACAAGTAAAGTCAAGCTCGTCGTAACATGTAGGTTTAATATGTTTTTAGAGGCTATATAGAGGATATTACATGGGCGCGCGGAGATACGGATTTTATCTTTTCAATACGAGAAGATAAAATTCGTATCTCCAAGCGACCATGTAATATTCTGTTTATCATATAATTATCCATGAAAGCAAATTTATCTTTTATACTTTTATTTACCTGCCATAAAAAGAGGTACAAGTAAACAAAATACTCAATGTTTGTAGACTCAGTTTCTATTCAAGGTTGCATCGGAAAAACTGATAAAAAATAGAGTTTTTAATTGTGAAATAGTCCTCAACTTGAGTACAAAATTGATGTAAAACTATTAAATGAACTTAAAATAGTCTGTAAAAGAGTAAACTGCTCTGAAGCTTAATGCTTACTCAGTCTCTTGACTCAGTGCTATCCGATGAATCGATGATTCGTCGATATTTCTTGACGGACTTGACGCTGCTGCTTGAACTTTGTGTTGAAGCCGCTGATGGTGAGGATGCCAGGTTGATGTTAAAAGTGGCTCCAGTGATGGTGTTGCCGTAGAACATAGTTTGAAGCTGGTTTTCATTCACGGACGAGTAGGTGGACCAACTTGAAGCTTGATTGCAGGAATGTAAAGTCACCATGCCTATCGCACTTCCAGTCGCACTGCCTCTTGACGATAAAATCTTTGAAATATTTTCTTGCTGTCGTTCTCCAAGTTGGCTGTAATTATTGATTGATTGTATGCTCTTATGCCCAGTTACTTGGATGATTTGATTAGGTGGGACTCCACTGTCTTGGAGTTTCTGTACAAGGGTTTTTCTTCCCGCGTGATTTGTTTTTGCAGTGATGCTAGCGGCTTTGCACATGTCTTTCAATATGGTGTCGAGTTTATTCACTCCCATTGGCAGTGCTTTGAACCAAAAACAATCCTTCAGTTCTTGGTAGGTTGATGTTTTGAAGTGGTTCACAGACAGATAGAATGGTGCATCTGGCTCTAACATGGAAGGAGGACGTTTTTCTGAGTAAAGTTTGTATACATAAACAGGATCACGCTCATTCTCCACTTCTGCGTTTTCATACATTCTGGGCGGCACTGAACGTACGTTTCGTGGGTCTTCGCCAGTTCTGGTTTTTGTTTGCCTTTCGCAATAATCGAGAAACTCTTTCCCTTCACTGTTGGTCTTTAGTGTTATGTCTCCCCAACGCAACTGGCGCTGCTCTTTGCATCCTCGAAGTCCAAAGTGTGTAATATTATTTAGCCAAACTGTATTGAGAAGAGCTTGAGGAGTACTCGTTCCTAATACTTTTTTCTCGAAAAGAATGTCTATCTCCTCGTCTGTCAGGGCTGTAGTAGCTCTCGGCTTATTGCCATGTCCTTGTTGTTTGAGTTCCTTCTGCTTTGCTTTCAGAGCTTCTCTTATCTTCTTGAACTCAGGATCAAAGAAGAGCCTTTTGCCGTAGTTTTGCCGTCCAAGATAACGGTCTACGCTTGATAACATTTCTCTTAGCGAGGAAGGTTCATAATTTTTACCGCTTTTTGTTCTTGCTGCTACAATGAACTGGCTCAGTAAAACATTCAATTCATCTGGCGGTATAATCTCCAAATCTCTGCCTTCATTGTGTTCTTCGAGTAAATACGCTCTCACTGTCTTCAAGTCATAGAGTGTCTTCTTTTTCGTGTTCTCATTTTCTTGATTTGAAATGAGATTATCTACATCCATCTCTGTAATGCTAGCAAATCGTCTTTGCTGTGGTTCAGGGACTTCGATTTCCCATGAAGGAAGTTTTCTATCCGACAAATTCACGCTACTAGAAGCCATAATGAATGAAGTAAAACCTGAAAATCTGATGAATGAAAATCGCAAAGCTGCCCTGAAGGGCACTCAAGGTGTAACCATGATAACGATCTTTTCACTAGTGAAAATAACATTACGAAAGTGAGAAATATAGGTATTTCATGGATAATTATATGATAAACATCAGTTATCACTTACATTAGAAAAATATAAATAAACATGTAATTTTAGTTTTTCAAGTTGTCTTTTTTAAACATATTTTTTTTTTAAATTCCTTTTATTCGTACTTTTCGGCGTTTGTTTACAATAGCTTGAGCAATAATTTTAATTAATTTAAATGATCTTCATTTTTTTCTATACAGCTTTTTCTTATATCACTATGAATCCTTGGTCTTCAAACATTCCTATAAATGAATCCCAAGAATTATCTATCAGCTGTTCTGCAGTTGGAACCCCTCTGCCAAACGTCACATGGCTGAGATTACTGGATGGTGGCAAGTTTCATAAGAACGAAGGCGTAGGAAATGTGACATTTAATTTACCAAATATCACAAGAAATGACAGTGGGATATATAACTGCTGCGCCACTAACAACCCGAACCAGACTCCAATCTGCAGGAGCACCACAATATCTGTCCACTGTGAGTTCAGTACATAGACATTATTTTGTTATTAACGATGTCATCATTTGAGTCCAAATATTGAAGTTTTTTAATTGGGTCGCATTGGTGAGAGGTGTGCCCTGCTACCACTACGCCACCCGCTCTTCCCTATTACGTAGAACATATTAGCGTAATACAACTCTAGCTCAAACAAATAAATAAACAGAACGACAGAAAAACAAACAGACAGAAAGACAGACGGGCAGACAGAGAACATCCTGTAAGCTATCCATTGATCAATCTTTGCGAATATCTATTTCATTTTAATTTATCGACAGCGGTTTGCAAAACTTTTTGCCCACAAATCTTGAGAAAACTTATCAGAAGGTATATGGTAATTATTTTTTTTTCTTCACAGACAAACCAGAGATTGATCTAGTTCAGTCAAACAATACAGTGTCTTCATATAATGGAGGTACAATCAGGTTATACTGTCTTGCACGAGGCGTGCCCTCTTCTCTGTTCATATGGTATGATCCCCTTAATCAATCAATAGCTGCAGGATCACATAATGTTACTGGTGGCAGTCTATTAACCATCAACTCAGACAGCTATGGGTTGTACAGATGTAAAGCAGAAAATATACTTGGCTATGATGAACACTTCATCAATGTCACTCAAACAGGTTTGGAAAATAGCTATTTAGTTCGTTCGATCTTTGGATTTGCACATTAAATACTTTTTTTATTTTATATTATCTTTTTTATTGTTTTATTTATTTATTTATTTATTATCTATATTATTTTGATTATAATATGAGCAACTAAAAAGCCATAAAGCGTTTTTCGGAGAGGGTGAGAGGGGGCGAAGCTATAGGTTAAGTCAACATAAAGTAATGTTTATTAAACAGTGCAAGCATATATCGAGTCTGTATGGAAATTGAATAATAATAATCTTTTAACTCATTGGGCTTACATTCTATATTCAAATAAACGATAAAAGCATAACGTGTGATTTCGTCGGTTTTATTTAGTTCTTTCTACTTCAAATGGGACATCGCTGAAAAGTAAAAGCTATGTTGTTAGTCCAACATCAACAATTAACCGAGGTAATTAAAAAACAAATTAGATCGACAGAAAAAAAAGCTGAAAATAAAACAGAACAAAAAAAATCAGACAGGTATTAATTTTGAATGTTTTTGATTGTGTTTTAGTATATTTACTTATCTATTTGTTGTTGTTGTTGTTGTTATGGGTTTTTTTATTTGTTTTTGTTTTTCTATTTTTCACGTTTTCCCACTTACTATAGCTAATTATGATGTCAAGGTTTGGAAACCATGAATCAATCAAACAAACAAATAAACAATCAAAAACAAAATATAACAAAAGATAGTATGTATAAATGTATAACGATCCATGCATTGAATTGTTTTTTTGTTAGCTCATACTTCTAAGAGGCAAGGCATAGTTTCGACCAATGTAGTGTTTTACACAGCAAAGGTACAACAAGGTAAAAGCTCAAAGCTAATTCTCCTTAGGTGTTGCATAATTAAACCAATAACAAACGCGAAATATTCTTACGTACCTTTTTCTTCTTGCTTTTTTAAATTATTTTTCCCGTTTTCGCTTTCATTTTTTTTTTCTTTCTCCCTTCTTTCATTCTTTTTTAAGGTTTGCATTTTCTTAGAATTTTATATTTATTTTCTTATTTATATATATTTTTTGTATCCTAGCTGGGACAACCAGTCCTTTTAGGGGAGATGGTATCAATAAGGACATCGTTTTATTGGCAGCAGGTGGAACAGTGATCTTTGTCTTGATAACGACAATCACCATCCTCATTGTTATGATCTTTAAAAAGTACAGTAAAAAAAAAAGGTATATTATTTTAGCAGGAATTTCTTTTTAATGATGCGGCAAATAAATAATTATATGCTCTCTTTCCTGCTCCTCCTCCTGTTATTGTGCCTGTTGCTTTGTACGTTCCTTCTCTTTTTCCTCATCCCCATCTTGAACTTCACAACAGCCCTCTCTTTCTTAATTTACTCCTCCCTCTTCTTTCGCCACCGAAAGTGATCAGAAAAAAAATACAACTCATAAGATTATTTTTTTTGCAGACCTTATCATGCACAAATGCCAGCTAGTGAATTATTCTATAATACGACATGGATATTTTTGAATAAAATACGAAGAAAAACATGGATTTGTCATATTTTGCCATTTCAGTGCTCTCAAAAATTTCATAAAGTCAAACAAAAATTCCTACAAAAATCAATTTTTTCATGCGTTAGAAAAATTAACTTTTCTAAAAAATATATATATAGCGTAGATTTTTAGAAGTTCTTTCAATTAAGCTAATAAAAAGAATAGAGTCCCGTGCAAAATTTGAGGGTTTTGTACTCGCGCTCATCGTGGGCTGAAATCGAGCGTTCAAAACTGAGAAGGCAGTCATCTTAAAACTATCCTGGTAAGACTCATTGACGTGCAGCAAAGATCTGCCATTAAATAAATTCAATATAATCTTTGTCCAATAAATCATGTTGATGTTTCAGCGTCCAGGTCAGATTATCTATGCGGAGTTGGGTGACCTTCATTCAACTGAAGTCATTGCAACTGTCATCTCTCCAACACAGCCACATCGCGACGCGTATGGTGAGATTGATTTCACCCAAAGTACAAGCCATGCAGACAATGCTGAACGTATATATGAAGCTATTCCACTGGAATGAGAAACAAGACGATTTAACTGATCATGATATAATGGAAGGGAACCAGACGAAATAAAGCTCATTTTAATAACGTGGGTAGTAAAAAAATGTACATAAAAAAATCATAATTGTTTGCTTATTCCTCAGGTGATTTACATAATTGTGTCATTAAAAATATACTATATTAATGTGACATTAGTATACAAATACACTTTGTACTTGTATTTTTTTTAACCGGTTTGATCTTGCGTTTTGATTGGCTGTAACCAGTACAACTACAATAAAACCTCATGGTTAAGGTTATGGGTCAAAACGTCTTCAGCAAAATAATTGATGCTATCAACTGTGAGCAAACGTTTTGTTCATGTTTTCAAAAATCTTGATTAAAAAACTCTTAAACTACTCAGAGCTTTGAAGAATAGAACCCTTTCACGTAACATCAAAGCGAACAATAATATTGGTAAGCTATACTCCCGTGGATAATATGATCATTAAATCATCAAGGCAAGGACGGGGGGAGTGGGGGTGGTGTTTGTGTGTGTGTGTGGGGGGGGGGGGGAGGGGTTATGTAGTGATGTTTAGGGTAAACTACGATATAAATGCTAAAAAGAGATAACGAAGAGTAGATAGGAAGATACATCAATAGTTTTGTATATATCCTTATGGTTTACATGGTCAGCTCATTCTTGATCGCTTTCTAATTATCGTCGCTAATTCATATTTATCTATAAAATGTTTTTTTCGAAACTAAAATACATCCTTTACCTATCCCCTCTCGAGCTTCCTTCAGCAGCACCACCCTCCCGATCCTTGGCACGGCCGAACACTTTTCGTTTACTTAAAAGATGGTACGGAAGTTCCAGATGAATATGTTCTTCAGAACTCAGTCAGACCTTTTCTTTTTGTTGCTTTTAACCTTTTTCACAATACAACAAGGTAAGGACTTTCTTCTCTACTATTCAAAAGATACGCTGATGTTCTGAGGGTCGTAGTTTTAGTCTGTTTGATAGACACTCAATCGTAAGTGAAACGCATGCTTTTTTCAGTTTTCACTCCAATTCCATGCGCTTTAATTTCTTGTATGAAACGTTAAGCCAGAAGATAAGGCTGTATTGAACATGGGGGTAAGATGATCTTAGAACTAGGACTTTCTTTCGAAGCGAATCAACCTAGTGCTCAGTTTTCCCGAGCTAAAATACATGCACTAATGATGGCGTTCATCAAAGGTTTCACGGAAACATGATGCGTTTGCCCATCCCTTGATCTTTCTTGCAGTAGGATCTTCATTTCTCATAGATAGGACTAGGTTCAGACTATCCTAGCACTAGGGATAAAGTTTTTACGCCTTGTTCGCAATGTAAATGGAAATAAAGTAGAGACAACTCGCCTACTATAGATTATAGGTTTATCCTCAACCCATGTAAACAGGGCTTAAACTTTCTAGTCAAAAAAGCTTGGATCAATGTCATTTTGTTACATCACCGAACCAAAAATACGTATTACGTTTGCAATTATTTCAACCTTATGAAATGTTCAATCATTGTCCACACTTCAGACATTGTCTTCTCAACAAGAATTGAATATATTTTAAAAGGGATAAAAACATATCAGCTTGAGTACTAGTTGACATATATTGGCTTAATGATTTAAGGCATACTATCTGTCTTCTTATTTTGCTTAGCAGTTAGCCTTTGAATTGTAGCCTTGTCGATTCGGTTTCATAAACCGGGTTTGTAAACATGTCGTTTTATGTCAATAGACCAAATTCGATAATTTCAATACGAACATCTAGATAATCTACGCGGCTAATACCAGTTGTATATCAGGCCGCCATTTCCAATGTCGAAACTAATTGTAGTTTTAAGAAATGTACTCCTTCTATTTGGCCATGATAATGGCACTCATTTTTGATCCCAATATACATGTATATAACTTTTTAGTTGGCTTTCATCTTTAGGCTATTTATTTGTAACGTGAAACAGAAGAATGATGTAGCCTAGTTGTTGTTTGGCGAAACACCTTGAAGCTGACAAATTTGAATAGATAAATATAGAACTCTTAGAATTTGAATTTGATTTTCCATTCTCGATGTCTCCTTTTTTTAATTTTGTGTCTTT
This sequence comes from Anthopleura xanthogrammica, assembly GCA_964019055.1. Lineage (NCBI taxonomy): Eukaryota > Metazoa > Cnidaria > Anthozoa > Actiniaria > Actiniidae > Anthopleura > Anthopleura xanthogrammica. Next base: position 14,479,010 of record OZ025210.1, read on the forward strand.
TATCACTAAAAAAAGCCTTCTTTTCTTCCCCTTTTTGCTCGTTTCCGTTTTATGACTCTGATCTATCAAGTTTGTGATGATGAGACAACACTCAAGAAGATGGATACACTCAGCCTCGAGTCTTGTTTTCAGTTCCTACTTTCTCGTGTTCTCTCAGCACCTGAAGTGTTTAGATCAGAGTTTTAAAAACAAATCGTTTTTTATAAATACTTTTTAATTTTTACTACAAGTGGCTGAATTTGACGGATATGCAATCCTTTAGTCCTGGGCCTGCATTATAAGCTTTATACAATATTCTTAAATTTGCTACCTTGCTATTGGCTTGTCACCTACGTTTAATTAAGACTATTACATTGCGTTTACCTAATATGTAACAAACAAAGCAGCTTCCAAACAAAACAACTTAATTAATAGTAATATTTATTTAAATTATTTTTTATTTTTTGAAATAAGTAGTTTTTGTTGATGTTTGGTACTGAAAATCGATAATTAATATATTAAAGTATAATATTCAAAATGATGACAATTATTCTATTACGTCATCGGATTTTTTAAATGGTTTAATACTCACTTTTGTAATAAAATAAACCAAAAGTTATTATTAAATGTTATTGGGTTCTGATTCCCCCAGATATTAATTAGGTCAACAACACTGAGGAATCTTAAAACCGTTATAAGCAATTGTATATCACTGGCTTATGGTGTTTTTCTTTTTCTTCACAGCATTTTCCATCATAACGGGTCCAACTGATATAGAAGGTTACATTGGAGAAGATGCAAACTTTATGTGGAATACGACAAACCAACAAGAACTCCTTTCAGCAAGCTGGGGGATAAGAAAAGGCAACATCGCTGACCCTCCTTTTATCAATGTTAATGGATATACTGGAGGAGTGAACTTCAACAGTGATCTTGATGACACGATTAAAAGAAGAGTTGCTTATCGTGGGGACTTAAAAAAAGGCTTAGTTTGGTTTGTGTTGAGGAACCTTACCGTCAATGACACGAATGAATATATCGCAAGCATCAGTGACAAAGTAGATAGTGTTCAACCATACCCTGTACGCTTAGTGGTTAAACAAAAGGGTAACAAAGGTAAGCTGCTGGATTGATCGATTTACAATAATATTTTAACAGCATGTCGTTTCTTAGTTCAGATATTTTCAAGAAAGTTCTGTGAAAAAAAATTCAAACATGTTATCGCATCAGACGCTCGATCGTTACGCCACGACAGAAATATGGTCACTTATACACACGTATTCCAAACTCATAGCTTCATTTCTTCTCGTTTGACGTTTAGATAATGACGACACTCAAGCTCGTTTTTTAAATATCACTAAACTCATTTTAGTAACAAAATAAACCAAAAGCGGTAAATGTTATTGGGTTCTGATTCCCTCAGATATCAATTAGGTCAACAACACTGTAGAATTTTAAAACCGTTATAAGCAACTCTATATTAATTGTATATCTTTTTCTTCACAGCATATCCCATCATAAAGGGTCCAACTAATATTGAAGGTTACATTGGAGAGAATGCAAACTTTATGTGGAATACGACAAACCAACAAGAACTCCTTTCAGCAAGCTGGGGGATAAGAAAAGGCAACATCGCTGACCCTCATTTTATCAGTGTTAATGGATATACTGGAAGAGTGAACTTAAACGATGATCTTGATGACACGATTAAAACAAGGGTAGATTATCGTGGGGACTTGAAAAAAGGTTTCGTATGGTTTGTGTTGAGGAACCTTACCGTCAATGACACGAATGAATACATTACAAACATCAGTGACAATGTAGATAGAGTTCTACCATATCCTGTACGCTTAGTGGTTTTACAGAAGAGAAAAGGTAAGCTACTGCACTGATTGACAATCATATTTTAACAGCATGCTTCTTCATTGTCAAGCATAATGATTAAAAAAAACACACACATATTAGAATTGTGTAAAAATTGTAAAGTTTCAAATTGCAGATCATAAATATCAATTATTTTGTTTCTCTCGACAGTAAAATCAACAGCAGGACCTTCTCCTTCTACAAACACTACTTCTTTACCGTCGAGCATGACAATTAAACCACAAACATATTTTACAGGTAAATCAAAATTTTAAATTTCCAAAATAGTGCATTCGCATATCATTAGCTCCTTGTTAGTATTCCTCTAAAAAAACTTCCTGCTGACTTAGTAAACGAAGCGTATCTTGTTATCAAATAATGTTTTAATGAACTCAATAGTTCAATCTTTTCATACGGAAAATACAGCAACTAATGCAGATCCCAGTACAGATGACGGGCTGAGCGTATTGTTCTTCCATTCAGGGATCAGAAATCAGCTGACGTCCTAAAGAAACAGCTTTGTGCCTTCAGCAGGAAAATAATATTCATATTAACTTTTCAGTCCTGAAGAAATGTCGTGGAAAACTGGATTGTCTTATTCATGAGATGTTATTTATAAGGGAACTGAAACCATCTCTTAACAAACAATCAGACTCAATTAGAGTCAAAGTATTTGTTTGACATTCTTTGACACCTTGTTATTATCCTTCTTTGCTTCTATATATTTGCATTTCTCTAATCCTTCAGTAAACCTGACGATGTTGTCGTGATGACGACGAAACGTAGTCGGTTATCGTTAGTTTTTAAAATGAAATTAATAATACTGTTTCTCAATATCTTTTTTGAGGTTCAGTGGGTAGTTCTCTACAGAAGATATAATCGTTTTGTCATTTTTTCTTTTTCTTTTTGTGTGTGATTTGTTTGTTTGCTTTTGTCTTATCGCTAATGATAACCTATGTTTTTGTATTCCAAATTGAGCTGCATTCCGAAGTGCTGTAATGGGTCTATAGAACTTTGCACTCATTGCCTAAAAAAGATAATATAGAAGAGTTGCACAAACACCTAGGATATAGGGAACTAACTATTCAAAGGAATTTAGTTTAAATTGTTATTCAAAATGGCATTCTACAATCGACGTCGTTCGTCAAACATGGCTAGTCTGTCATGCCATGAATGCTTTTTTGTGGTCATCTGAATAGAGCGATCAAGTCGTGCAGATCAATCGCGGTTTGTTTTCAGGCGATTGAAAATTTGTACCATTATATAAACAAAACGTCAAAGACAAAACTTCTTACGAACGCTTCTATATTTCACGCGTAGCCTTGCTTTGATGCACTTGATCGTGTTCATAAAAAAATATCTTGTAGAGTTAAAATATCCTCGTTTTTTAGGTTCATCGTGGTTTTAACCTACTCCGCCTGCTGCCATAACTGACATTCCCTGCAGTATTATCAAGTTACATGTCGTTTATTGTTTCCTTTTTATGTCTTTTTCAATTTTAAGGACCTGAACCGAGCTCAACGAACAGAATGAGAAAAACCAATGATCACCTCATGTTAATGACTATTGTACTGGTGATGTGGCACTTCTTAATCTAGGTAACGATTGAACTAGCATTAACAATAATATATAATAACATTTAATATTAACAACTTAATTTCTTCTAATTTTATGTGATACTATTATTTGAACACGAGCATTTTTGACCTTGTACCGAGCTCGACACCTTGAAAGTTAAGGCCACATCGCTTTAGTTATACTATTTTAGCTTTCTTCTTTATTTCACAGTCTGCATTCGATTCCAAGGATTCCAGATTTCAAGGGCTGGATTCGGGATTCCATGGGATAGATTACAGATTTTAAGGGCTGGTTTCGGGATTCCATGGGATAGATTACAGATTTTAAGGGCTGGATTCGGGATTCCATGGGATAGATTACAGATTTTAAGGGCTGGTTTCGGGATTCCATGGGACAGATTACAGATTTTAAGGGCTGGTTTCGGGATTCCATGGGATAGATTACAGATTTTAAAGGCTGGTTTCGGGATTCCATGAGATAGATTACAGATTTTAAGGGCTGGTTTCGGGATTCCATGGGATAGATTACAGATTTTAAGGGCTGGATTCGGGATTCCATGGGATAGATTACAGCTTTTAAGGGCTGGGTTCGGGATTCCATGGGATAGATTACAGGTTTTAAGGGCTGGTTTCGGGATTCCATGGGATAGATTACAGATTTTAAGGGCTGGGTTCGGGATTCCATGGGATATATTACAGATTTTAAGGGCTGGGTTCGGGATTCCATGGGATAGATTACAGGTTTTAAGGGCTGGTTTCGGGATTCCATGGGATAGATTACAGATTTTAAGGGCTGGATTCGGGATTCCATGGGATAGATTACAGATTTTAAGAGCTGGTTTCGGGATTCCATGGGATAGATTACAGATTTTAAGGGCTGGATTCGGGATTCCATGGGATAGATTACAGATTTTAAGGGCTGGTTTCGGGATTCCATGGGACAGATTACAGATTTTAAGGGCTGGTTTCGGGATTCCATGGGATAGATTACAGATTTTAAAGGCTGGTTTCGGGATTCCATGGGATAGATTACAGATTTTAAGGGCTGGATTCGGGATTCCATGGGATAGATTACAGGTTTTAAGGGCTGGGTTCGGGATTCCATGGGATAGATTACAGGTTTTAAGGGCTGGTTTCGGGATTCCATGGGATAGATTACAGATTTTAAGGGCTGGGTTCGGGATTCCATGGGATAGATTACAGGTTTTAAGGGCTGGGTTCGGGATTCCATGGGATAGATTACAGGTTTTAAGGGCTGGTTTCGGGATTCCATGGGATAGATTACAGATTTTAAGGGCTGGGTTCGGGATTCCATGCTCCGGATTCGGGATTCCAAATATTTAAACTGTTAAATGTAGAGATAAGGGACGGATCCTTAGAGAATTGATTGATTTTGAAGAAACAAAAAAAAAGTATTTTTGAAGCAAGCAATTTATCGAGGGGGATCAGTGCCTCTCTGATTAGGGGAGATAAGTTGATCTTTAGTAGGTAAGAAAGTAAGTAAGAAAGTAAGAGTAACTGTTTTTTCCCTTATTCTTGCTTGTTTCAAAAAAGCAGTCATTTCTCTCAGGACTGGCTAAGTTTACTAAGGCGCGCGCCTCAAAGAGTGTTGTACGAATCTGGTTGAAATCAGCGCCGCGGTTTGTCTGTGACTAAACAGTAGATGACAGAAAAAAACATTTCCAAGAATTCTCACCAAAGTGGTCTTCTTATTGATCAATCAATCAACTGTTCGCCCATCCCTCCTTGAGAGACACTCAGCTGTCATTCTACTAGAAAGACGTTCAACCATTATTATGTAAACTTTTTTCCTTTCGCCTGAAACAGGAATTGATATATCATTAATTTATATACTCGTGTCAGCATAGAGTCCAATGCTACACTGGTGATAAAGAATGTTACGCTAGCTGATAGCGGTACGTATAGATGCAGTCTCATGCTGACGACATGAGATCCGATCACAAGTAAAGCGATGATTGTTGTCACATGTAAGAAGCTTACTCTTTAATTATCATATTATTTTTTTAATTATAGGTTCGCAAGGCACAGGACAAAGGTCATGAATCTACCACGCACGACTATTTTTATTTTTTGCACGTTGTCTATTTATTTAGCTGGATTCAAGGTATCCAACCCATTCTATATATATTACGTTATACTTTTGTCTACAATATTCATACTTCAAAGTACAAAGTACAAATTAAGAAAGAAAGAAAGTCCAAAAAAATAAAGAAAGAAAGTAGAAAAAAGAAACAAAGAAAGAAAAAAAAAGTAGAAAGGAAAATATAAAGAAAGAAAAAATAAGAGAAAGACAAAAAAAAAAAGTAAATAAAAAAGAAAGAAAGAAACAGACAGCTAAGGAATAAATTGAGCAATTTAAGTATCTGCCAGTATAACCAAATAAAACATATAAACAGGGAATTCTAACTTTAATAGGTTAAACAATTTTGGCTTCATTCGTATGTAAAAAAAAAAAAAAAGAGATTTTGTCAGAGTCCAAGACAAATAATTGCTAGCATTAGTAACGGATTACACCCATTATGCACACTTGGAAAGATGTACCAATATTGAAATATAACAAATAAAATAACTGTAATCAGTGTAGTGTGTCGTAGAGTATAGCGTATATACGAAAAAAAGTTTCTTATCTTTCTTGGGATATTTGGAGATGCCTTCTAGAGTGTTGTTTTAACAATTCCTTTCCAACTTGAAAGACCATCAAAAAGCTTTGCGCCATCCATAAAAAGTCCCCTTCCCATCACAATGATATGCTAAACAATATGGGGATTTCCCCATAAAGACGCTTTCGAAACCCTTGTAATACATTTAAGGAATTCAATAGCAAATAGTGGTGAATATGAGGCTAAGATTATTCTTTTCAACTAACAATAAAACATAAAAATGTTGATGACCCTTACAGCAGTGACCTGTTGAACATTTCCGAATAAAGTCGCGATTTTCTTCAGGAAAGATACACCATATGAAGTCAAGGGTCGATACCATTACCACAAAGCCACTGGAATAAGCCGAAATCATGCTTACGCCATGAAACTCAATTCATTATTTAATTTGAATAAATAAATGAAGGCAAATAAAACAAAATAAATAACTAAATAAATATTTATGATTAACTATGGTTATCATTATGAACTTGATATTAAAAAAAATGACCTTACCTATTTTCTTATTCTGATAAAGGTACCATGATCCAGTGCTCCCTTGACTGTAATATGATTTAGTTGGTTTTGTTCCACTATAATGGAAGTAGACTAACGGTTTCATTCTTGTGTAGTTTCGAGAAAAATCCCACACATATACATAAACCACTGAAATATGGAAGTGAAACATCATTCCTATTTAAATATTATATAATCTTGATCCGTCGATGCTTTTGTCTATTAGAACAATCAGGTTCTCTGCAGATCTATTGATTTTAGTGATAATAATGTTACTAGTGAGCAGGACTAAAGGTAAGACTCATTTCCTTACTTTTCCAGTTTTTGTTTTATTCAACAGGAAAACTCACCTCTCTAATTTATCGTTATTTTCCCTGGGGGATATTCCAGGTGCAGTTCGTTTCACAATAGTTCCACCAAGTGTTTTATATGTGTCTGTAGAAGAAACAGCTAAGTTCGTGTGGGATTACAGTGTGGATAACAGGAATGAAGAGTTTGATGTTTTTTCACCAATATGGTTATTCTTTGCCGTAAATCGCAGTGACTTTCTAATCGCACAAGAAAATGTATTCAACAACTTGGAATGGTACATAAACAGCAATACATGTCCTGCTAGACTACTGAACCCTGTTCGAGTGAGTAAAGAATCAACTGCTACACTGGTAATCCATAATGTAACTCTGGCTGATAGTGGTACGTATGGATGTGTTCTGGTGCTGGCAACAAGAAGCCCCATAACAAGTAAAGTCAAGCTCGTCGTAACATGTAGGTTTAATATGTTTTTATATGCTATACATCATTTATATATCGATAACGTTAGGAAAATGAAAAAAAAAAATCATATACCTTTTTTTTTCAAATTTTCTTTTTTTCTGTCATCCGTTAAACAATTACATCATGCATTCGTTTATCCTCCGCGCTTCCATTTGTTTATGTCTCCTTTTTACTATATCCTTTTGATAAGGATTTATTATTTGATTTTTTTTTGTTTGCTTTTTTCCTTTTTTTTTGTAGACAAGTTTGCTGGTATGTTTTTTTGCATGCGCATGAGCAATAATATAACCACTTTTAATGCTTTCCTTTCATCTATACAGCTTTTCTTTATATCTCTTTAAATCCGTCCTTTTCAAACATTCCTATAAATGAATCCCAAGAATTATCCATCAGATGTTCTGCAGTTGGAACCCCTCTGCCAAAGGTCACGTGGCTGAGATTACTAGATGTCGGCAAGTCTCATCATAATGAAGGCGTAGGAAATGCGACATTTAATATACCAACTATCAAAAGAAATGATAGTGGGATATATAACTGCTGCGTCACTAACAACCCGAACCAGAATCCAATCTGCAGGAGCACCACAATATCTGTCCACTGTGAGTTCAGTACATTGACATTATTTTGTTATTAACGGTGTCATCAAAGAAAAAACAAACAAACAAACAAACAAACAAACAAACAAACAAACAAACAAACAAACAAACAAACAAACAAACAAACAAACAAACAAACAAACAAACAAACAAACAAACAAACAAACAAACAAACAAACAAACAAACAAACAAACAAACAAACAAACAAACAAACAAACAAACAAACAAACAAACAAACAAACAAACAAACAAACAAACAAACAAACAAACAAACAAACAAACAAACAAACAGACAGACAGACAGACAAACAAACAAACAAACAAACAAACAAACAAACAAACAAACAAACAAACAGACAAACAAACAAACAAACAAACAAACAAACAAACAAACAAACAAACAAACAAACAAACAAACAGACAGACAGACAGACAAACAAACAAACAAACAAACAAACAAACAAACAAACAAACAAACAAACAAACAAACAAACAAACAAACAAACAGACAGACAGACAGACAGACAGACAGACAGTAGGCTGTTTCTAATATCTATATGTATGTATAACACAGTTTTCGTATGGCTAAGAAAAGCTTACCGCACGGAGCGCTCCTTGTCGTGACCGTGTCAGTGCCGTGCCGTAACCGTGCTGTAGCCATTCCGTGTGCGTAACTTTTCACACTCATATGAAATCTGCTCTATAATTCGTTCTCTATACAGACAAACCAGAAATAGATGTAATTCAGTCCATCAACACAGTTTCTTCATATAATGAAGGTTTAATCGTATTAATTTGTTTGGGAAGTGGCGTGCCCTCTCCTCAGTTCACGTGGTTTGATCCCCGTAATCAATCAATAGCTGCAGGATCACATAATGTTACTGGCAGAAATATATTAACCATCAACCCAGACAGCTATGGGTTGTACAGATGTAAAGCAGAAAATATACTTGGTTATGATGAACACTTCATCAATGTCACTCAAACAGGTTTGAAATTATCATGTTTACGTTTGTTTCTTACACGATTATTTATTTGGTTGCCAGGCTTTCGCAATTCTAGTGCATCTTCAGGGCGAAATGTAGGTATTACGTGTTTGTTTCTCTGATTTGTCCTTATATTCGTAAAACGCGCGCAAATAACGCGCGAATAAAATCATTTGAATCATTGTAATACCTACTTTTCGCCCTGAAGATGGATGGATGGATAGAGGGATAGATTGATGGATAGATGGACAGTTGGATGAATGAATGGGTTGGATAGATGGATGGATGGATGGATGGATGGATAGATGGATGGATTGATGGATGGATGGATGGCAGTTGAATGAATGGATGAGATGGATGGATTGTTTATCCAATGCATGGTAAGATGGATATATTTATTCATTATTGATTGACTTGTAACTTGTAAACATTTGTTGCCCTTTTAGTCCACCCAACGTCTCAAGAGCCAAGCAGATATTCACATCTAATAACCACGCCTTCACCACAAACCATTACAGGTTAAGATTATCAATAACCCAGTGACCCCGTCACAACTAATTTGCTTGATTTGGCTTAGGGACCGGTCATTATTTATGTGAGGGGGGGGGGGGGGGAATCAAGGGGGGTCAGGCTTATATTTTTCAAAGAAAGGTGGGTGGGTCAAAATATAATTTCAGTTGTAAAAATGCAAGAAAATATTCAAGCAAATGTAAATGTACAAGAATATATTCAAGCAAAAACAGGTATGAGGGAGGGTTGTTGGGGAGGGAGAGTGAGGTTGTTTAAGAGATTTGTAATTTTTTTACGACAGTATAATGAATGGTATGATATATACAGAATCGAGAAAATACCTCGGAAATGAATTCTATATTGGGTGGGTCAAAAATTAAATTTAATACTTCAAGGGGTGGGTCAGGGAAAAATGTTTTAATGCAGACAAACCCCCCCCCCCCCCCCCACCCACATAAATAATGACCGGTCCCTAAATTCTTGACATTTTATTTAACTTCTTTATCATCATCCCTAGGTTACAATTCTAAAACAAAGCAAGGAGAGAAGGCTTGCTCGAAACTATATTTCCAAAGTAATGGCAGTTCTTATTCTACATTTATTTTAATTCATTCGCGTCTCCAATAATAATACAATGCTATTTTTTTTGATATGGACGTTTCTTTTATATTTTTCCTGTACAATCACCCCAGACTCGTAGACAGGGACTGTTTGCTACTTGTAACCAATAACTCGTGCCTTTTTTTTCAGGTCGAACCTTTGCAACTGCTCATCTTATTGTGACTTCAATATCAATAGTTGGGAATATCATCATGGCAGTATTAGTCTGTTACATGGTCAAGAAGACGGGTTTCAAAGGTAAACACCAGAAATCCATACACTCCCCTCCCTTTTTTCTATGAGAAACTAAATACAAGCTGTGTGCTACTATTAAGCATATTTTACGAGGTATGTAACATAACTTATAAGTAGTATCAGTCTGTTTGTTTACCTTGTTTGTTTGTTTGACTCTAGATGTAATGAAGAAAAACAACAAACAAAGGTGAGGCAACATGTTCACATATCGTATAGATTCTATTTGCACCAAGCGGGAAAATATCTAAGTCCGTGAGCGAGAAAAAAGAACTCATAGCTGACGTCACTTGTCGCGATCATAGCCAACTGTTTTCTAATAATATTAATAATGTCGCTCTTCTAGGATTTTACAACAAGACTCTTTTGTAATGAAAACGGTGAGTTTTCTTTATTAATCAGAAAAATTTCAATCGAGAAATGAGCTGAAAAACATTTACACCATGTGTTATCAAAAAAAGGAAACTAAACAGCGTCATCATTCTCTTCGTTTCTTCACTGTAACACAGGATGGAATACAAATAGTGGAACCACACGAACCAGCAGTATCGAACACAAACCACGAATCATCAGATATCATACCACCGAATATTAATATTGAAGAAGTATCGAGAGACTCTGGACCCACCTTATTGGACGAGAGGAAACCAAAAGAGAACCCTGCAGAGCAGCACTTTCTATCAGAAACTCAGCATATTTATCAACAGTTAAACGATGGGGTGTCATTGTTGAGAGAGCACGAGTATCAGTCGCTACAAATGGAGAAAGACGAAATAAGGCAAACACCTAGCCTTTCTTCTGTGACTGTACAAAAACATGCTACATCAAATGTTGATGACAAGCAGCAAGGGTCGGAATATCAACTACTGCATCTGTATTCAAAAATAGGAGAAAAGTAGTTATTTGAAAGTAATGTTGAACATTGTTATGGAGCTAGAGGTTTCGATACAAAAATAAAAGAATAGTTACAATACAAAACAAAACAAAAAAAAAGAAAGAAAAAGGAAAGAATAAAATTATTGATATCAAAACAAAAAAAGTGCAAAAGCAAAAACAATCACTATAAATATCCAAGACTAAACGTAGGCTAGTTTAATTCTTGTTCAACTTGACTGTGTTTGAGAAAAAAATTGATTGTAATTAAATGTAGTCGTTTTTAGATTGTTTTTAGAAAGTTTTGCACCTGATGTATTCCCTTTGAATTAATGCAGTATGGTATCAGGATACTAAAATGAAAACAATAAACACCTGAAATAAAAAGAAGATATATGTGAATGGAAAATAGTCAAATAAACATAAAAGAAAACACTGGATTTGTATTAGTCTAATATCTATTTTGCAAGTTAATGATTTCACTTTTAGCGGGCCTAATGTATAGGTGTATCTTACACCAAAAAATCGGTACCAAGGTATGTTTTCCCACATTGAATGACCACAAAAAAGCTAATTGGTGCAGTGATTATTGCGCCTGCGCTGCCCATAGTTACGAATCCTCTACCGAATGCTCGACCACAAGGGGGCTTTTTTTAGATGCTTTCGAAAGGAATCTAAACGTGTTCTCTTCGAATAAACAATTAACATAAAAGCGCAGTGAAACGGGTGGTAACACTTGGTTTTCTTCAAAAAAGAGAGAAAGTAGCAACTGAAGAGAACACGAAAACAAGACAAACCAAATCAAGCCAAAACAAAAATCCAAACTAAATGAAATAAAAGAAGAGTGAAAACTTCTTGTTCTCCAATAATCACCCAAGTTCTAAGCTCCCTCCAGAATAGAAAATATATTTCGAATATTTTAAGGGATGTTGAAAGTTCAACGATAACGAAAAATAGTTCATTACTACTGTTGTTTCGATAAGAATCCCACACACATCAAACACAGAACCATGAAAGTGAAATACGATACATATTTGAATATCATATCATTTTGATCCGTCAATGCTTTAATCTATTAGAACAATGAGGTTCACTGTAGACCTATTGATTTTACTGATGATTAATATGCTACTTGGCAGGACTCACGGTGAGAGGTTTATTTACTAAAAGCTTAATGAACAGGAATATCCCTTTGCTTGCTTACAGATATTTTTCCTGGTGGATATTTCAGGTGCAGCTCGTTTCACAGTAGTTCCACCAAGTGTGTTATATGTGTCTGTAGGAGAAACAGCTAAGCTCGTGTGGGATTACAGTGTGGATAACAGGACTGAAGAGTTTGATGTTTTTTCACCAAGGTGGTTATTTTATGATGACAATGGCAGTGCATTTCTTATTGCACAAGAAAATGTATTCAACAACGCGAAATGGTACATAAACAGCGATACATGTCCTGCCAGACTACTGAACCCTGTTCGAGTGAGTAAAGAATCAACTTCTACACTGGTAATCCATAATGTAACTCTGGCTGATAGTGGTACGTATGGATGTGATCTGGTGCTGAAAACAAGAAGCCCCATAACAAGTAAAGTCAAGCTCATCGTAACATGTAGGTTCAAAATGTTTGAAGATGCTATACATCATTTATCAATAATGTAAGGACAATGAAAACAAAATTACATTATTTTCTCAAGTTTTCTTTTTTTCTGTTATCCACTAAACAATTACATCTAGCATTCAATTATCCTCCGCGCTTCAATTTGTTTATGTCTCCTTTTTGCTATATCTTTTTTATGAGGATTTATTATTTTATTATTCTTTTTTGGTGTTTTGCTTTTTTTTGTTGTAGTTTTCGGGTATGTTTTTTTAGCATGCGCATGAGCAATATTATAACTTATTCTAATGTTTTCCTTTCTTCTTTACAGCTTTTCTTTATATTACTTTAAATCCGTCCTCTTCAAACATTCCTATAAAAGAATCCCAAGAATTATCCATCAGCTGTTGTGCAGTTGGAACCCCTCTGCCAAACATCACGTGGCTGAGATTACTGGATGTTGGCAAGTCTCATAAGAACGAAGGCGTAGGGAATGTGACATTTAACATTCCAAATATCACAAGAAATGACAGTGGGATATATAACTGCTGTGCCACTAACAACCCGAACCAGACTCCAATCTGCAGGAGCACCACAATATCTGTCCAATGTGAGTTCAGTACATTGACATTATTTTGTTATTAACGGTGTCATCATTTGAGTCCAAATATTGACGCTTTGAGGTCACCAGAAGCCTGAGTTCGAATTGGAATAAGGATGTTTGTTTGAGAGGTGTGCGCTGCTACAGCTACGTTACCGGTGTTTCATTATTACGTAGAACATATGAGCGCAATACAACTCTGGTTCAAACAAATAAACTAACAAAACGACAGAGAAAGACACACAAACATACACACAGACAGACACACAGACAGACACACAGACAGGCACACAGACAGACACACAGACAGACAGAGAAGATCTTTGCGTATATCTATTTCATTCTAAACTTTTCGACAGCTGTTTGCAAACCCTTTTGCCCACAAATCTTGCGAACACACATCAGAAGGAATATGGTGAATAAATTTGTTCTCTTCACAGATAAACCAGAGATTGATGTAGTTCAGTCAAACAACACAGTGTCTTCATATAATGGAGGTACAATCAGGTTATACTGTCTGGCACGAGGCGTGCCTTCTCCTCTGTTCACGTGGTATGATCCCTGTAATCAATCATTAGCTGCAGGATCACATAATGTTACTGGCGGAAGTCTATTAACCATCAACCCAGACAGCTATGGGTTGTACAGATGTAAAGCAGAAAATATACTTGGTTATGATGAACACTTCATCAATGTCACTCAAACAGGTTTGGAAAACAGCTATTTAGTTCGTTCGCTCTTTAAATCTATTTGTATTTTCACATTGATTTTTTTAAATATTATATTATATTTTTTATTATTTTATTTATTTGTTTAATTGTTTATATTATTTTGATTATAACATGAGCAACTAAAAAGCCACAAAGCATTTTTCGGAGAGGGTGAGAGGGGGCGATGCTATATAGTTTAAGTCAAAATTAAGTAATGTTTTTAAAAAAGTGCAAGCATATATCGAGTCTGTATGGACATTGCATAATAATAATCTTTTAACTCATGGGGCTTAAATTCTATATTCAAATGCACGATAAGAAGATAACGTGTGATTTCGTCTGTTTTAGTTCTTTCTACTTCAAATGGGACAGTGCTGAAAAGCTATGTTATTAGTGCAACATCAGCAGTTAAACGAGGTTATTAAAAAAACAAATTAGATCGACAGAAAAAAAAGCTGAAAATAAAACAGAACAAAACAAATCAGGCATATATTAATTTTGAATGTTTTTGATTGTGTTTTTAAAATATTTGTTTATTTATTGTTGTTGTTGTTGTTGTTGTTGTTGTTTTGATTTGTTTTTGTTTTTCTATTTTTCACGTTTTCCTAATCACTATAGCTAATTATGATGTCAAGGTTTGGAAACCATGAATCAATCAAACAAACAAATAAACAACCAAAAACAAAATATAACAAAATATATCATGTATAAATGTATAACGATCCATGCATTGAATTGTTTTTGTTAGCTCATACTTCTAAGAGGCAAGACATAATTTCGACCAATGTAGTGTATTCAACAGCAAAGGTACAACAAGGTAAAAGCTCAATGCGAATTATCCTTAGATGTCGCATTATTAAACATATAACAAACGCTTAATATTTTTTCCTTTTTTTCTGGCTTTTTTACATTTAAAAAAAATAATTTTTCCGTTTCGTTTTTCTTTTTCCCTTCTTCAATTCTTTTTTAAGGTTTGCATTTTCTTAGAATTTTATATTTATTTTCCTATTTATATTTATTTTTCGTATCCTAGCTAGGACAACCAGTCCTGTTAGGGGAGATGGTATCAATGAGGACATCGCTTTATTGGCAGCAGGTGGAACAGTGATCTTTGTCTTGATAACGACAATAACAACCATCCTCATTGTTATGATCTTTAAAAAGTACAGTAAAAACAGAGGTATAATATTTTTGCAGGATTTCCTAATAAATAATTATATGCTCCCTTTCCTGCTCCTGCTCCTGCTTTTTCTCCTGCTCGTGTTATTGTGCCTGTTGCTTTGTACGTTCCTTCTCTTCTTCCTCATCACCATCATGAACTTCACAACAGCCCCCTCTTTCTTATTTTACTCCTCCCTCTTCATCTTCCTTCCATCCATAGTTCCTCCCTCCGTTTCCTGTTCTGTGCATTTTCATTCTACCTTTCATGTAGTCCTAATCGTGCGAGTCAATAGGTACAAATCAAATTATTTTGATCTACTGCAAGGATCATTGATTGATGTCATATTATGGTTAATTTTTATCAGCAGGTTTAAAAGAACGGCAAGAAGAAAATGAGTATGAATTTATCGATGAATTGAATGAGTTTCATTTTCAAAATAATTTTCTTTTGAAAAACTATATTTTAAAGAAATATTTAAAACATTGCTTCCATTGTTGACCTTAGAGTGCCTTCTTTCCCTGCGGAGGCTGAAGAAAATGACATGCCCATATATGCAAAAGTTGATTTGTCGAAAAAGAAAAGAAACAGACAAGAGAGTATACCGATATATGCCCAGGTTGACAAAAGCAAGAAAAAGGTATGCAATAGATATCGTAAATTAAGAATATAATCTGGATTTTCTTATACCTTTTGGATGATAGCTCTAACTGCTTTTCCTGAATTGCCAAAAAAGGAGCAAAAAAAGGTCAAAATAAAATAATTTCAATCTCCTAAGAATTGGAAAACAATTTTTCCTCTCCGAATTGAGCTGCATTCCGACGTGCTGCAAGCTAGTGAGGGCTCTTTGATTCAGCGATCTCGTGCAATTTTACAATTCCTCTCCATTACAAGCACATAATTAATTCAATTATTCTAAGGTGATTGGCTACTTTTGGAAAAAAAATTGTTTTTAAACCACGATTTTTTATTGTGAAATTTATTGCTGATTCCGAGTATGAAAAGAAAAATGGGGTGTCCCGGGCTCGTTTTCGAGGTAATCAGCATTTAATGGAGTCCTACGCGCGAGTTTTTGAATCAAGAATTGCGCCACCGAAAGTGATCAGAAAAAAAACAAAAAAACTCATAAGATAATAGTTCTTTACAGACCTTATCATGCACAAATGCCAGCTAGTGAATTATTCTACAATACGACATGGATATGTTTTAATAAAATACAAAGAAATACATCGATTTGTCATATTTTGCCCTTTCAGTTCTCTCAAAAATATCATAAGGTCAAACAAAAATTACTACAAAAATCTATTTTTTCATGCGTTAGAAAAATCAACTTTTCTAAAAAAATTGATATAACGTAGATTTTTAGACGTTCTTTCAATTAAGCTAATAAGGAGTATAGAGTCCCTTGCAAAAATTTGAGGGTTTTGCGCTCTTGAAGTTGAAAACGTGCGCTCATCGTGGGCTCAAATCTAGCGTTAAAAAGTAGGCAGTCACCATAAAACTATCCTGTTAAGACTCATTGACGTGCAGCAAAGATCTGCCATTAAATAAATTCAATATAATCTTTGTCCAATAAACCATGTTGATGTTTCAGCGTCCAGGTCAGATCATCTATGCGGAGTTGGGTGACCTTCATTCAACTGAAGTCATTCCAACTGTCATCTATCCAACACTGCCACATGGCGACGCGTATGGTGAAATTGATTTCACCTAAAGTACAAGCCATGCAGGCAATGCTGAACCTCTATATGAAGCTATTCCACTGGAATGAGAAGCTATTTTACTGATCATTTTGATAACGAGGGTAGTAAAAAGATGTGCATAAAAATTCATAATTGTTTGCTTATTCCTCAGTTGATTTACATAATTGTGTCATTAAAAATATGCATTAGTATAAAAATATACTTTGTATTTGTATTTTTTTCAACCGGTTTGATATTGCGTTATGATTTGCTGTAACCAGTAAAATCGCAAGTACAATAAAACCTCATGGTAAAGGTTATGGGTCAAAACGTGTTTAAAAAAATAATCAATTGATGCTATCAACTGTAAGCAAACTTTTTGTTTATGTTTTCAAAGATATTGATTAAAAAAGAGTTTTGTAGAAAAGATCCCAATAGCAAGCTATTGTATTGGTAAGTTATACTCCCTTCACCAGTGGATAAAATGATCATCAAATCATTAAGACAAGGACGGGGGGGGGGGGGGGGGAGAGGGAGTGGGGGGTTATGTAGTGATGTTTAGGGTAAACTACGATATAAATGCTAAAAAGAGATAACAAAGTGTAGATAGGAAAATACATCAATAGTTTTGTATATATCCTTATGGTTATCATGGTCAGCCCATTCTGTATCGCTTTCTTATTATCGTCGCTATTTCATTTTAATTTATAATGTTTCGAAACTAAGATAAATCCTTTACCCACCCCTCTCGAGTTTCCTTCAGCAGCAGCACCACCCCCTCCCCCCCCCGATCCTTGGCAAGACCAAACCCTTTTCGTTGAATTAAAAGATGGTACGGAAGTTCCAGATGATTATGTTCTCCAGAACTCAGTCACACCTTTTCTTTATGTTGTTTTTAACCTTTTTCACAATACAACAAGGTAAGGACTGTCTTCTCTACTATTCAAAAGATATGCTGATGTTCTGAGGGTCGTAGTTTTAGTCTGACTGATATACACTCAATCGTGCGTGAAACGCATGCTTTTTTCAGTTACACTCCAATTCCATGCGCTTTGATTTCTTGTATGGAACGTTAAGTCAGAAGGTAAGGCTGTATTGAACATGGGGGTAAGATGATCCTAGAACTAGGACTTTCCTTCAGGCGAATCAACAAAGTGTTCAGTTTACCCGAGCTAAAATACATGCACTAATGATTGGGTTCATCAAAGGTTTCACGGAAACATGGTGCGTTTGTCCTTCCCTTGATCTTCCTTGCAGTAGGATCTTCATTTCTCATAGATAGGACTAGGTTCAGGCTATCCTAGTAGTAGGAATAAAGTTTTTACGCCTTGTTCGCCATGTAAATGGAAATAAAGTAGAGATAACTCGCCTACTATATATTCTAGGTTGATCCTCAACCCATGTAAACAGGGCTTAAACTTTCTAGTCAGAAAATTATATTATAAAACCCATGAAGGCCATGGCGTAGTATAAAAATGAAGCTTGTATCAATGTCCTTTTGTTACATCACCGAACCAAAAATACATATTACGTTTGCAATTAGTTCAACCTTATGAAATGTTCAATCATTGTCCACACTTCAGACATTGTCTTCTCAACAAGAACTGAATATATTTTAAAAGGGATAAAAACATATCAGCTTGAGTACTAGTACTAGTTGAGATATATTGGCTTAATGATTTAACGCATACTGTCTGTCTTCTTATTTTGCTTAGCAGTTAGCCTTTGAATTGTAGCCTTGTCGATTTGGTTTCATAAACCGGGTTTGTAAACATGTCGTTTTATGTCAATAGACCAAATTCGATAATTTCAATACGAACATCTAGATAATCTACGCAGCTAATACTAGTTGTATATCAGGCCGCCATTTTGAATGTCGAAATTAATTGTAGTATTAGGAAATGTACTCCTTCTATTTGGCCAAGATAATGGCACTCATTTTTGATCCCAATATACATGTATATAATATTTTAGTTGGCTTTCATCTTTAGGCTATTTATTTGTAATGTGAAACCGAAGTATGCTGTAGCCTAGTTGTTGTTTGGTGGCACACCTTGAAGCTGACAAATTTGAATAGATGAATATAGAACTTGATTTTCCATTCTCCATCTCTCCTTTTTTTATTTTTGTGTCTTTTATCACTAAAAAAGCCTTCTTTTCTTCCCCTTTTCGCTCGTTTCCGTTTTATGACTCTGATCTATCAAGCTTGTGATGATGAGACAACACTCGAGAAGATATATATATCACTCAGCTTCGAGTTTTGTTTTCAGGTCGTGCTTTTCTAGTGTTCTCTCAGCATCTCAACCGTTTTTTATAAATACTTCCTAATTTTGACTACAAGTAGATGAGTTCGATATGCAATCCTTTTAGTCCTGGGCCTGCATTTTAAGCCTTATACAATATTCTTAAATTTGCTACCTTGCTTTTGGCTTGTCATCTACGCTTAATTAAAACTATTACATTGCGTTTACCTAATATATAACAAACAAAGCAGCATTCAAACAAAACGACTTAATTAATAGTAATATATATTTTAAATATTTTTTATTTTTTGAAATACATCGCCAGAAAACCGCGACATGCAAGTGCGGTCAGCGGTATTCAAATTTCCCGCCAGTTTAGTAAAAACCGCTGACATTTCCGTCGGCCTCAGGCTACACAGAAAAACCGCTGATTCATTCGCGGGCTTAAGGACCTTTCTGCGATGGTACATACATTCGGGCGCTATTTTCTGGGAGTTCCACTGGATATTGGGACCAAATATGCTATTGTGTGCCCCGATCGAGAGTTGCTCTTCAAAATGGCGTTTCAACTACGAGATTTGGCTTATTCTTTGCGAAGATATCAAGCCCCGAAGTCAGGGCACTTTGCGAACTTTAACGGGGAAACATGGAGGTATTTTTAAGCTGTTTAACTGCTGTTATTGTTCAGCAATCGAAAGGAAACCTCGGATTTTATCCTAGAGCCGAGACTTAGTTTCGAGCTGGTGCTCAAATAATTAAACAATATTTCTGAATGCAGACATTTGTTTCTTTTGTCGTCTATTCTCTGTTTCGGCGAATTACAAACTAATTTAACTTTCGTTTATTTTTCCGTTCTCATACAAACCTCTGCTTTCAGTGCGATTTCTCTAGGAGTCATTTTGAAATTTAAAAAGGAAACCTCAAATTTAGATTAAAGTAATATTTTTCTTGCAGGTTATAATGTCCTATAAATGAATTACAAATTGTGATGCAGACATTTTTGATCCGCCAACACACAGGCTATATTTTAGACACTTTTTGTTTTAAACCCATACATTTCTCATAACTTTTCGCCGGCCGTATTTTCTTCTGAGCCGGGTTAACCATGCGTGACATGGGTAGCGGCGCGGTTTTCTGGCGATGAAGTAGTTTTTGTTGATGTTTGGTATTTAAAATCGATAATTAATATACTAAAGTATAATATTCAAAATGATGATAATTATTTTATTACGTCATCGTAAATGGTAAATGGTATAATACTCATTTTTGCAACAAAATAAACCAAAAACCGTAAATGTTATCGGATTCTGATTCCCCCAGATATTACAGTGTGAATCGAAAAACCGTGGGCACCGGAAATATTTCAGAAATTGTGTATCATTTTTTGAACAATCTGAAGCAACTCTCTAACTACAAGAAGTTCAACTGATTTGTAGCCCGTTAAAAGCAAGTGTCTGTAAATCTCGCCCGGAGTTGTGCAAAATGTGAAAAATCGAAATTCCCCAAACTTTGTCAGTTTGCAGGTATAGATAAGCTATAACTATTGCATCGCCAGAAATTCCGAACCATTTTGGGCGGAGCTTATTATTCATGATTTTTACCCTGTCAATCAAGCAATTGTGTAGATCCGATTGTGATTGGGCTATTGTGAATGTGACAATTGAATGTTTACCTAGCTTTCCGGTTGCGATAATAATGTCGTCTCGACAAGAAAAAGGGTTTTATTCGGCATTAAATAGCACTTCCACAGTTGATATTTTACCCAAGATTTTAAACAAGATTGAATAAACGGAATAAACAACTTTTAGAAGAGTTCAGTGTGAAAATGCGCTTCATCTTGTACTCTAAAGACAAGTTACATCTGAAGATGGAGGCAGAAATGAAAGCCCGGTTTTAAAATGCTCTTAAACTTCACCTCGTAAAACCGAGACGAAAATTTAAATATTTCTTCTGAAATTTCGGGAAATGCTCAAGACACACTTACTCAATCGATTGGAAGTTCGGGAAGAAAAAAAAGGTTTGACTATTTTGAGCTGAGAGCCGAAGATGTGAGACCAGGTTCAGGTATTCTTATGATAATCCACTGCAATGGCTGACTATTATAGTCCTTGGCATTAAAATGTAATTACCGAGCTGAAAACTATCACCAACGGAATTAAATTGAGATCAAATGAAAGTTCAAATACACTTTAATGTTTTTGAGGTTCGGGCTGGCTTATTTATCCAGTTAAAATTAAAATATTTTACTTTATCGAAATTTCTCAATACTTTTCCCACCATATTTGAGCCCTGAATTTTCTAAGTATCATGACTTTAGCTGCGCATGTCCGTTCGGAATTTCTGGCGATGGTCTAATTTTGAACTCATTCCGATTATTATTTTGGGAGAAAAAAAATATTTTTCTGTTGGGTCGTTCTCAAGCGGGTTTCTGAGCTCATTACCATATCGTACATCGAGTAAATTTCAGAAGCCTTCTGAGAAACCAGAAAAACAATGGCAACAACAATATCATTTATGAAGAGAAGACATGCTAACAAACAATCTCAGTGAGTTTTGTTTGAATACCTTGCAAAATGAATATTTTTGAGATTTTTGAATTTTAACTATTTTAAGGTCATTTATCATATGGAAATATTACCTAACTTTAAAGGCAAAAATCTCACCCTGGCATATGACTAGAAGCTCTGAAACTGTATCCAAGTGAAAGAGCATTGTTTCTACCCCAAACGCGTGATACTTACGTTAAAAATTGCCGTGACTTCTCAAGGGTCAAATAAGATAAACATCAAATATGACTGAATAAACTCCAGATACTTACATTCATTGACCTAATTTCAACTTTTCTATAGTCTAGAACCTCTAAATTGAACTGTAGATTAGATGTATCTTTAAATTAGCAACATTTGACATTTTCAAAGCGAGATTTTTTAACTGACTGACCTGAAAATTGCTGCCATGAAGTAAGTGTGAAACGATGGTCTACGGTGCATCGGGGAGGACTCTGGTGTAAAATTCAAGTGTGCTCGTCTTAAATTTTCAAAAATACCCCTAAAATGAAAGATACAGAAGTTTAATAAGACTTAAAGGTAGTATTCCTACAACTTTGCTGATTCGGCGTACCAGCGACACAATATCTTTCTCCTATGCGAGTTGGTCTATTTTCAGCCATGTTGTTTTCTTGAAGGAACGCAAGACAGAGCAAGTCACGTAGTATTTTGGCTGCGCGATTCAAATGCCACTTTTGAGAGGAAATATTCGAAAATTTAAACGGTTGTAAAATCGTAAATATTTATCAAAAATCTATGAAATTTTAGAATTTTGCAATTTAGGTGTCATATTTTAAAATAGGATGCACTTCTTGGAGTTAGAAAGTCGTTTCTGATTGTTCAAGGAACAATAAACGATTTCTGAAATATTTTTAGGTGCCCATGGTTTTTTGATTCGCACTGTAATTAGGTAAACAACACTGTGGAATCTTAAAACCGTTATAAGCTATTGTATATCACTGGCTTATGGTGATTTTCTTTTTCTTCACAGCGTATTCCGTCATAAAGGGACCAACTTATATAGTAGGTTACATTGGAGAGGATGCAAACTTTATGTGGAATACGACAAACCAACAAGAACTCCTTTCAGCAAGCTGGGGGATAAGAAAAGGCAACATCGCTGACCCTCATTTTATCAATGTTAATGGATATACTGGAACAGTGAGCTTAAACGATGATCTTGATGACACGATTAAAACAAGGGTAGGTTATCGTGGGAACTTGAAAAAAGGTTTCGTATGGTTTGTGTTGAGGACTCTTACCGTCAATGACACGAATGAATATATTTCAAGCATCAGTGACAATGTAACTAGAGTTTTAGCATTTCCTGTACGCTTAATGGTTAAACAGAAGATAGAAGGTAAGTTGTTGCATTGATCGATTTACAATAATATTTTAACAGCATGTCGTTTCTTAGTTCAGATATTTTCAAGAAAGTTCTGTGAAAAAAATCTAAACATGTCTAAGCATTGGAAGCTCGATCGTTAGGCCACGACAGAAATATGGTCACTTATACACACGTATTCCAAACTGATAGCTTCATTTCTTCTCGTTTGACGTTTAGATAATGACGACATGGTAGCTACAAAATACACAACAAAACCTATTAACTAAGTAATAATCTACAAAAAGGAATAAGAAAAGAAAAAGGGTCAAATACTTACAAAATGCTGTTTACGCTGAGAACGGTTAATGATACTGACTCGATACAAAAAGGCTACATGCATTATGCTGATGATCACTCGCTTAAGTAAACATTACAAAAAGAACAAAAGAACAGAATAAAAATTAAGATAACGTCAATTTTGACAAAGCGCTAAAAAAGAAAGGGAAAAAAATAAATTACTTAATGGAGAATTAAGTAATGGAGAATTTGAAGGCGAAGTATATCTTATATAGGAGAATACTGATTAAAACAAACATATCAGGATTGGTTAAAAATTGTAAAGTTTCAAATTACAGATCATAAATATTGATTATGTTGTTTTTCTTGACAGTAATACCAACAACAGGACCTTCTGTTTCTACAGACACAACAGCTGTATCTCCGAGCATGACAAGTAAGTATTTAGCTTGAGTAAGGCACAGAAATATTTTACAGGTAAAACTTTGCAACATTTACATGCCAGATATAAGCGTCCATAACTATAAAGCCTATATAATTGGCTTTGTTCAGGTTGTAATTAGTTTTAAATTCTTATTAATTGCTTTTCTTTATTCTTTATTTACTTGGGTATTAGTTTTTGAACCTTAGCCTTTGAACATTCACACTTTGCAACTTTTCTTTATTCCTGATTGAATTCCCAAATAATGCATTTGCATTAGTTCCCTGTTAGTATTGCTTAAACTTTTATAAATTCAAGACGCATCACTCAATTTTGTTTTTTTGTCCAGTCAACAACTCACCTCATGTAGAATCTATACAGAGAATATTGTCAACTATGTTACAATTATTGGGGTAACTTTAGCTTAGGTTACACAAAAACTACACCTTCGCTATAATTAGACCATTAAGCGATCTAACAGGTACTTAACTAGAACTTAGTCAGTAAACAAAATTCGGCGAAAATGGCTAGCTCCAAAGTTGGGATATCAGGCGTTAGTTGACAGCGCCAATCTATGAATATTTCAACAGAATTTGAGCTAGCAAAACCCTAAACTGTCATTTAAAAAAAAACAAGATAATATTATCTAAAAATGTAATTTCGGCAAAATTTCTAATTAAGGTTTGTTGTTCAGTTTGCATCTGCCGATCTGTCAATCATTCCTTTGCTCTCAATCATTCCTTTGCCGAATTTCCTTAAGCAATGACATCTTGATTTCGCAAACATGACTATTACTGAACAGTCTTTTTACTGGTCATGTTTTCTTCTGCTCAGGCCTTTTCGGAATCAAAATATTAGTGCCACTTTTCAGACTTTCTGGCACTGCGGCTTACAACAATATCTGTTTTCCTTAAATAATATAATCAAAAATTTTCTGTTTCTCATTTTTCTATTCGTGTCACGTCCTTTAGGAAAAATCACGTCACGTCCTTTAGGGAAAATAATCTCTCTTTACACATGGGTAGTTTATAATAGAAGTAATTATGTTTCGTTTTTTTGTTTTTGTTTTGCTTTTGTTTGTTTGTTTGCTTTTTTTTATTATCGCTAATTATCACCAAAAAAATACAAAGTGTCTTGCCTTTTCTTGTATTGTCTTGTTTTGTTTTGTCTTGCATATATCTAACATCGGTACTGCAATTGCAAATCACTTACGCTTGTTTCTTTCAATTGGAGTTTGCTCTCTCCTCCCCATAGGGCTCCGAATGTTTTCTCGTTAATAACTGACAGAGAAGCACCTGTGTCTACTTCCATATCCAAGTCTTCCCCCTCGATCTTTACCTCCACTTTGTAAGGGGGAAAACGCTTGCTTTGGATGGTATACAAGGGGTATTGATAAGGATCTTGTTCTTTTACTTCCTCTTCGTGAATGTGGTGGGTTCCCTGTGTCTCCCCTGACTTCCCTTTTTTCCTCTTGGTTCTGCACACTCGTGAAATGTGACCCGCTTTCCCACATGCGAAGGACTTAGCATCCTTAAAGCGGCACGTGTCTGAATCATGTCGCCCGCCACAGCGGTAGCATTCTCTGTTGTCACTAGTGTTGGGCTCCCTGTGGCTCTGTGGTTTGACTTGAAGTTTGTTTACATCTGAGTTTGATTCTGTTTTCGCGGCTAACGGTGACTTATGTAAGTCTAGAATATCTTTCTCAGCCATTTCCATTGCTAATGCGATATCAGTCGCTTTCTTGAGGCTTAATTTGGATTCTGCTAAGAGTCGTTTCTTAATTCTTTCGTTATTTGTGCCACAAACTAATCTATCGCGTAGCATTTCATCCAAACTCGCTCCAAACTCACAGTCTTCCGAAATGTTTCTTAGTTCAGCTAAAAATATCGAAATTGACTCACCACTTTGTTGGGTTCGTGTGTTGAACTTGAAGCGTTGAACTATGACTGACGGTTTGGGTTTGTAGTGCTCTTGCATTCGCTTAACCAACTCGTCGTAGGTCGTGTCACTTGGGAGTTCAGGCATTACTAAATTCCTCATTAACTTGTCGGTTTGAGCCCCAACACTAGCCAAAAATATTGCTCTCTGCTTGCCTTTGTCTTTAATTTCATTTGCCTGAAAGTAATGATTGAGTCTTTCCACATAATTCCCCCAGTCTTCTGTTTCTTTGTACTCGTCGATTTTCCCGAACGTCGCCATGGCAGTTATTTGCTCTTATAGGCTGTCTTGGTAAGAGTAATTCCTCCTGTACCTCTTCCTGGCTTACAAATTTTTCCTCGTCGCCAATATAGTAAAGTACCACGCAATAACAGGCCCTAAAATGCTTTAATCTCAACTCAACCGAAACAACATGGCGGAACGCGAGTCTCCCTGTTCCCGCGCTGACCTGGCACGTGACTCGTGCCCAGGTTACTACACAGACTTTCTATATATATTTAAGGAATATAAAACGGCGCGCGTGTCTATATACTGTGATATAAACACGCTGGGAGCTGTAGAGCAAGAGAGAAGTCGTAGAGAAGCACGAGGCGCAGCCGAGTGTTTCTTTGACTTCTCGAGTGCACTACAGCTCCCAGAGTGTTTATATCACAGTATATAGACGCAAGCGGACGTTTTATATTGCTTTTATAAAATATTTTGAACTATTTTACGACAATAAGCTGATGAAATTCAAATTCTCCCAACTTAGTATCAAAAACAAGGCTTGTACGCATGACAAAAGTTTCATTGACAGCAACCAAATTTCTTAGTACAGAAATGGAATTTAACGAGGCAAAATCATTGAAAACTCTTTCAAAATCAAGGCGAGAAATGTTCTGAAATGTTAATGAAACTACTGCAAAATCGAAGATGTACTGAAAATGAATTGAACACGTGTTTTTATAAGATTAAACAGATGAGGTAAGGTTTGAACAGGAAATCTTTCAGCTCGTGGTGTATGCTTTGGCTGAGGTCCACAAGCTACAAGGACTGTAAGTTTATTTATTTTACAAGAATTTAAAAAGCTTGGAGGAAAAATTGGGAAAAAGCTTTCTTTTCTGAGCTCTCGCTGTCTTTTTCTACTTCGTCTACAACAGTAAAGAGTGACATAAGCCACACATTTCTAATAGTAAGGCCTTGTAAATTGTTTGAAGACGAATTTTTTCAGGTTAGTAAATTCATAGGATTTTTGGGCTTTACATTTTCTTCTTTTTTCAGTCCTTGATGCTCCTGATCGCTGCATTTAACATCTGATTCGATAAACTAAAAAAGATGGATTTGAATTTATCTGAAACTGCAACATCTGAGAAACATTATTGAGATTTTTCAATGCAATAGTGAATTTTTAGCAGCAAAGATCGACTCTATTCCTTGCCTTCCTTGTTTTAGATTTGCCGTAAAATATTCTCATTTTTTTTCAAGCTCTTCGTCATTCATTAAGTAAAACTTATTCAGAATACCGTTTTTTTTTCGCTAAGTTGTTAAAAATCCATATAAGTTCTTTTAAAAATGACTTTTTTTAAATATATCTTGTTGTTGTTGTTGTTTTTGAAGCTGATGGTGGTTGTTTCGTACGCCGAGTTTTAACTTTTCGTAATTATGACTTTTACGCCAAACGCCGTTTAATATAAATAAAAATCAAGGCTTTCATGAATAAAACGTAGGTTTAAATTTATTATTTTATCATAATAGCACAGTATTTGCTTTCAAAAATGCACAAAACACAAACAATTATTGTTATTATTATTATTATTATTATTATTATTATTATTATTATCATTATTATTGTTATTATTGTTTCTATTATTATTATTATTGTTATTATTATTTCTATTATAGGGCCACTGGGTCATCAGTATGATTTTCGAAATTATAAGTTATGTGTTACTCTCAGTAAATAAAGTGCATTCATTCCTTTTTTCCTTCCTTCCTTCCTTCCTTCATTATTATTATTTTTATTTCAAAATGCTTATTTTGCTTACAGCACTTCTAAACTCACCGGGTCCATTCCTTAGGAGAGTAAGAATAAGTTAAATACATAAATTTAGGCAATCATTAAGGTTTTTCGAATGATATGTGCAGTTCCTAGTAAGGCCATTTATTGCTGCTCGTTAATTGTACATTTCCTGCTAGTTGTTTGACATTACTTTCTAGACACCGATTTATGAGGCCTAGTGCCCCAATAACAATGGGTAGAGTTTTCGTTTCCATTCCCCACATTTGTTACACTTCAATCTCTAAATCCTTATATTTGGATAGTTTTTCTATTGGCTTCAGACTTCAGTCTTTTTTGATGGAACTGAGATGTCAACAAAAAAGCAAAGTCTGTATATTTTGTCTCTAACAATTATATCTGGTCTGTTTGCCGCATTATTCTTCTGTCTGTATCATCATCATCATCATTAGCTTACCTCAGTTGTGTCTCTCAAGGACCAAAAAGCAAATAAGTATTCATGTGGTTTAAAACATTTTACATTTTAGCTAGAGATGGGATTTTTTGAGTGTCTTATCTTCCATACCATGTACATATATCTATATTATTATACATTTTACTCACTATCTCGCTTCTAATTGGCCTAGGGCTCTCGGCATATCCCTGATATCGAGTGAACTTGACATGATAAATGTATTGTCTGTAGGTTTTTCTGCAGATAATACATTTATCATGTCGAGTTCACTTTTAAGTGAAAAGGTCACAATGGAGAATGAAATAAGTTTGCTATTTTTTCGAAAGCAGAATTAAATCTGTATTCTTAATTTACATAATGCATAATAAAACATTATTGAATTCGGTTTTTGCATGATATCTTAATTATCAAGACCTCGACCGTTTCATCCGCCTCAGAGAGGGGGACGTAAGGGTTAATGGGGTATTGCTTTATTTTTGTTGCGGTTTTACGTTAATTTTTAATTTAACCTGTGGTACTGCGGTTTTACAAGACTACGTGGTTTGCGGTTATTATAAATCTTAGGCCGCGGTAATCGGTGTCCAGTTTTAGTAAATGCAAGGCCGATGCAAGTGTTGCGGTCTTGCGGTTTTTTACTTTTTTCTTTGCAGTTTTGCGGTATTCGAACTCCCCTTACGTCCCCCTCCTCACACTGCGGCTTCGCTCGGTAACACAGCCTTAATTGTTTTTCCTATATACCGTAAATCCTCTATTAAGCACCCTCTCAAATAAGCCCCCCCCCCCTTCCCCTCTCTGATAAGTCCCCCCCTTTTTAAAGGATGAAATTTATTAAGCCCCCCTTCTCTTTTAAGCCCCTCCCCCTTCACAACTAAATTCACAATCAAGGTAAATCATACTTGAGACTAACACAAGTGAATTAAATGTTGAATATAGCTTGTAATTCGAACAATGCATATACCATATACCATTTAGTGACTACAGAGCACATTCAAACCCATTATTTCACGATTTAAACATCCTGAAAATCCAAGATCTCGTAAAGTTTCAAACAGGTATCTTCATGTATGATTAACAACATGGAAACCTTCCCGAATTATTCAAAATGTACTTTACACATGCAAGTACTAAGATTTGCTAGTAAAAATAATTATACTCTCCCCCTTGTAAAAACCAATTATGGTAAATTTAACATGAGATTTGCTGGTGCAATATTGTGGAATTCATTGAATGAAAATCTGAGAAAGGAAAAAAAGAGCTAGTGTTAAGGGTAAATTATTTCCTACTTTCATCAGTTCATATAATTCATAATTCACACTGATTTGTAAACAACTTTATTACCTCACATGTGTTGCCTATTTACTTTTTGTTCTATATAACTATATTTCTGTTTTTGCTTGACCATTATTTTGTTTCTTTCTCTTCTATATTCATCATATTTATTATTATAACTACTTTGTATTATTTACAAAATCGCTCAAGACTCTTTTCTGGCCTAACATTGTGAAAAACTTTTGTGTGTAATTGTGTAGATCAGTCTTCCAGCTGTTACAATTAACCAATGTCCATAAAATATGTACATTTATTCCTTTTCTTCTTGAAAATGCTTGATTTTAATTATTCCATTTAATTGTCAGTAAAACAATCCGCCATTTACTATTTCTTTAACATTGTGTACATTGGTGCAGGATCTTTCTTAATTAACCCTTCTTGGGTTGTACCTCCTGCACCTTTCCACTTCATTCTTATTTCTATTTTTGTAATTCTTTGATTTTTTGTGTGTGGAAAAATAAAAACCTTTAAACCTTTATATGGAAATGTAGTAATCTGTGACATAATTAAAAGAATCTTGAATCTTGAATCTAGAACCATGCCCCTATATATTATGCGAGAAAGTTCATAGTAATACTCCCATTTAATCCTGAGTTTACCGTTTTGGAATAAAGTTATCATGTCATATTATATTCTGATAGCTTAGAACTTAGAGCGTTAAAAATCAATAAGCCCCCTCTCCAATAAGCCCCCCCCCCCCCCCCCCCAACGTGCCTGTAATAGATAAGCCCCCTGGGGGCTTAATAGAGGATTTACGGTATTTATTTTTTTTTATTTTTTATTATTGTTTTGTATGTAAAAATATTAACCAATATACAAATATACAACAATCAATATACAACAACGAAATAGGGAAAAGTAATATTGTGGCTAACAAGGTTAATAAAAGAATACTAGTTTTTCAGGTGTCAGAGCATTTTACAAAGTACTATGAATATCTAAAGCATTAATTATTTTTCCCCACTTACTTTTACTTAAAAGTGATTTACGAGTTTTCCCCTCTTCAAAGCAATTCTATATTCTATTTTTGTGTAAGCCCTAGGTGCTTAAGAAACAGATGTAGTGTTGGTATTTAGATCTATTTTATATAATAGTAGTTTGTATATAATAAGTATCTGGTTGAGCAAAGTCTCACACATTAGGCAAAACGAAGAGATTCATGGGTTAAGAACTGATGGTCATGATACTGATGATACCACCCTTTTTCGGTAAGATTTATATTCCTTAGATGTGGCTCTTAGGGCATTAAACATCTTTTACCGGCACTCAACACTTGACTAATTCGAAATCATAAGCGGCATGGCTAGGCAAACATAATTCGATTAAATGCCGGGGTTGACCTTTATCAGCCGAGTGTTAAAATTTTAGGGATCCACTTATAATCGAAATATTTGGGGTGCAGATAACTTTGTTAAGGTTTTTGAAAATTATAAAATAGTGTTATCTATATGAAGAATGCGTAGTTTAACACTTTATGGCAGAATATGGTAAACTCAGGTGTGTTAAGGCCTGACTCCAGCATGAAAACGAGGCTAAAATTTATTTTTCTTCTTTAGACTCGAACAGATCAATAGATATTGAAAATAATAATGACACATTATAATTGCATGTGTATAAAGTCTTTCGTACAATTTCGTTGCCATAGCAACCAACTCCTATTTTTAAATTCTGA
The DNA here is from genome assembly GCA_964019055.1 of Anthopleura xanthogrammica. Classification (NCBI taxonomy): domain Eukaryota; kingdom Metazoa; phylum Cnidaria; class Anthozoa; order Actiniaria; family Actiniidae; genus Anthopleura; species Anthopleura xanthogrammica. The sequence goes on from OZ025210.1 coordinate 14,510,163, forward strand.
ATAATAATTGCTAAAAACAGGGTTACATTCAAAACAAAATAGGGAAACCTAAAGCACATTTAAATGTACCTTAGTCTTTTTTAATGTGTTGATATGTGATAAGTCGATCCAAAATTGCCTTTTAAGGCTGATACCAAGACAAAAAATCAAGCCAGAATGAAGAACAAATTCGGAAGTTTCGATAAACTGCATAGTTATCGAGCAATTTCTTCTAATTGCTCGAAAGAAAAGGTATCTGGACCAAGTTAAAAAGCAATTATGTGAAGAAGAACATCCCTTCTCGTAAGTAATTGAAAATTTTTAATCATCTGATGTGACCTAATGCTCCCCATTTGCGAATTTCCTTTGCTCCAATACTCATATTTGGATCGTCCGCCATTTTGCTTCACTTGCCTAAAGGAGACTGGAACCGAGTAGTCAAAATTTCCCTACGGGGGGACCGGAGGGGGTGTTCAATCTGTATTTAGTTTGGCCTTTTTTATCTTTCTCTTACCACCCCTAGGGGAAAAATTTGTACAAATTCAAAATGGCGGATGAAAACCTTCGACTTTTTTAGTTCTTTGTCAAGTAATTTTTCTTAAAACTTAGAATTATGCATGATATTACCAAAGTCTTTTGGTCATTTTATACCTATCGTATGGCCAAGTAAGTAAAGAAAATCATTAATAAAGGTTTTAGACAAACAAATTTGGATTAAAGTGAGGCCATGTTGAGTATATGTGTTGGAGATATCTTTTGTTGTTTTAATATAATGTCCCTCATTTTCTTCTTGTTCATTTGAGTTTTAGGCGGGAAAAGCTTCCCCACGCGCGTCAGATACTTAATAAAGCCTCAAATTATACATCAATTCAACCAATTTGGTACTCAAGCAATCTACTTCTTTGGAAGACTTCAGCTGAAAAACAACTCTGATTATATAAGGTTCCTTTATTTCAAATAATTATTATTATAGCTTCTGTCTTTTTGAAACACGTTTTTCAAACAAAAAGTATTGGTTTTCCTAATCAAGGCTTGAATTATATAGTTGATTAATTGCATACAGCTTCTTTAGAAGCTATTGTAGTGTGCAATCAACTATATAATGTCTGTTAAAGTGGAATGTGCCTGGGCTAGGGTGTGCATTCGTGAAACTAAGAACTTGTGTTCTATCACAAAAGCCTTGAATGAAGGAAAAGCAAAGTTTGGTGCAAGAGTCTTGCAGGAAAGGTATAAACTTTACTGTGAACATTTCAAAGGCTATTCGAGGTTTGACATTACACGCTACGACTTCAATCGTGTTGCTAAGAAAATAGACGACCAAACTGTAAACTGGAGATGCAAAGAAGACAAGCAGTCTTATTTGTCTCGATTTGCAATGCAAAACTGGTTCGATCAAGGCAAAATAATGACCAACGAAACGAGAAAAGCACATTCATTAACAAATTGCAAGGCTTGTCAGCTCTACAACTCAAAGTCCCAAGCAACATATCCAATGAAAAAGATGTGCAGGTTGGGAAAAGGAGGTCCCCTAAGTAATATTACTACTGATGCAAACAAGCATACACTTCTTCCTGAAGGCTCAATTATAAGGGCAACAAAGAAACAGCTGAAGTCAGTTGGACAAGAAATCTATTCAACATATGATGAAAAATGTAAGAAAAACTTTGGAAAGACACTGAGTGAAATTCTGGTTCTTGTCCCAGAGGCTGGCCTTGAGAGAAAACTTTCCCCTGTTGAAAAAAGAAAACAGAAAAGGAATAAGCTCAGGCACACAAAGCGAGATCTTGAAAATAAGGTTTTAATTAAGAATGACACTGGTGTACACCTAAGCTCAAGGGATTCATACAGTGCAAGACAACAGAGACGACTGGCAGAGTCTTTTGAAACACTAGATGAGGCAAGAGAAAGGGCCATAAAGACATCCCCAAAAGAAAGAGAGAGATCCCACATCCCTGCTTTAGGAAACATAATAGGTGACATTGATCAGTTATTGATAGATGTTAAGTCATGGCCACATGGCCCTGTAAACTGGTCTGAACAAGCCAGAAAGTACAACATCCGGCACAAGGGGCAAGACTCATCTCCTTCAAATACAGGCCAAATACTCAAGTCCTTCCTACAGAATACTCAAGGTGTCAATATGGCAAACTTTACCAATACTCAGGATGGAACAAAAGGTAATTACAATTTATATAGCCAGTTCTAACAAGGTTGGATTCCCTGTGATGAGCATACAAAAATCTGGATAAAATTTAATCTGTTTTGCATTGAAGGTTAAAAATGAGGGTTAACTAAAACTATAAAACAATTAAAACAAATAAACAAACAAAAACAAACATACTGTATGTATGGATCAAACATACTGATATTTCTTATCATATGACCAGACACTTAAATAAATGGATTGATTGATTGATTGATTGATATCACTTACAGGATTTCGTGTACGCCGAGCACTAAAGAAGCAGGAAGGAGGTGAAATATCTGTTCCAGTTGCACGCACAAATGAGAAGATCCGGGCATCAATCAAGAAGCTAATTGATGATGGAACATACGATGTTGGTGTACCTGTTGTTCAAAAAGAAATAGTTACATTAGCTCTGAGTAATGAGGGGGAAGTAATCCAGAAAACAACCAATGTCTCTGCAAGGAAAATTCCATTACAGCAGATTAGAACCGAAGCCCTTGATAGAAACAAGGACTTACTTAAAATAAGAGATGACAGTTTCTATGAAAATCTAACAAGAGAAGAAATAGTAGAAGAGCTGGAAAAAATTAATGAGGCAACCGGGGGTGATACTGAAGAATTGAGAGATCTATTGAAAACATTTCAGCAGCAAAGAAACTGGTTGATGTGGCATGACCATTCAACTCTTTCAAACCATGGGCATATGCTATTCTGTGTAAGAGAACTTTATGACAATGCTATCCATCTAACTGCACAAGAATTGGCTGCTAAGACTGGAATAAACAATGTTGATGTCCAAGCCACAATAGAGGAGCCTCAGTTGTACATACTGGGTCCTAGTAGGTCAACTGTAGAAGACCAACTGCAATTTGTTCCTACAAGGCAGGAAGATTTAAAAGAATTAAAAAGCAGTCTAAAAAGTGAATCTGGAGCAGAAATTAAAGATGTCATGAGATTTATGAATGGGGACAACCCAGCAGCAGAGATGGAAGATGGAACTCAGCATGGAGGTCACTATGGTTGTCCTGGTTGTGATGGCAACATCAATAGTAGCTACGATGTAGAATACTCCCTTCAGAGGAAATACAAATCACTAGAAGAAAAAAGAAATTTAATCCTGTCTGGTCCTGCTGGAAGAAAGGGCTCACTTCATCCATTCAAAGACTTGAAAGTCAAGGAGCTGAAAGCTGAGCTACGAGCTAGGGGCATGTCAGATGAAGGAAAAAAGGATGAACTGCAGAAAGATTTAGCAGAGGTACTAGGTGGAAGTACAAGGCTACCTGCATTATTGCACTATAATGCCTCAATCCAGGACTTAAACCTGGAATCATATGAAGTCCTGTGCTTCGAAGCACTACACTGTTTGATGAACCACATCAAAAACATCCTACAGGAACTGCCTCATCACATAACTGACATAGACACATTAATCAAACTGAAAGAGATCCTTTCCGTACAGCTAAGTAAAGAGAAACTAAGAGGTGTGGACTACAGAAAGACATTGATTTTTGTGACAATTGCCCTGTACCCACTGGCTAACCTTGAGATCAAGCTTCTGCTGGTAACATTGTGTGAAATGGCTGAGATCTATTATTGTCAAGATGCAAAAAGATCTCCCAAACTGATCCTTCGCCTTCATAACCTCTGTTAGCGACATGCAATTCAGTGCCGAAGAGTGCTAACACCACCAAAGTCACTCAGCTACAGAAAGCTTTTTGGCCTCTACTTTCATAGTTGTATCACACACTCTTCTCAGCTTCTGAGAATTGTGTCTCACAGGTCTACCAATGCTGAAATGTTTGAAAGGTTGTTTGAGAAACTCTCAGACATTACTTCCAAGACATGGAACAGGAGAATCCAAGATCTCTCCAAGAATGCAATTCTTCATCTCAAACAAGATACCTCTAAGCCTGGCCTAAACTACATTCTAAAAGAGGAAAGAGTAATCAGTAAGTTAGCAAAGTCTCTCCCACAGATGGAGAACACTTTCATCCCTGAAAGCATTCTGATGAAATATGCAGGGGACTGGGAAGCACACCTCAAGCTGACTTCTTGGAGCCAGGTGAAGGAGTATGGTGGCAATCTGTTGATGGAGGAATAGAGTTCTTTGATGGTCCTAATCAAGTATGCTTCAGAGAAGAGGGTCCAAGACTTCACCACTTCCGTTCATCCAACATAAAGAAAGAACAAGAGCACCTGGATGCATCTTGGACCAATTGCTTAGAGAGCAAAGTGAAGATTCCTGCAACAAAACTGCGAGATTCTGAGGGGAGATGGCATGTGCCTGGAATATGCTGTTCCTCTAAGGACGTTGCTGATGATGAGGATGACAATGTCATTTCTGTAGACCAAATCACTCAGCAAATGACACAAGAAAGTGGAGATGATAATTTCTTAAATGATGAGAATGCTGATGAGAATGCTGATGAGAATGCAGAGCCCACTACATATACATGTAGTGACATGGAGGTAGAAGAAGAGCAAATGGAAAGCCATGTTCAGGATAATGATCATGAAGAAGACAACTTAAATACACAGCCAATAATTGGAATCAGACTTGGCAACATGACAGAAGGAGAAGACCAGATGGATTATGAACAACAAGAAAGGACTGGGGCAAGTATGAAAAGGCCATTCCCATTCTCTGGCAATGCTACACCAGAATCAAAAAAGAAAAAGGCCACAAATGAGCACACTGAACAGCAACTCCATTCTAAAACAGCAAAAGCATTAAGTACAGTGCTGGGTGCAACAGAAGAAGTTTCAAGGTTTGAAAAATTGAGAGAGAATTTGCAAAAAAATCCAAAGTCAAGGTATCACATTGAAAGGTATGAGACTCACCTTTTCAAAATCCAGATTGAGGTACTGAAGGCTTTCAGAGAAACAAATAAGAGCATCAACACCATGAAAGAGCCTATAAAAGATGACCTTGCCAATGAACTGAAATTAAAGAATACAAGGTTAAAAGCAGCATCCTCACTTCTAAAGCTATGGAAAATAACTGTGCATCTTTAAGCCATAGTAGTACACCAAGTACAGTATACAATGCATCTTAACATTTCAGGAAGCTGCATTTTTTACTTTAAATAACTTTTAGAGAACTTGACGAGTCAGTTAAATTGAATACAACACTATCACAAGTGTGAGTTTTTACTTGCTTAGCATTCAGAAAGTATTTACCAAAGAACCATAACACTATATTATTGTTCTGAGGAAGTCTAGGAAATATTTATATTATGTACGTACAGTAGCTCCTAGGGAATTGGCAGTTTAGTCATGAAAATATATATTAAGTAATCTGTATTACATGTACAGCTTATTGAACTTTATGGCCTTTGACTGATGGCTAAACTTGAGTTGGCAAACTGTCAAGTATCATATCTTTTATCTACTAGCTGTATATTACCACTGTTTTTATTGCTAAATGCTGACAGAACAGAATTGTGACAGGGTTATTTGTCAATTACCCTTCTGGCATTTTTGCTACTGTTGTTTTGAACAATCGGTGGCATAGCACTCACCTAAAAGCAGTGGTATCAGCAATATTTAGTAATGGAATATAAGTATTTTTTGTTACTGTATTTACCATTAATTTTGTAGTTTTCAGAAGCACCAGACTGCAACCTTCATCAGAATCTAAAAAACACATCAAAACAGGTTGATTATATACTGTAAATATGTTTTTAAAAATGTGCTGTAAATAATAATATTCTTATAATTATTTAAGAAATTTATTTATTCATTATTTATTAAAATTGTATGGCTAAACATAAGTCTTATCAAAAATTTAAACAAATAAGAAAAGAAAATAAGAAAAAACCCAGACCCCATATGAAAACAGATCAATAAGCTAAATGTATATTTAAAACATTATATTATCATACAAAAATAATCAATAACCATGTGAATACTGCAGAAATCAAGACTAGGGATAAGTTTACATTATTAATATTAGAAATGAAAAAAGGCCAATTAAACCCAACCACAAATCCTTATTCAGTTAAACCCTCCTCCCTTACAACAAATATTACTGGCTTACTAAAAATTTCCTTGTCCTTTTGCAATTGATTCCAATAACTGATTAACTTATTCTATGAAAAAAATCTAGTGTAGTTAGATTTGCACGAGTATTTCGTTCTTTAACTTAAGCTTATATATCTTTAATTTTAGAAAGATTTTCAGTGCTTAAAAGAATACCGGTCAGCTTCTGAGTAAATATATATATTTCAACATCAATATATTATTTGCGTGGTAAAGCTACTCCCGACTAGTCCGAGAATTTTGCTTAGAAACTTCATTTATTAAAGGTAATTTAAGCTTACCAGTAAAAATAATTTCGTACGAAAATGTAAATTACTCACCTTCATTCGTCTTCTAGTTTCTCCATCTTTGAAAAATAAAATAATTCTTGAACAACGAAGACAAATATATATACTTTAAATGCTTCAAATGCTTGGTATGCTTCGAATTTCATATCGAATACCAGTTAAATCGCATCACATGTACATCCGCCATCTTGGATTTGATCGAAGCAACACGAGTCTTCGCGGGGGGTGTTTCGGATCGCTAAACCAGGCCTTAACACACCTGAGAAGTCTTTGGCACTATCAAAACTTTATTATATATGCTCAAAAATTAATGTGCCCGATAAATTTATTGCAAGAGAAAAAAAAAGAAATAAGTAATTTTATCTGGCATGCTAGGAAACCAAAAATCAAATACAATACTTTGATAAATGACTACAAAGAAGGAGGACTAAGACTACCTGATTTCGTGTTTTACATAAAAACAAATTGATTAAAGTGACCTTTTAAACTGTTCGATGGTAAGGAAAACCCCTGGAAAAAATTCCTTCTTTATGGTTAAATAGAATGGGTGGAATTAAGTCAATTGGGTATGACTTCGATCCAAAAAAATCCTACAACAACTACGATGTTTTATAAAAACTTGCTAACAAATTGGGCAGGATTTTTTGATATTAGAGGACGTGTTGATAATTATAAAGATATCTTAAAGCAATCACTATTGAATAATAGGTATATTTCTATTGGAGGAACATCGTACTATTACGATAAACTAGCTTATAAGGGAATATGATACTTGAGTGACTTGTGTGACGATTCTCTCCGTTTTAATTGGCAGACTATGGAGACCAAGGGTGTAGAAGTTGATTATTATTTGTATTGGGTGTGCTAGTGTCGGCAATTCCTCCTCACTGCAAGTTGATGTTAAAAGATTGCACAGAAAACGGTCATGAAAAGTCACTAATGGAAATACCTGTATCGACTGCAAATAAAGAAAAAGTAAAATAACCTTATATACAGGGAAATGATTGGAAAAAAATTCAAAAGCCTACCGCACAAAGCAATAATATAGAAAAAAAGAATTTGGAATGTCATTACAAACTGGGAAAACATATACTTGCGCATATATAGTTCAGTAATAGACACGTACACAAGATGCTTTCAGTTTTTTATAGTACACTCGACAAAATTACTCGATTCTGATTGGTCTAGAGGAGTACAATTAGAGCGTTAATTGGTACTCCGTGGGAGTACCAATTAGGTCGCCATGGAAACCCGGCCAAAAGCGGCAAATTTCCCCAGTGAAATGAGTGAAATTCCCAAAAAATCAGTGTTTTATAGATTAAAATGGAGAAATTTCAAATTTCTTTCCGTTTAGCGAAAAAACACAGCGAGTAGAGGCTTCTTTTTTGTTTTTAAAATAGTTAAGTTCAAATCTTACCGGCTAACTGTCGAGTAGTTGTAGAGAGACGAATTCAGCTATTTATCACGAGTTAATTGATCCTAAAATTGTCAATCCAGTCTTGAAATAATAAAATCTTCAGATAATTCACCATTCAAAGAAAATAGCAGCGAAATTCTTCAAGCTACAGGAAGGAATAATATTCAAAGCACATGGTCTGATCACTGGCGACTTGTTCACGGCAAGCTGTACTTCAAAACTTTTAACTTGAACGACAAATTTGTCGCTTTTATCCCTTTTGATGTTGTCCAACTAACTTGTTTTAAAAGAAAGTATTTTTGAAATTGTGTTTTTGCAGTTATCAGCAAATGCTAAGAGGAAAAAAACGTATTTTAGCGAACTGTAAACTCTCAACTTTCGCTTAGTTTTCACACAGTACGTTTTCAAAGAAAAGTCGCTTCTTGATTCGCTGTTTAGCTGTCAGTACTGTCATTCAATAGTTGTAAACATGCATTAAAATGGCTTTTTACTTGAGATGTAAAATTATTTTCTAGTATTTTGTAGTTCAAATCATACATAAAATACTAATTTAAAAAGGTTTTACAGCACCGTTAACACTTTCTATGCTGTTCTTGACTTAGCTTTCTTGGAGAAGGGTTGGTTATAGCAAAGGCAATGAAGATGGATGAATGCCTTCGCTTCGCATTTTTTATAAAATTTTGTTGAGTGAACTATAAATAAAAAATCGCACGACCTTCTCGTACAATTTGGAATTAATAGGCACTCGTAATGTTTTGAAAGTTCTTTAATTGCACTCGCCTAAAGGCTCGTGCAATTACAAGAACCTTCAAAACATTACTCGTACCTATTAATTTCCAAATTGTACTCGAGGTCGTGTGATTTCCTATACAAATATTAAATAATCGTTTGTATTTAAACAAATATTTATTTCGTTTTCAATTAATACTACCGCCCAATTGTTCTTTCTGCTCCACTCTTTCTGAGTCCTTTGATCATCTTTTCATACAGTGTACGGAATCAAAAAAATTACTTTCAAATTAAAACTTGGCTATATCAGTTTGATATAATTTTGCCGGAACCAAATATTGCTAACATTATATGAGGCGTAGAGTCGAAAACGTGTGAAACAAGGCCTTGATCTTGATGATTACGATATCATGCTTAACCTTATCCAATAATTGTTTATTATTTCACCATTTTCATGGTAATCTTGATATTCTCTTCTATATATAAAATTATTTTCTCTCTCCTCCACTTTGTTGCCCAGCGATTTTCGAATTATTTCCACTGCTGCGAAACTCTATCCCTACAATGTACATTCATGTAATTACTACCCTGGTCCCAGAGGATTTCTTTTTCTTACTTTTGGGTGGTTAGGGGGAGATTTTTTAGTAGTATTCGTGGTGTTGGTTTGTGTGTGTGTGGAGGGGGGGGGGGGGGGGAGCGGGGCATTCTAACGGTAAATTAGGGAAAAGAGTCGATAACTGCTAAATATTCTTCTGAATTCAAGTTTATTTGTCAGACATTCTATATTCCATTGAGAATTCCATTGTATTACTACTGTTTTTCTTCTTCTTTTTTTTTTTTACATCTTTCCTTTTTTTACAGACAAATTTATTTTTAATTCATTTTATTCTTTTTTTCACTATCAGGTACTGAAGTTGTCTCTACAAAGGCCAATACTCTCTCTCGAAGCGTGAGTGCAGGGGAGACTGCTGGTATTGTAATAGGCATCATCATCATCATCATCATCATCATCATTGTTTCTGTCATAATTGTGATATTTAAAAAAAAACAAGCATGAGTGTTTTATCGTGAGTTAGAATATAGTCATACTCACTTGACCAATCACAATCAGTATTTCAATTCTCTATATCCCATAGAGAAACTAGGGTGTCAAGTGGTGGGGGCATCGAAGCACAGGGACAATACGGGGTTATTAATTAGTATTCTCTAATCTAGACATTAGTATTCCCTATTTAGAGAATACTAATAAGGCCTTTTGTTTTCTTTTTGTTTCAAGGTCTTATTAGTATTCAATATATAGGCAAAACTAATGTCTAACTTAGAAAATACTGATTGAATAAACCTGTATTTTCCCTGAGCTTCAAGGCTCTTTCCATTTTGTTACTTGATATTTAAGTCCTGAAATATCATAATATATAGCTCATGATAGCAAATTCAATTAACGTTGTCGTCGGTAAAAAAAAAACATTATATATTTTATTTACCAACAAACTTTACTGTTGTCTACCTAGAAATTAAGGAATACATGTCCAAGTCGTACAATTTGCAAGCATATAGTGAGTTTCTGATTGTTATAATGCCACGAGGAAATAATTTTCATAATTCTGCTCCGTATAAAGCTTTAGACTTTACGAGGCATTTTTCATCCACGTTAATTGAATTAGCTATATTATAACAGAAGTATATTATTTCTAAATTAAATCTTAACAGGCAGTAGCTTAATATCATAATAATATATTTCTTTGGCACTTGTACTAACTTTGCAAAATAACAGAAACGAACATATTTTTACGATATTTGGCCCAATCATACAAGAAACGAATTGCTTTGTGTCTTTTCCCGTAAAATCGAAATATCAAATTTTGGAAGCATTTCTGTGATATCTTTGGATCGATTCTGGAACACGTCTTGCCAATCATTCAGCTTTCAAACGGCAACTTATTTGTATTATTTGACGTATTACTAATTTAGATAAGTTTTGGTTTCTTACCGGCATATGCACATCCATGGCATTGGAGTAGAATTTTCATTGTTATGGACATACTATGGTCTTTTACATTCGCTCTGACATCTAGTCATGATCAAACTGTAATTCGAAATAAATACATTAACAATTTGTCAGACAATTTTTAACATTTTTAACATTTTATGAGATAATACTCAAAAAGCGTGTTTTTTCTTCAAATCTTGTACTTTCAATTTTGTCTTGAAATTATATTGAAACTTGTCGACAGAAACCTTGGCCACTTACGTCTCTTCAAGTTACAGTTACAAACGACTATGTAAATTTTCGATTAAAATTCTCGGGGGACAGACATGTCCCATACATGTTCTTAATGAACACAACATTTCATTGTTTTTCTGTTATTTTAAAGCTAAAAAAATAGGTCGTATATTACTTTCATTCAAAGATTAATTTTCTCTTGGGAGGGGAACAAAAAACGTAGCAAACAAATGCACAATGGTCTTGTGAGTATGACTTTATATTCTAAATCAGTTAGAGAATAAACACTCGTGCTTTATGGGATTTAAATATAAACACGAGGCCGAAGGCCGAAACACGAATGCGAGTATTTTCCCATGACTTCTATAGTCCATAACCTTTGTTGAACATTTTTATTCAAGACTGTAATTTAAAAAAATATTTTGTAGTATAATCTGGTGCTACATTATAGGTTTTTGAATACCAATTGATGAATGAAATTACAATATGATGTCTGTAGGGGATAGAAATCTTAGGAGACTCAGTTAATGACTTGTGTTCAGTATCCTTATTACAAGGGCATAACGCTTTCGAAAAATCTTTCAGTGTTAACTAAGAAACATCAAATCTTTGTGTTGTTTTTCTTTGTTTTTTTTAGCTTACTTTAGATTGGGGTTTTGCACGTTCTGTGTTTTGCGTGTCATAACGACAATGCAGCGCTTTCGGAAGGTACGAGCCTCTGAAAGAGAAAGCTTTAGCTAGCAGATTCGTTACCAAATACTCTACAACGTGGACCATTAAGATTTTTGAAGATTAGACAAGAGTTCGAGTCAGTCAAGATTCTTCAAATGAGATTATGGCAATGTTTACAGCATGTGCGGCCGCGTTGCATGTATCGGCTATAGACCCCTTGAGGCACGACGGAATGCAGCTCAATTTGGAGAACAAAACAGTAGATAAAGAAATGATACTTATTCGTTTGTCTCACGATTGAGGGTCATTTGTTGAAGACTTCGACGTTTCGACTGCAAGCTGCAAGTCTTCATCAGGCGATGGTGTAGACTGGATGATGCGTCTGTCATATACCGCTCGTCGGATCATCTGCACCGCTGTGGTTGGATGGTCGGTTTGTGTTCTGATTGGATGTTTTATCGTTGAGTCTCCGCCCAGAGTGTTTTTTCTTATCGTCGGCATCAACGGTTCAGGGATTTCTATACCAATGTCCCTATTGATGTTGTTAGGGTGGAGTCGGATCTGAATGAGTGACTCTGCGTTTGTACCAATGGGGGTCTCGATCTACACATTCCACCTCATTCCAGTCAGGGTAATGTCCGGTCTTATAGGCATGTTCTGCTACAGTTGTGATAAAAAGTTAAATTTTACACCGTAAAAAAATAAGAGAGATCACTTACTGACGTTTCGGACGCTAGTCCTTCGTCGGAGTAAAAGAGAGAATAAGAGTGGAAAGTAGTGTATATATGATAAAGATAGAAAATAGATAACTAATGAGAGCAAGGTAGGCAAGGTTACAAGAAAAAAAAAACAAGAAAAAATAATAATAATAAAAAAGAGACAAAAGAATAGATTAATTAAAAGCGAAGCGTTCATTCATCCCATTGGGATTATGAGTACCCAATAGGTGAATGAGCCGCATCTCTTTGGTTTTGCGACAATTATTGTTGCCGCTAACCAAAGACAAACCGAAAACAATAAAGTCGGAAAGTGAATGATTAGGCAAATTGAAATGGCGGGAAACTGGTTTGGTTTGATCGTTCTTACGAATATCATAAAGATGGTCGAGGATACGATCACCGAAACGACGGCCAGTTTCACCAACGTATAAAACTTCTGTAATGATCAAGTGGCTCAGTCCCCGGGATGCTGGAGGAAGTCCTGTCATCGAGTACCAAATACAAATCAACACAATCCCAACAAGGGAGAACATCACCAAAACCATCTATTATGTTATCAAGGATCTTATAGAGAACACAACATATAGTGTGAAAGTGTATGCACGGAATGCATTTGGGTATGGAAGAGAAGTATGCACTGAGTTTACAACTAAAGAACGAAAAAGACAAGGTACAGTTTATAACGAAAGTAAAAAAAAAAACGTTTTTTATTGGAAGTTTTTGGAAATTTTTAAATGATGATTAACATATTCACTAATAAATTTATTTAGTTGGCCCGGAAATATCAAACTAATTAATATAAAAAAAAAAAGTTTTGGAATTATTATTGCTTTATTGTGTCCAGATCGTCCGCGTTTTACTACTCCTGTCAATTCAACGACGTCTGTCATTGAGGGATCAAGACTGTCCATCCAATGTTCTGCAACTGCAAATCCTAGGCCCAACGTAACGTGGGTAAGAATTATGGAGAGACCAAGATTGATCAGCGCGGGAGTTGGTGAAGCATTTCTCAGATTCAACGTCGCAATACAGCAGGGTGGAACGTATGAGTGTCAGGCTACTAATAATCCAAACGAGCTTCCCGTCACAATGCATGGAAATTGAAATCTCAGTCAAATGTAATCATTTCAGGGGAAATCAGTGTACTTAGCCAGGACTTCACCTTTCTTCATACTTAAAAACCAGCCACACCCCAATTCTATTGTTTTACGTAGGTTTGGAAATCCAGGGTAAGTCCTTCATTCCCGGGGTGGCTTTGATTACCAGCAGGGAAGTGCGAGTTTGAATTCCAAAACTTGGCAAGGTTTTTAATTTGAAATTCAAGACCTGTCCCCGGCTGGTTTTTAAATCGGTTCAAACTCACGGGCTCGGGCTTTCATTGAAATTCAATAAAAGCCCTAGCCTCGCCCTATAGTTTGAACCTTTATATAACGCATATCATTCTCTTTCTTTCTAAATATATTAGCTGCTCCAACCTTGTCATCGCTACGAACATTACCACGTCACCTTCTGGCATCACCAACTATTTTTTATAAAGGTAATTAATTTGATCTTGTTACAATCTCTTCCCAATATCCCAATATCTCGTGAATGTTGCTACAACGTTCTTTCCTTGTAGCTACTACAAAATCAACGACAGTAGTCACTAAACGAGAAGGCAAAAGAAAAGAGTTACCATGTCGGTTTACATGGTCTTTCTTCCAAGGTAAGTTTTGAAAGCAGTTAAATATGCTTGTTTTTGAGCTCGAATCAATAAGACTCGTTGGAAATATACCGATACTACGCGATTGTAACGTTCTTAGTTCCCTAAAATAGTATATATCATTATGCATTCTAGCCAGTTATATTTCCCCCGCTGTTTTACAGGAAGAACCTTTGCAAGCATCCACGTGACGATAACGTGTGTATTAGTGGTAATAATTGTCGTCCTCATAGCATGTTTTTACATCAAATTTAAAAGTAACTCTTTTAAAGGTACGTATAGACCCCTTGCACGAATTACCAATCTGGGGGTCAAAAAAGATCACTTCTTTTGATATTTGAAATCCTGTTAATTATTTTCATTGTTTTGTCCAAAATGCAGGGAATTAGTAAAAGGTGGCTATTTTACATGTTCGTTTCCTTGTATTGTATTCCCTTTTTTATTTTTTAGTTTACATGTTTTTTTTATTTATTTTGTTTTGTTTCCAGTTTTTGTTTTGTTTATTTTTTTGTTTACTTTTGTCTGTTTGTTAGTGTAGCTTGTGTCTAGTGTTGCTTGTGTATAGTTGTTTGTTTAGTGTTGTTTGCCTCTTGTTATTTATTTCTCTATTGTTTCTTATTATTATTTGTCTAGCGTTGTGTTTTCTCTTTTGGTTTTCCCTATGTATTGTTAGCATTATCATATGAGCTTTTACTAGTCCTTTAATCAATAACGTGGTTGCATGTTTTAGTTTCAGATAACCGAAAAGAGATTACGAGGTGATGTAACAGTGGTGTTTCTTACTAGGAGTAAAAACAAAAGCTATACATTTGCAACTATAAAACAGAATAAAGTAAAACGATATCACTGATAAATATTGTCATAGAAGATTAAGAAGAAATAATTATACCATGAGCATAACAACTGTCCTTCAAAATTCTAAATTATTTTGTGTTTTCTCCGATAGATTTGCCCGTCCCGTTTTGGCTCGAACAGCCAGTGAGGTATACCAATGATCTTTTTGCTCAAATGTTTTCTTCCCTTAATTCGACCCCTTAATTGGAAATTTAAATTATCTATATTTTCTATCCTTCCTACCTTCTTACTTACTTCCGCTCCTTCCTTTCTTTCCTGCCTTCCCTTTATCCCCATATTTCTCCATTTCATTGTTGATTTTTCCAATTATCGGTATTTTGATATCAGGACCCAAACGCAGTTGCCTTAACATCAATAGAGGAATCGACTACAAACAACGATTTATCTGGTAATGCATCAAATATATCGCCAAATAAAGACTACGAGAATTTATCAGAAAAATCAGAGTCATCCTCCGATTCCGGGAATGCAGCACAAGGAACAAGTGCAGGTGACGTTCAACGTTCACAAACTCACCATGATTATCAAGAGCTTAATACTGATGTTTTATTGTCGAGCATTCAAGGATACCAGACTCTTAACAGGACAGGAGAGGACACTGTGACAAAAATAGAACCTGCATTGCCTCCTGCAAAATATGAAGCATTAAAATGTGTAAATCACCCGCAAAGTTCTGAATATCAGAAACTACATCTGTATGCAAGTATTGGGGATAAAAAGTAAAACATTTAACGAATATAGAGTTTTTGTCATATTTCAGTGTTTAGTCAATTTGATTTCTTTTTCGTGACTATAGCGTGCAATATTTGTATTTTGTTTTTGTTTGGCTTTTCAGGAGGTCCATTTTCGATTTCCATTAATTTTCCTCACAATAATTGTAGACAGAATGAAGTACCTAAACATGAGAAAATGTATTCACCCTTACTAATGAATAGATTTTTATTAAAATGTATAAAAAGATTCCTTATTTTTATTTTCTGTGTAAATTGTATGAAAAACAATATTGCTCCAATCAAGATAAGTAGATGGCCAGCTACCCAGGACTGCGGTCTGGCCTTGTTAACTTTCTTAACTTTATCTGTTGATATCAGCAACAACCAAAATTTAATTTAATAAAAATACAATTTTTTTGCTTTTCTAAACACCTTGTTGGTATTGATTGAAATAGGGACGAGTTATACTGTAAACTAATATTGAAAACTGTACTTTTTAATGTTACTATTAAATGGATTTATATCAAAAACGTATAACATCCCCTTACTTTCTTTTCTCTGCGTGCTTTGTAGGCACAAGTAGCTGGCCAGGACTACCCCTGTTATCCGCGTTATTCCTGTTCCTCGGTTTTCCTCAAATCAAACTGTAAATTGTAATAGCTGTTATTATGGATGCATGCAAATGAGATTCTCTTGTTTTAATAATTTTACAAGTAATTATCGGGTCGACACTATGCTTGTTGTTCATTTGCATGTCATTTGCATACCGAGCCGTAATAATGACAGCTATTCGATCTAGGATTGCCTATAGATGAAAACAACTCCACAATTATATCCTTGTATATTCTATCATAATGAAACTGTGATTTTTTTAAAATATTTCTTCAGTTGTTTTCCTAAGAACAAAAAACATAATAATGATGATTCTACTTGACTAAATACCGTGTTAGTATTCATGGGGATAGGGTTGGGTTATTTTGTGGATTAGGTCACGATTACGAAGTAATACCTTTTCATATTCAGTATACGAACACATTTGATTACTACTTTTTCTATCGAAATCCAGTATCGAAACAACATTCGTTTTCATTCTATATGGTTATTTGATATAGTTGCGGTTTTCGAAGCATATCAGTTGAAAGAAACAAAAAAATAAAATAAAAACCAGTATTGATCTCAAATCAAAATTAACGATGCAAGACACTGTTTACCGAGCAATCACACTGACTGTCTTTACACTTATATTCACATTTTTATGTTTTGTTCAAGGTATGGTATAGTTTGCATTTTTTTTTTTTTTTTCATGAAATTATAAAGGTTAGTTAATTAGCACTTAATGACTGGTCCCGAGGGAAACAGTTAGTTTTGTTTCCCGAGAATCTCAATGTTTCTCAATGAGGCTCCGGCCGAGGGAAACATTGAGATTCGAGGGAAACGAAACTAACTGATTTCCCGAGGGATCAGTTATTAAGTGTTTTATTATATACTCTAGTCAAACGAAAAAAAATTTTCTCTCCATTTTGAAAATTTTTTATTTACAAAAAAAATGTATTCCCCTCTCACGCTTTGATCACGTGCATTTATTACCCGCGCGGGAGTTATTGAGATTTATTTCCCTCCACGTGATGTACTCTCGACCAATAAGAAAACGAGTTTGACTAGGATATATAATAATATAGCATGGTATTTTATAGGTATTTCTCGGTTCACTCGAGAGCCCCCAAGTGTTCTCTACGTTTCCAGTGGAGGTACAGCAAGGCTTGTGTGGGATTATAATGCCAAGAATAGAAGTGCACTGTTTGATCCATATTCACCAAATTGGGCTTTGTATAACTCTAGTGGACGCGGAGTACGCATTGGCATCGAGGATGGTTTCAATAGATGGAAGTTTGTTATCCACAGCAACTGCCCCGCAAGACTGCGAGGTCGAGTCAGTAAAGAGTCCACTGCTACTCTGGTCATATCTAATGTCACCACTGCTGATAATGGGATATATGGATGCAGTTTGATATTATTAACAGGAATGCCAATAAGAAGCAAAACACAACTTATCGTTACAGGTACGAAATAATCGGTTATTAAAAAGACGCTAAAAACCTATGTTATAAAGTATGTTACAAAAAAAAAGTTTTTTTAGTGAAAGTTTTTGGAATTCTTGAAATGATGATTAATATATTCACTAATAAATTTATTTAGTTGGCCAGGAAATATCAAACTAATTAATATTTAAAAAAATGGTTTTGGAATTATTATTGCTTCATTGTGTCCAGATCGTCCGCGTTTTACTACTCCTGTCAATTCAACGACGGCTGTCATTGAGGGATCAAGTCTGTCCATCCAATGTTCTGCAACTGCAAATCCTAGGCCCAACGTAACGTGGGTAAGAATTATGGAGAGACCAAGATTTATCAGCGCAGGAGTTGGTAAAGCATTTCTCAGATTCAACAACATCACAATACAGCAGGGTGGAACGTATGAGTGCCAGGCTATTAATAATCCAAACGAGGGTCACGTGACAATGGAACTTGAAGTCTCAGTCAAATGTAATTATTTCAGGGGAAAGCAGTGTAGTTAGCCAGGATTTCACCGTTCTTCATACTTAAAAACAGCCACACCCCAATTCTATTGTTTTATGTAGGTTTTGAGATCCAGGGTAAGACCTTCATTCTTAAAGCTGGGGGCGGCTTTGATTATCAGCAGGGAAGTGCGGGTTTGAATTCGAAAATCGGGCAAGGTTTTTTTTCAATTTGAAATTCAAGACCTGTCCCCGGCTGGATTTTAAATCGGTTCAAACTCACGGGCTCGGGCTTTCATTGAAATTCAATAAAAGCCCTAGCCTCGCACTATAGTTTGAACCTGGATATAACGCATATCATTCTCTTTCTTTCTAAATATATTAGCTGCTCCAACCTTGTCATCGCTACGAACATTACCACGTCACCTTCTGGCATCACCAACCATTTTTTATAAAGGTAATTAATTTGATCTTGTTACAATCTCTTCCCAATATCCCAATATCTCATGAATGTTGCTACAACGTTCTTTCCTTGTAGTTACTACAAAATCAACAACAGTAGTTACTAAACGAGAAGGCAAAAGAAAAGAGTTACCATGTCGGTCTATGTCTTTCTTCCAAGGTAAATTTTGGAAACATTTAAATCTTTTTGTTTTTGAGCTCGAATCAATAAGACTCGTTGGAAACGTTCTTAGTTCCCTAAAATAGTATATTATTATGCATTCTAACCAGTGATATTTTCCCCGCTGTTTTACAGGAAGAACCTTTGCAATCATCCATGTGACGATAACGTGTGTATTAGTGGTAATAATTGTCGTCCTCATTGCAGGTTTTTACATCAAATTTAAAAGTAACTCTTTTAAAGGTACGTATATACCCTTTGCACAAATTCCCAATCTGGGGGTCAAAAAAAAAATCACTTCTCTTGATAATTGAAATCTTGTTAATAATTTTCATTGTTTTGTCCACCAGGTAGGGAATTAGTACAAGGTGGCTATTTTACATGTTCTTTTGCTTGTATTGTATTCCCTTCTTTATTTTGTAGTTTACATATTTTTTTTATTTGTTTTGTTTTGTTTACCTTTTTTGTTTACTTTTGTCTGTTTGTTAGTGTAGCTTGTCTGGTGTTGTTTGTCTGGTGCTGCTTGTCTAGAGTTGTTTGTTTAGTGTTGTTTGCCACTTGTTATTTGTTTGGGGTTTGTTTTGTGTTGTTACGTTTCTTTATTGTTTTTTTTTATTATTGTTTGTCTAGCGTTTTTTTTTTTCCTGTTGCTTTTCCCTGTGTATTGTTTACATTATCATATAAGCTTTTACTAGTCCTTTAATCAATAACGTGGTTGTATGTTTTAGTTTCAGATAACCGAAAAGAGATTACGGGGTGATGTAACAGTGGCGTTTCTTACTAGGAGTATTAACAAAAGCTATACATTGGCAACTATAAAACAGAATAAAGTAAAACGATATCACTGATAAATATTGTCATAGAAGATTAAGAAGAAATAATTATACCATGAGCATAACAACTGTCCTTCAAAATTCTAAATTATTATTTTTTTCCCTATAGATTTGCCCGACCCGTTTTGGCTCGAACAGCCGATGAGGTATACCAATGATCTTTTAGCTCAAATTATTTCTTCCCTTAATTCGACCCCTTAATTGGAAATTTAAATTATCTATATTTTCTATCCTTCCTACCTTCCTTACTTACGCTCCTGCCTCCCATTCCTCCCCTCCCTTTATTCCCATATTTCTCCATTTCATTGTTGATTTTTCCAATTATCGGTATTTTGATATCAGGACCCAAACGCAGTTGCCTTAACATCAATAGAGGAATCGACTACAAACAATGATTTATCTGGTAGTGCCTCAAATATATCACCAACTAAAGACTATGAGAATTTATCAGAAAAATCAGAGTCATCCTCCGATTCTGGGAATGCAGCACAAGGAACGAGTGCAGGTGACGTTCAACGTTCACAAACTCACCATGATTATCAAGAGCTTAATACTGATGTTTTATTGTCGAGCATTCAAGGATACCAGACTCTTAACAGGACAGGAGAGGACACTGTGACAAAAATAGAACCTGCATTGCCTCCTGCAAAATATGAAGCATTAAAATGTGTAAATCACCCGCAAATTTCTGAATATCAGAAACTACATCTGTATGCTAGTATTGGGGATAAAAAGTAAAACATTTAACGAACATAGAGTTTTTGTCATATTTCATATTTTCGTGACTATAGCGTGCAATATTTGTATTTTGTTTTTGTTTGGCTTTTCAGGAGGTCCATTTTCGATTTCCATTAATTTTCCTCACAATAATTGTAGACAGAATGAAGTACCTAAACATGAGAACATGTATTTACCCTTACTAATGAATAGATTTTTATTAAAATGTATAAAAAGATTCCTTATTTTTATTTTCTGTGTAAATTGTATGAAAAACAATATTGCTCCAATCAAGATAAGTAGATGGCCAGCTACCCAGGACTGCGGTCTGGCTTTCTTAACTTTCTTAACTGTATCTGTGGATATCAGCAACAACAAAATTTCATTTAATTAAAATACAATTGCTTGGCTAAACACCTTGTTCGTATTGATGGAAATAGGGACGAGTTATACTGTGAATAAGGTAACGAACAAAAAGTAATAACTTTGATGTTTATACCTATTTATCAAATAGTTTCCCGATCGATATTCCAGTTTCGAAACTGTCGCAATTCGTTTTAATTTCGTTAGCAGGCCCATCGCGTGCTTTCAGAGCAGGGGTGCGTTCGTACGGGCCTTTTTTTAAGGCATTTCAGTTCAGTAAGATATATAGGAGTATATATAGATCGACCTCAAATCCAAATTAACGATGAAATTAACTGCTTACCGAGCTAGCATAGTGACTGCCTTAACACCACTATTCACAGTTTTATGTTTTGTTCAAGGTATGTTATTGTCATTGATCTTTTAAAATACAATTTATTGTTGTTGGTTAATATAGCATGGATCGTAATCCATAGGTATCCCTCGGTTCACTCAAGAGCCTCCAAGTGTTCTCTACGTGTCCAGTGGAGGTACAGCAAGACTTGTGTGGGATTATATTGCCAAGAATAGAAGTGCACTGTTTGATCCATATTCACCAGAGTGGGCTTTGTATGATACAAGTGAAGGCAGAGTACGCATCGGTGTCGAGGATGGCTACAATGGATGGAGGTTTGTTATTTCCAAAAGCTGTCCCTTAAAGCTGCGAGGTCGAGTCAGAAAAGAGTCCACTGCTACTCTGGTCATCTCTAACGTCACCACTGCTGATAGTGGGATATATGGATGTGATCTGTTGTTATTACTAGGATCACCAATAATAAGTAAAGTACAACTTACTGTTACAGGTACAAATTATTTTGTATACATCAAAACTTTAGACGCTAAGTTAAGTCTCTAGCAGTCTACCATTTATTGCTATAATAATGAACTATATTCTATACCAAACATCAGATATAGAAATGTACTTAGTTTTTTTTATGTTATGCTTATCATTCACAAGAACTGCCCCGCAAGACTGCGAGGTCGAGTCAGAAAAGAGTCCATTGTTACTCTATTCATCTCTAATGTCACCACTGCTGATAGTTGTAGTTTAATTTGCTATTATTATCAGGATTTCTAATAATACGCATGGCCCAAATTGTGGTAACTAGTAGATGTCTTGTTTTTCATTTATATAGTGAAATACTAACCATATCCATATACTAACCACGGGCGTGAGAGGGAAGGAAATCTCACAATGTGCAGTTTTTAATTTATTGATCAAGGTGGTGTCCTTCAAATATCTGGATTGTTACAACTTCTTCCTGTGTTTATGCTCTTACATTTCATCTCATTTGTTTATTTATGTTTGTTTTAGCTAAGCCACGCTTTATGATGAAACCGTTCCTTTCAACTACAACTGTAGTTGAATACCAAGACCTTGTTATCAACTGCACTGCGATTGCAACTCCAACACCAGCTATCACGTGGGTGAAAGTGCAAGGCGTTTCGAAGGAGATCAGAGGCCAGGGAGTAGGCCAGGCTATACTGCATATACCTAATATTACTAGAAATGAAAGTGGATTGTACCGGTGCTTTGCTTCTAACAACCCAAACGAACTCCCAGAAGACACAGAAACCACTGTTGTTGTTTGCTGTAAGTTAGAGATATATTGAGAATATATCAATCAACTTTTTTATTCTTTAATGAATAGAAAATTATATAAGCTGGTTTAAAATATTAAAAAAAAAATATTTTCAAATCCAAATGTACCTAGTTATTAGTTGGGAATACGTTTTTGGACAAAAAAACAAAACAAAACAAAAACGAATGGGTTGATTGTGAATTGATTAAATAGGAAGAGGCAAAACAGTAGAATGCGCAGCATTTGATTTCGGTTTTGAAGGAGTACTATAAAAACACATAATAAAAAAATATAATAAATAACAAGGAAAGAATACACTATGCACAATTAAACAAATATTAATGTTTATTGTTGCTTCTTTTATGATTGATACATTTTTTCCCTCCAGTTAAACCAACTATTGTTATGGCAAACTCTACTTTTGCCGCTACGTTATCAGTTGGACAGAGAATCACTCTCCACTGCCTAGCAGATGGTCAGCCTACTCCATTGATCACGTGGTATGATCCTACAGGAAGGCAAATCACCAAGGGGATAATGATCATTACAGGCGGTAGCATACTGACTCTAGTAACATATTACAGTAATCAGTACGGAATGTACAGATGTCAAGCAGAGAATAGAGTTGGATTTGACGAATATCTGTTCAACATCACCAAAATATGTAAGAAGTAATATTTTTTCTGTACAAATATGTGTTTACAATACAATTTGTTATCATCTTCCTCTCTCTGATATAGCATATGAACAAGCTCTTATGAAAGTGTGGAGGGATGGATGAAAAAGAGCAAAAATGGAAGATTGTTCTTTTCTCCTCTCCGCTCCACTATCTTTCATCTTCTTTTTATTAATTTTTCAACAGGCTATAATCATTTCTAGGCTACCAAGTGGACAGTCAGACATCAGCCATAAAAAAGCACCTCTCATATATTTTTCGTTTTCTCTTGTTTCTTTTCTTTTAGTTGTTCCAGTCTTGCCGTCGCCACAAGCAACACCTTGCCCCTATCAAGCACTGCCATTATCAATCTCTTTTTATCAAGGTATGAAAACATCACATCTTCATATTGCAACCACCCAAATTCTGTCATTACATTTTACTTCACATTGATACGAAAACAACACACACACAAAACAAAATAATTTTGTTCTATGCCCTTCATTCTCTAGTCAAGACTGGACAGTAGTATAAAATTTACGAAACGTCTTGAGCATCAGTAAACTTAAGTCGTTTCTGAATTATTTGTTTGTTTAATTATAGTTAATCAACCCCTGTTTCCCATTAATCAATTAATCTATTCCTTTTTGAAAGTGAATAAATTCTTAATTCTGATGTTGATATCCTAAGAAGAATAATGTTACATATTCGTTCATACATATTACTTATATTTCCTTGCTTTTTTGCAGGACGAACTTTTGGAATTATCCACCTTTCGATAACGTGCATATCGGTTATTATAAATGTTGTTCTCATAACATATGTTTATATCAAATTTAAAAGAAACTCAAAAGGTAGATATGTTTTGCTTTTGCTTCTCTGTCTGCCTGTCTGTCTCTGTCTGTCTGTCTGTCGTTCTGTCTCTTTCTCTCTCTTTCTCGTTATTATATTTATCTTCTACGATCACTTCGCCATGCTATCTTAATGTTGCTTCAATTAATAACGTAGCTATGTGTTTCACTTTCAGATAACAAAGAGGAGATTACGAGGTGATGTTACTAGAAGTTCAAAAAAAAGCTCTAGATCTTGGCTCTATGTGGCTCAGACATTGTCAACTATAACATACTAAATACATACAGAAGTCTAAATGATATCCACTGATAAATTTTGTCGAAGTAGAATAGAACTGCCCTTTAAAATTGGAAAATCATATTTTGTGCGCATATTTTGTACGTTTTGGTTACGTTTCGTTATATATATTTTGTTATATTTTTGCACCTTTTCGTCTACAGATGTTCCCGTCCAATTGTATCTAGAACAACGAATGAGGTATGCTTCTGATTATTTGAATCAATATATTCGCTTTTGATTGGGAATTCTATTATAGGTCTTAAATTCATTCTTTCCTTCCTCCCTTGCTTTCTCTTTCCCTGTCTCCGTTCCTCTGTTCCTCCGTTCTTTCCTTTGCTTCTGTTGTGTTCTTATTTTTCTAACTATATTCATTCCAGGACGCAGTTACTCTAACAGCAATGGGGCATCCTACTACAAACAACGATTTAGCTGCGGGAAATGCATCAAGGATATCGCTAAAGAAAGACTACGAAAACATACCAGAAACATCTGCGTCATCCTTCGATACCGGAAATGCAGCACAAGAGACAAGCGAATGTGACGTTCGACAGTCGCAAACTCACTACGATTATCAACAACTAAGCAACAATGCTTTACCGTCAAGCGAACAAAGTTACCAATCTTTAAGCTTAGCTATGGAGGATGCTACAAAAGTAGAACCTGACTTGCCTTCTAAAAAATACGAAGCGTTTAAATTTGTAGATCACCCACAAAGTTCTGAATATCAGAAACTACATCTGTATGCACGTATTGGGGATAAAAAGTAAAACAAAACAAATAAGGTCAGGTTTTTGTTACGTTTCAGTTTTTGGTGACTGTCGTCTCTTTTTCGTGACTATAGCGTGCAGTATATTTAGACGTTTTGTTCAGTTTTGAGCAGGGAAATTTTCATTTTCCTTCATAATCAATGTAAACATTACAAGGTACCAAATATCGAAAACTGTACTTCCTAATGTTACTATTAAATGGATTTATATCAAAAATTTATATAACATCCCCTTACTTTCTTTTCTCTTCTTACATTGTTGGCACAAGTAGATGGCCAGGAATACTCTTGTTATCCGTGTTGTTCCGTATCGCGGTTTTCCTCACTCCCCAAGTAGGTATGTAGTGCCGGTTCCGAGGCACTCTCGCCTGTACCACTCCCTCAACCTCACGCACGAACAAATCACGCCTAAATTTATACACTGGTACGCCCAAGCCACGCCATTTCCACGACCACTCCAGACCTTCCCTGAAGTCCAAAGATCACGACCAGCCCCCTAATCCCCATCACGCCCACCCTCGCCTTCCCCCTTCTCCCAACATCACGCCCAGCCCCCCTAATCCCCAATCACGCCCACCCTCGCCTTCCCCCTACTACCAACATCACGACCAACCCCCCTAATCCCCCATCATGCCCCCACGAGCCTTCTCTGAACTCTAGAGATCACATCTGAACCAGAGTAAGGCTTCAAGGAAAAGAACCCTTCCCCAAAATCTGATCAAGCGCGCGCAAAAAGTGAGGATGGAGATGGGGGAGGAGAGGGGAGGAGAGGGGAGGAACAAATAAACTAAATAAAAAGTGCTTTAAGAAAGATGCAGATACATAACAAAGAAAAAATGGGAAAGAAGAATAAGAAAAATCTTCAGAGAGAAGTCAAGAAGGAAGAAGAGATCCACATCACTGAAAAAGCGTTTGAACAGGTCATGAGAGCGTTCCGCAAGTCCATGACCACATTACCCCAAGTGATCGAAACTCCTCCAAAAGAAGAACCTCCAACGCCACCACCACGAAATTATCCCCAACTGATCGAAACCCCTCCAACACCACCACCACGAAATTATCCCCCCTCGCCCCTCCCACCAAAGAAAAAAGACCATTCCTTCTTAAAGAACAACTGGGAGAACAGGAAATGCGTTGTAGCCACGAACCTACTTACCAAGGAAAAGAGCTACTTTCGGAGCATGTACGCAACAGGTAAGCGCTTAGGAATAAACCCAGGCGTCATAATCGCCTGTTGTGAGGGAAAACCTTCTGCAAAGACCGGAAAGTCAAAGATCGATGGTCAAAAATATGCGTTCGCTTACTTCAAAGAAGAGGAGTTACCCGAGGGGTGCGTGTTATTAAAGGCTAAGTAACGTAAGATATCAAAGAAGGACTTTGACATCTAATACGCTTAAGAATATCTAGTCTATCATAAAGAGAACAAGAGAAGAAAAGAAAATGGCTTAAGAATCCCTACTCTATTATAAAGAAAAATGTCACTAACAGGACCAAGGCTAACAAGTATGATAGATTATGATGTAAGTAACCTACGATTCTCTAAACCAATACAAAAAGAAGTACTAGGAAAGAAGATAAAGTACAAGATAATCAAGATAAACACAAAGTACAACGACGAGGAAACACAAGGAAAGCTAATAGTACCATCTGGGTGGGTATTCTCGTTCGGTCCTTCGGAAAGATTCGAGGGGTCAAGGAAGGACTATAGCATACCATTATGCATGTGGGATCGCGAAGGACCAACCGAAGACCAGAAAAAGTGGTTGAGATCCTTCGACACGGTCGTAGATATGTGCGCCGAAGCCGTACTACACTATAAGGAAGAACTTGGACTAATAGAACTAACTAGATCGGACCAAAGAAAGATCAAAGACCGACTAAACCCCTTCTGCTGGAGACTAGAATGGGTAACGGGAGAAGATGGGAAGGTTAGGTTAGAGGAGGAGGGAGGACCTACGTTATGCCCAAAATTACCGACGAACAGGGTTACGGGTAAGCTAGAAGGAAGATTTTACGACATGTCCGGAAAAAGGATAGATCCAGAAGAACTCATTGATAGGGAAATGGACGTAGAGGTCGCGTTACACATCAGTAACATTTACGTAGGATCTTCAGGTAAAGTAACCTTAGTCATAAGAGTATGGGAAGTAAACACCAAAGATCCTAAGAAGTACAAGAGACCACTAAGGCCAATTCCAGAAATAGATGAAGATTATCCCTCTACCTAAACAACATCCATCCAACTCCCACAGATACGGCAGCAATCACCGCTAAGTTCACTTCATGCGAACTATCGCCAGTAGGCTTAAGATTCCTCTTAGGACTCTTAACAACGTCATTGGTTTTCTCAGTCTTGCCAGTCGTTTGCTGGGGGGTGTTCTTCTTTTCCTCACGATCCTTCCCCATCTTATCCACCTTTCTTTTCTCCTCTTCGTACTCGCTCTCGGTCTTCTTATTGATCTCATTCGCTCCAAACTTCATCCAAGGACGTGCTTTCCTAAGCTCATCGTTGTATCCCACCACGGGGTTCTCATTCATGATAAGCCTACTTGGCATCAACCAACAACCAGGAGCTAATGCATAATCCAACACCGCGTTAGAATCGTTCACAGCACTTTGGAACGATTGGATCCCCTTAGTAATACTGGTTACGAGGATGCTGGATTCGAGGAGTTGTAAAAATATCCTCTGTGTTTCCTGGGAAGCACCAGTGTCCCCCTCATCATAAATGGGGGAAAGCGATCTGACTTGAGCTCCAAGGATGCAAAACACGAAGACTTCGATGCTATGATTAATCCTAGCCAAGTTCTTTAACCCCCTCCCCTTTTCCAGGAAGAAAGGTTTCCAAGGTTGCTTTTCTAGGGGCTCAATCTTGCTTATCATGTTATTATCACTAATCCTTCCTCCATCATCATAAAACTTAAGCCACGGATCCCAATGAGGGTACCTCATACCCATCTGATAAATCTTAAGCCCTCCATTCTCCCTATCAGGCACGTAGGTTTCCCCCAATCCTTGGTTAGGACCTCCCTTGTTCCTAAAATCAGGATCCTTAAGTCCAAACTCATTCTTTAATTGTTCCCAGGCAACCTCGTCGTACTGATTATCAAGCGGATTAAATGCAGGATCCTTGGGAAGCGAACACTTTAACTCAGTCAACAATCTGCGCATCATAAAAGCCACGTGGAATCGGAAAAACGGAATGTCCCTCATCATGTCAACCCCAACTCCGCACCCCTTGGTAGCAGCCCAAACGACAAAGTTCAGTTGTTGAGGCCAGTACTTCATGTTAGGACCCGCTACCCAAACATCACATTCCTTTGCAGTGGTGTGTGTTATCGGTATTTCCTCAAAGATGTTCCTGATTGTTATCTTGAAGGATATTTTTGGACTAACGGGAATCAAAAGATTGGTTACTAAGTCGGAAAAGCCATCCTCAGGCTTGTTATTGGAAAAAGGGTATGTCGCTCCAGTTCTCGTGAGGTATTCGGGGAAGTTGGGTTTGGGAGGTGTGGGTCTAGACTTAGGTTTGGGAGGTGTGGGTCTAGACTTAGGTTTGGGAGGTGTGGGCTTAGACTTAGGTTTAGTAGGAAAAAAGTAGTGAGTCACATCGTTACCAAATACATCATACATCTTTCTTCTTTTATATGATGTATTTCTTTCCCATTAAACCTCTATTCTATCCTCGCGACGAACCCTATACTCAAAACCCCCTACTCGTAACGCTACTTCCTTGGTTGTGTAAGTTGTTGAATAAATTCCTCTTTCACCTCCTTCCTTAAACCCTCGATGTCGAATACTTTTTTTTGCAAGAATTCTTCATTCTTCTTCATCCTAATCTCTCCCCTAAGTTGCTCGTACTTCCGCATTTCACCAAGAATAAGAGTAAATTCTTCCTCACTAATCCTGTTATCCTTCAAAGCTTTCGAGACAATATCGTTAATACTATTAAGCTTAGAACGAATGAGCTGAACCGTCTTCTCGTGCTTACTTACTTTCACAGTGAGCTTCTTAACAGTCATTCCGCACAAAGCAGAAACAACCCCCATAAAACCCCCCACCGCGGACAGTGGTATTCCAATTGCCAATCCGGGACCCGTAAGTGACGTACCAATGCCTCCCATCGTAAACAAGACAGAAAGACCTCCCGAGGTCATTGAGAAAGTATGGAAAAACAATCTCCATCGCGAATACTTCTTTCGCACTTTTTCGTATCGATCGCGCTCACTTTCTAACTTCATGAGTACAGAATCTACCTTATGTAGTCTAAAATCCTCGCCATCAGTGAATTCTGGAGCTGTTGGATAGAGTCTTGTTGTTCTTTTAATATCGTTATCCACCATTCTTTTCTATATTACGTTACTATTCTTATGTGATTTCTACTGCGATCATCATTGGATATATTCCATCAGTGATGACCTTATTATCACTATCCCTAACCCAAAATCTGATACTACTGATCTTTTCTCCCAAAATGGGGGTAGTGGGGGTATTATTGAAGACATGTGATACGTTCTCGCCGAGATCTCCCGCGCCTATCGTGGAAAGCATCTGGGAAGGAGCGAATGTCTTGTATGATAACGAGTCACGTTGTTCGTCGACTAGGGTATGAAAGGAGTTCACGAGGCTACAATGAAGACAAAGAACGGTGGGGGATCCCTTAAGAGTTATCGGGTGTGCTTTCTTTTTCTCTCCATCCCAAGGTAGATCCTTAGGTACCCCCAGGAAAGAGGCTAAGTTTGGACTTAGGGTTGTGCCCTTCTTGGAGGTACTTACAACCCATTTCTTCTCATCATTTTCTTTCACCTTCAAGGGAAAGCTTTGTTCTCCCTCAAGGAAAGATGCGAGGGTATCCGTGTGATAATTCCCCCGAGGAATCCTAAGGCTAACCTTTCCACTAGCAGCATACACAAGTCCTTCTTCCATAAGATCATAGAGCCCATTCTTGAACATGTAACTCAACAACGTCATCTTACTCTTCCTGCTTATGGGATACTCCAACCAAAACGTCTCGTCCGGCTTCCTTAATGTAACGTAAAATCTTGTCATTTATATCCTTTATCCCTATCTCTTATATTCTTATCTTTTCTTATTCTTCTTATTCTTATATTCTTCAACGACATACACCACCACGGCTACGATCAACAACCACGCATTCTTAGCCAAAAACCCCACGACCTCTCTCACCATCTTGAATAGGAACGAAGCGATAGCGCCAATCAACCCAGGTAGCAGCGCCGCGAACTTTGCGCTTAGGTTCTTCAAGCCCCTCCCCATAGCGGATAACCCTGCCTTGAGTTTGGAAAGGATGGCTCCGACCACGACGAGGGTAGCTGCTAGTACGGAAGCCACGGTGACTCCTCCTGCTTTTTTGAAGATCTCTTTGATGCGCTCTTTTAGAGGAACTTTTTCTTTCATGGCTTCGTTTTCTCCATCTATTCGTTCGTTTTCTCTCTCTAGTTCTTCTATTCGTTCCACGTTATCAGGATCGTTCTCCTCATTCAACCTTTCAATCTCTTCTTCGTTTCGTTCTATGGTTCTCTCGTTCCCTTCCACGACCCCATTCCATCGCTCACCCAAACTTTTCTTCAGCGTGGGGGAAAAAGTCTCAGGTTCGTCTAAGAAGCGTGGCTTAGAGTTATCTTTTCCCGACTTCACCCACACCCTACCATATTCATCTTCTCCGACTAGTACCGTCTTAGACTTACCTACTCTTTTCTGAGGATCCCAGTTTGGATACAGCTTCTTCACCTCTCCTGCGGCAGACTCCATCCTAGCTTCCCTTCCCTTAAGATTACTCATCTCAAACTCTTCGATATTCTGCTTGAGCCTACTACGATATGTATCATTATCCTCGTTCTCTAACCTCTCGTACCCCTTTAGTTCCCTATCACTCATATCCCTCCCCCTCTTCGAAAAGAACTCCCTAAATCTCTTCATCCAACTCCTTTCACCTATATCCTCACGCTCCAATAAGGGGTCTAAGTCATCATCATTGATGTCGACACGCCCATCTTCCGTAAATGGATCAAAATCTACGTCTCCTCCAAATTCTGCCATCTTTTATTTTACTCTAGAAATAACATATATTAAGACCAAGATTCCCCCAATCCACAAGAAATTCCTCACGTACTTCTTTCGCTCGTTTGCTTCGTAAGCCCCTCCAAAACCACCATTACGAAGCCTATCAATATACGAATCATCATCCTCACTAGGTAATCTCATGCACCTATTTAGATCTTCTTCAGTCACCTTGATTGCCCTATTTATGAAGAAGTTCTTAAGTCTCTCGTACTGAGATCCCTTGCTCATGTTTTTACCCCGCAATAACCATTCTCTCTCATAATCATTGATGTCGACATGTAACTCTTCTTCACTTCCTACCATTCTTTTATATTGCTCTACTAATAACGTACGTTAAAGCCAACATTCCCCCACCCACGTAAATCATCTCGTACTCTTTCTGTTGCTTGCTTGGTTTGTAATAATCTGAGAACTTAGGTTTCTGTTTCTCCTTATCAAAGGACGCAAGGTCTGGATGAGTCTTAGCATAGAGTAAAAAATCTTCATTTGTTTCTCTCAGATTCTTTTCTGCTCTTTTCTTATTCTCATATTGTAGCTCCATTGCATATTTACGCTCTTGCCTCTTCTTTTCACTCTCCTTTTCCCACGCCTCCATATCCCTCTGATACTCCTCCAAGGCCTTATCATGACGAATCTTTTCCTTCGTCGAATCATCTTCACCCGCTATCGCCTTAGCCAAGTAAGACCCTCCTATGAATGCCGATGCGGTGAATATTGCTCCACCAATCATTAATGCTATTGACGCCATCTTATCTTTCATTGAGAAAGATAAGCGTTTAGGTATTTTTTCTCTAGTACTTAGAGAGACGTGGGTAAGATCTTTTTCTCTTCTAGGTAGTGCTTCAAGTACGTGGAACCCGCGAGTACAGCCACCCACTTACCATAATTCGTCAAGCTATTGGATGGATCGTTAATGAATGACTCTTTCGTCATCTTCTTCCCTAGGAAACCTATTCCCGCGGCGATTCCTACGATCACTGCGGATTCCATGATCTTTTTCACGAGGTCATTTTCTACTTTCTTTGCCATGCCCTTTATTTGATTGGGGGGATGTCATTGCTTATATGAATTTTCCTTAAGGAGTAGGTTCCGCATGGAGTTAGAGTTAGAGTTAAGCTCCTTCCATTCCTATAATGGGCTTGGGTTTCGTCCTATTTGGGGCTGTGGGCGTGGGAGTGTTATCCGCGGGAGTGGGAGTACTTTGGGAAGGCATAGGCGTACTTTGGGAAGGCCTGGAGGGAGGATTACTCTTTCTCCACCTGAAGTATAGATCAGTAGCCGTTAGCCCGAGTCCTATCATCGTTAATACGCTAGTGAAGTCGAGGCCAGGCATCCACGTTCCCCCCGATTCTTCTTCTTCTTCCGGGATAGCTTTCTTTTCCGCAGCTTCCTTTTCCGCAGCTTCCTTTTCTAGCAGTGCCTTCTTAGCTTTCCTATTATATTCCACCAACTTCTTCCCGGCAGCAACCTTCTTAGGATCTTTTTCTCGAACGATCCTTTGTGGTTCTTTCGTAATTCGTTCTTCATCAGCGCCTCCGCCTCCACCACCACCATTTTCTTCTTTTGGCGTTTCCATCTTTATTACTTATCAACAAATGCTTAAGTCTTGCTTAAGTATGCTTAAGTCTTGCTTAATTCTTCTCCATATTCCCTAACAAGTTGTTCCGCGGGTTCCAAAATTTCCGGAGCTGCGCCAAAGAAATCCATCTTCATGTGCTTTCCAACTTGGAAAAGAAAGTCTGCTAATGCTATGAATCTTCCTCCTTTCAGCGCGACAAATCCGATGTCGTTGGTTAAACTTTCTCTCAGAAACTTGTCGTTCTCCAAATCTTTGTTAAGTTCTTTTTTATCATCAATCGGAAGAACCCGTGAGATGACTTCTACTGCTATTCCCTGAAGTACGTTCATTAACCCGTTCGCCATCTTTGCCCCCGTGGCGGTCTGATATCTGTTATAGTATTTCTTAACGTCCTTTTTAGGTAATCTTTTGATATCTCCTAGACTTAGTTTGGCCCCCGTATATTCACTAATCGTTCCTAATGTGGCAAGTATGCAAAGTTGTTCGCGCTTTTCCGCTACCTCTTCGTCATCCTCCTCCTCCTCAGGCTTTGACTTTGGCTTCTTCTTTGGGGGAGTTGTTTCCTTTACTTCTTCTGTCTTTGAGGGCGTGGATTTTTCATCGTATTGTTCCATGATGGATGCCATGTTACTTTATCATCGTCAATATGTACTTAGATCAAGCATTTCTAGATCCAAAACTTCTTCTTCTTCCTTCTTATACTTCTTCTTCCTCCTTCTCCATCAGAAGTACGCGTGAGATGATTTCCCCTAGGAATCTATGAGCTACGTTCATGAACCCAGTCGTGGGCTGATACATCTTATGATATTCCTTAACATCCTTTGCTGGTAACTTTATGATATCTTCTACATTTAGTTCGCGTCCGACATGTTCGCTAATGGTTCCTAACAAAGCAAGTATGCAAAGTTGTTCGCGCTTTTCCCTTAAGTCTCCCACCTTCTTCTCGAACTTAGACTTTAGTTCTTTTTGGGGGGAATCCATAATAACTTTATCATAATCAAGATACACTTAAGCCTGGTACTTCTACGTAGGATTGATGTGGGTGTATTAAGCAAAAACATATTCTGGAGTACCTTTCCTTCTTTAATATTTTCATCAAGGCGTTCCTCTCTTCAACATCCATAGTCCCTCCGAATTCTTCAAAGAGTAGCTTATTCGCTGATTGACTTGGACTGTAGAAGGATATGATGCACGTAACGTTCTCGCGGAAGGGTTTCGCAATGGAGGTAATTTGCTGGGTTAAGACCCAAATAGAGATCTTATCGTGTCTTCCCGAAAATCCCAGCCTAACGAAGTGATTCGACCTATTTTTTAACTCTTTTGAGAAAGCACAATCATCCAAAATAATTAGAGTCTCCTGCCCCGAGAATATGATCTTACACATGGAAAGTAGATCACAGATCTCGTTCACATCATCTGCCTTGGGCGACAGGACGATGAATCTAGGATCATCTTTAGCGAAGCCTCGGTAAGTAAGATTCTCCACATAAGTTGGACAGATAAGTACGATGTATTCGAACACGTATCGGAAACTATTCCTTAGCGTATTCACTAGGTAGTGAGTCTTTCCGCAATTCGTAGGACCTGTTATGATACAGTGAAAGGGAGTCTTATCTTTTAGTTCCTCCATTCTTATTTATTGTATCATAACTATCCTTTAGTACTTCATGGGGTTGGAGCCCCCACGTTTAGTACCAGTTTTGCTTGAAACTCCTCTTCTCGAACTCCACCAATCCGTCCGCCACGACGAATAAGTAACACGTCATTTCCTCATCTTCGCTCCCAGCAGTTCTCTTAATGTACAACTTCACCCCTCCCTTCGTAGCGTCCGAAACGAGTCCACTACCATGGATGCCTCCATCAGGATAAGTCCGTAAGTCAATCCACAGGGCAAACTTGTCCTCGTAAAACTCCTTTGGAGTTATGGTATCCGTTAATCCATATCGCATTACAATGGACTCCCAAAAGTCCGTTGGTATCATCCCATCGGAATACAACTTATGGGGCACGCTATTCACGTTGATGTCTACTTTGGTAATATTGGGGTTCGTGAACTTTTCTGAGTCCCTTTGGCCGGCCGTACATGGGTCTATGAATAGGATTAGGATTCCAGTCATTGATCGTAGGGGTAAGTTGATCTGTTCGTTGATTACAGTGGTCTTCTTCTTATTGATGGGGAAACTCTTGTGCATCAATACGTTCTCGTAGTAGAATCCCCTACCATCTTCGTAGCTGGTTAATGCTTCGTTTGCTAGATATTCGCTCGTAATGGTCTCGTACTCTAGTTCTAGATTGGATAAGGTATACTTTGCGTCCTCTTGGGTTGAGGTTACGATCTTCGCGTTTGTGGAAAAGGTAACCTGGAAGAGTAGAGTATCTACTAATCCGTTGGAATAATATACTCCATGAGAGTCGAGAATGGCGTGGGATATGGGGATTCTGTATCGTGTTCCATAGATCGCAGCAAGTGCAACTTCTGCAGAATCGGTCTCGACCTTATCTCCAGCTGCTGTTCTTAGTTTCCTCATGTTTTCCGAGGAGATCCCTTTTCTTAGCCTATTCTTTCGTTCTTCCTTTCTGAGGAATAAGTCACCGTAAGTTTGATAGAGATCATATCGAACCAAATCTTCTATTGGTCTTCCACCAAAGGTAACTCTCATCTCTTCAATAAGATTCTTACCCAGGTTATTAACCACGATCTTATTTGCGTCAGAGGTGCTCCCATCCTTCAAAGTGAGATCCACTAAGAGTGCCACGCTTCCGGGAACAATGACAACGTTCTCCGGTAACTTGGGAATGTGAACATCCAACGTTCGTCCAGGATCCACTGTGGCTGGACTAAAGCTCACGCGATGAATGTTCTTCTCTGCTTTGAGTCCGTAGGGCACTTTAAAGAACCTATCTACATCAAGCTTTTCTGGGATTGTTCTTGCCATCTTTCTTATTTATGTAATAACGAGTTACTCTCTTAAATACTATGGAGGAAAGAAGAAAGGAGGAACTCCCCCACGAAAAGAAACTTTCAAACGTTTATTACTCAACTGAAGGATATTGGAAGGGATATTCCGCGATCTCGAGACTATCCGAAGCTACAGGCATTTCCGAAGAGATCACGAGGAAGTGGCTTATTAAGCAAGCTTTGTGGCAAATTTACCTCCCTGCCCCCACGTACATTCCCAGATACCATTGGAACATTTCTGAGCCTGATCAGATCCATCAAGCGGACTTACTCTTTATGCCTCACGATACAGTGAAGAAAAAGACTTATAAGTACGCTCTCGTCGTGGTCGACGTTGCTTCTAGATACGTGGATGCTGAACCTTTGACTGCGAAGTACTCCACGGGAGTATCTGAGGCTTTGGAAAGTATTTATTCTAGGAAATTATATTGGCCTGAAACTTTGATGGTTGATCCAGGAACAGAATTCAAGGGAGGTTTTACGAAACTTATGAAGAAAAGTGACGTAGAAATCCAAAGATCAGATCCTGGAAATCACAGAGCACAATCCCTCGTGGAGCGTGCTAATCGAACGATCGCTGAGAAGCTGTTTAGTCATCAGTATGCACAAGAGATGCTTATGGAAGTTTCTAAGACCCACGTTGGGGACACGAGGTCACGAGAATGGGTGGAACGACTTCCTAGCGTGATAAAGTCTATTAACAACGAAGTCAAGAAGATTACTGGGAAGAAAGCAAAGGAGGCACAAAATTTAAAGTCCCTCGAGCTAAAAGATCCCATCTACAAAAGACCCGTGGGATCAAAGGAAAATAGGATCCATGGAGGGGTTTTTGTTCGATACTTGTATGCCGCTGGGGAAGAGGAGGGAGGTCGACAGCGCGCTACTGACCCCATTTGGTCTATAGAAGTTTACGAGATATCGCGTGCGACCATTACTCCTAATCAACCTGTGCTTTACTATCTTTCTGAAAGTTGGGTAAATCCTTTGACTGATATGGGAAGGCACGGGAGAAAGACTCCCAAGCGTTCTTTTGTTAGAGAAGAGTTACAGATTATTCCTGAGGACACGGAACTGCCGCCTGATGGTGTTTTGGGCTAAAGATTGTTCATGTAGTGACCGTGGGCTAAGGTCGTGATAGGATCTCCTCGTAAGATTACTCGTTTGTCGTCCCTTGAGGAAAGAGCGATCTTATTGACCTTTTCTGAAGTTATTTCGTGTGATCGGCTTCTGAAGACTCGCATCGTTCTCATAAGTTCTTCTCCAGTAAATAAGCAATATTTGTAGTGGGGGAAGCGAATACTGTTTTCTACGACGCATCTTTTGATTCCCTTGCACTTCTTTTCCTCGTGGGGGAGTCCTTCTGTTCTGAAGCAATAGAGCTTCGCTCTTAGCGTAACGAATTCCGTGACTTGCTTTCCAGCTGTCTCGTCCTTCATCATTCCTCTTACTTTTTTGTTCACTCTCTTCTTTATTCCCGCGTGATCTTTGGGATAATTGCTTGTGTCAAATAACCTCTCGATGTCCCCTTCCATGTCTTTGTAAAGATCGTGCGTCTGGATTTCGTAGATTAGACTATCAGTATCAGTGTAAAGAAGGGTTACTTTGTACTTATACTTCTTCTTGACGTAGTTATAGTGAAAGTCATACATGAATTTCTTAGATAAGTCTAAGATGGACATTCCTAGGTAAATGGGCTTGTTGTACTCTAAGTGCGTTCTTCTCATGTGAATGGCGGCTAACTTTTCAGAGAAGGATTTGGCTCCAATGAAGTTCGGCTTACGAGTTAGCTTATTCGCTTGCTTTTCGTTTGTGACTAGGCGTATGTCTCGTCGATTACAAATGTTCTCCATGGTCTTTCCGAAGACAGAGTTGTTCATAAGCTTGAAGAAATCTTTCTCGAAATCGTTCGTTGCGTTGGTTCTTAAGTCCGTATTTAGATCAATGTACTTTTTTAACCAAGGGGATTCTTCAAAGGAAATTCCCCTATGGATCTTCGTGATTCTTAGTCCCTGGCTTTCGTAAAATTTTAGAGTATCGTGATGTACTACGTAGTGTGACTTATCGTAGAAGTTCGGAATAAGCTTCATTACTCCACTTTTCGCTTTAAGGTGCTCTGGGGCAAGGGGATAGTCGTTATGGAGATTGTGCAATTCTTGAGGATACTTTAGATCAACGTCTAAGATACAGGGAATTCTTCTCCATTTCTCCAGCTTCTTTTCGTTCATCCATTTAAAGCCATTCGTTGGAAGGGATTGGGACATTGACCATCCGTAGAGGTTATTTGCGTCCCAGTAGGGAATGTAAGTGCTTTTTTCCTTAGGATTGTAGTTCTTCATGTACTTGTTATTAGCCTTTGCGTAGCGCTTACTTCCCACAGAGGCGATTCCCCCTCGGATTCCGCTTTCCATCATTAAGATCATGTCTATATCGCTGAGGAGTTCTAGTCGGATGTTCGTGATTTTTAACATGGCGTCCCAAGCAAGTCCAGGGGCCGTGTAATACCAAGCGGGATCTAAATCATAGTATCTTCTACAAACGATTCTGAAGTTCTCGAATACGTCCGCTAGGAGAAGTACGTCCGTTTGGAGATATAGGTCGTGATAGTCTTTCATCGTCTTCATGTCGAACGTTTTCCATACTTTTTGCGCGTGCTCATAGTCTTCTTTTGTGATGTCGCTATCGTTAAGATCTGAATGAAAGGCTTTCAGAGGAGGTAAGTGCGGCTCCTCTAACTTCGTAAGGGAATCCACGTACTCGTAGGGGTACACTCCTTTTCTCATCAATAAGTTAAGATGTTCGCCTCCGTAAAAGGAACTGATGACTTCGAACTGGTCTTTCGTTAGATTGTTGGTAAGGTTACTCAAGCTGGAGGACATGAACTTGTAGCTGTCGAGGAATCTCGCTTCTAAGAAAAGATCATGGATTTTCCCCTCTTTGTCCGTGTAGTGATCCACGATGATTCCCTTACTAAAAGAGATGTACTGTTCCTCATTCTTCGCGATACACTTAATCTTACCTTTGCTGATTCCTAGGGCTTTTACGAACAGATGGGCGTCATATCCCGAAAGATTGTGGAAAAAGATGGGAATGAAGTTCGGAAGTTTGTACTGAAGATTACACTTATTATGCGCCGCCCCTCGGAATTTCCCTGTGAGATGATTGTGATCTCTTACTTTGTCCCTTCCTAGCTCTTCCTTACAGATATGGCAGTGCTTTGCTTCTTCGTATTCCTTTCGATCCGGGTCGGTCATTACCATCTTTTTCTTCTCGGAAAGTTTTTTGTATAAGAAAAGAACATCTTCTTCTATTGATCTCATAAAGTGTTCTCCCAAGTCTTCTTCCTCGCTTTGAGCTGTGTATTTCACGATTTTTGGAGGAAGCGCGTTTTCGTCGTATTTGATCACGTAACAGTATCCCGAGGGCTTGTGCTTTTGGCATGGTTCTGTAAAAGATTTTTTTGGGTCTGAAGAACAAGAAGCGACTTTTTCCAGAATGCACTCAAAGTCGGCGTAGATGACGAAGGGAACTTTCATAGAATGAGGGTGGTTCTTGAACTGGAGTGCAGTTCCTTTGGGGGGAACGGTTACTTTTACGGATTTGTGTTGACCACACCATTCGGAATGGTCTCGGAGAACGTACTCGTTGGTAAAGGAGTTAAGACATCTTAAGCAGAAGTGTCTTTTATGTTCGTTACTCGATAGTTGAGAGGATAAGAGTCTCGAGATGTTCTTGATCCAACAATAGTGCTTCGTTTTCTCGTTGGAGATTAGTAGTAGGATGATGTTGTGCTCCCTGATTTCCCCTTCGTAGATTCTGAGGGGCTCGAATCCCCCCTTTTCGTAACCTAAGACACTAATCGCGTAGTCCTTGTTATTTTTCTCGAAGATTTCGATGTCTCGGAGCTCTAGGGGGAAGCGAAGTCCCTCCCAGTTTAAGTTTCTCGCGTTTTCCCTAAGTGCTCCTGATATTCTTTCAGGATGGTCTTTTCTTGGAGTAAATCGGGCAATGGTTACCGCCCACTTAAAGCACTGATCGTCTTTGTTCTGGGGGTTAATGATGGCCTTCTTTGTTAATAATTCTCGAGGAAGTGGAATGTACGTGCTACCTCTTAGGGGTTCGTATTTCGCGAAATGAATGCTTAAGGATACTACTTTCCGTATGACCCAGCCAGAACCCTCATTCTGGAATTCAGCTACTCTTTCTAGAATGTCCTCGGAAATTTTCTCGTATAGGTTTATTAAGTTGGTGCTTTTTGTTACTATTTCTGGTACTGTGTGGAAATGTCCTTCGGTACTGACTTCTTGTCCATCATTTCCGATCTTATGGAACTCACAGGTTAAGTAGAACTTAATCTTCGTGGGTTTCTCAGCTATCGAGATGGTCTCTAAGACGCGTTTTTCCTGCTTCTTCATGAATATGCTGGGATCCACGTCATCATTACCCCCAAGAATCCTGCGTTCCTTAAGATACGAATCGAATGAGGATTTTTTCAGCGTATTCTCTTTTTCCGCTCTACGATAAATAACCTTTATTCTCTTCTTCAGCTTCGCGATCTTCACCTCAACGCGACTCCTAATCTTGGGACGAATCAGTGGTAATAACCACTCTGAAAAATTTTTTAACTCCTCCTGGATTTTCTTGATGATGCGGGGCTTTGGATTTGAAGTTGACTTTGTCGGTCTTATTGGCGGGACTAGTGGTATTTTAGTCTCAGGAATAGGGCTGTCTAAGATGTTCTGCATTTTTTCGCTTCATGATAGCCTAGATATTCTTTGGAAACAATTTTCGCTTTCCACAGATCTCAAAGTTTGTCTTTGAGATCTTAATTGGCTCTAATTACTAGGATTGGGCTTATAAGGATAAGGCTGACTCATAAAGTCAGGATCCTTAGGTCGACGATATTGGTTGTATTGTACGGAATGATACGGATTGTTATGAGGGTTGTTCCAGTGCGGATCTATGTGTGGAACAGAACACATCTTATTAATCTTACTATTTATTCCTTTTCCTTTTGGCATCTTTTCTTTATGATAAGCAAGATTTTTTTTTTCGACTTTATTTTTATTTAGAAAAATCTTCTTTCTCCTTTCTTCTTCTCCCACACCCCTGTGCTCACTCTCCTCCCCTCTCCTCCCCTCTCCTCCCCCATCTCCATCCTCACTTTTTGCGCGCGCTTGATCAGATTTTGGGGAAGGGTTCTTTTCCTTGAAGCCTTACTCTGGTTCAGATGTGATCTCTAGAGTTCAGAGAAGGCTCGTGGGGGCATGATGGGGGATTAGGGGGGTTGGTCGTGATGTTGGTAGTAGGGGGAAGGCGAGGGTGGGCGTGATTGGGGATTAGGGGGGCTGGGCGTGATGTTGGGAGAAGGGGGAAGGCGAGGGTGGGCGTGATGGGGATTAGGGGGCTGGTCGTGATCTTTGGACTTCAGGGAAGGTCTGGAGTGGTCGTGGAAATGGCGTGGCTTGGGCGTACCAGTGTATAAATTTAGGCGTGATTTGTTCGTGCGTGAGGTTGAGGGAGTGGTACAGGCGAGAGTGCCTCGGAACCGGCACTACATACCTACTCCCCAAAATACCGAGCTGCAATAGCTGTTGTTACGGATGCAACGAAATGAGATATTATTTTGTTTTAAGAATCTTACAAGTGAGGATATCGGGTCAATACAATGCTTGTTGTTTCATTTGCATCTCATTTGCATGCATCCGTAATAACAGCTATTCGATCTAGGATTGCCTAGATGAAAACAACTCCGCAATTATTTTATTTATTTATTTAAATATTATTTATTATATTCTAGTATATTGTATTATATTCAAATTGTGAATAAATTGTTTAACATTCCTTCAGTTTTTCTAAGAACATCAGTAACAAACTCATAATATAGATGAACCTGTTTGACTAAATACCGTGTTAGTATTCATGGGGATGGGGATGAGTTATTTTGTGGGTTAGGTCACGATTACGAAGTAATACCTTTGAATATTTATATGTACACAATTGTCAACTACTTTTTCTATCGAAATCCAGTATCGAAACAACATTCGTTTTCATTATATTAGGTATTTGATATAGTTACGGTTTTCGAAGCATAACAGTTGAAAGAAATGAAAAAAATAAATGAATATAATAAAAACGAGTATGGATCTTGAATCGAAATTAACAATGCACGACACCGCTCACCGTGCTATCACAGTGACTGTTTTCACCCAAATATTCACAGTTTTATGTTTCGTTCACGATATGCTATAGTCATTGATTTTTCAAGATAAGAAGTAAAGATTCGAAACTAATGTCGTTGCAATTCATTTTCATTTCTTTAGCGTGCTTTCAGAGCAGGGGGTGCGTTCGTGAATAATTGGCTCCTGTTATAAGCCAATCAACATTTCACTATGACTTCAATCCTTAAAAAACGCAAACAAAATCCCAATTAGGGGGTGTGTGCACACCTTGCAAACCACCTCATCCTACGGGCCTGTTTTTGAGGCATTTCAGTTCAGTAAAATATATAGGAGTATATATAGATCGACCTCAAATCCAAACTAACGATGAAATTAACTGCTTACCGAGCTAGCATAGTGACTGCCTTAACACATTTGTTCACAGGTTTATGTTTTGTTCAAGGTATGCTATGTTCATTGATTTTCTAAGATACAATTTATTGTCGTTGGTTAATATAACATGGGTCGTAATCCATAGGTGTCCCTCGGTTCACTCAAGAGCCTCCAAGTGTTCTGTACGTGTCCAGTGGAGGTACAGCAAGACTTGTGTGGGATTATGATGCCAACGATAGAAGTGCAATGTTTGATCCATTTTCACCAGAGTGGTCTTTTTTTAACTCAAGTGGAGGCAAAGTACGCATTGGCATCGAGGATGGTTTCAATGGATGGAAGTTTATTATCCACAGCGACTGCCCCGCAAGACTTCGAGGTCGAGTCATTAAAGAGTCAACTGCTAGTCTGGTCATCTCTAATGTCACCAATGCTGATAGTGGGATATATGAGTGCAGTTTGTTATTATTATCAGGATCGCCAATAACAAGCAAAATACAACTTACTGTTACAGGTACGAATTAATCGGTTATTAAAAAGACGCTAAAAACCTATGTTACAAAGTATGTTACAAAAAAAAAGTTTTTTTAGTGAATGTTTTTGGAAATTTTTAAATGATGATTAACATATTCACTAATAAATTTATTTAGTTGGCCCGGAAATATCAAACTAATTAATATTAAAAAAAAAAGTTTTGGAATTATGATGGCTTCATTGTGTCCAGATCGTCCGCGTTTTACTACTCCTGTCAATTCAACGACGCCTGTCATTGAGGGATCAAGTTTGTCCATCCAATGTTCTGCAACTGCAAATCCTATGCCCAACGTAACATGGGTAAGAATTATAGAGAGACCAACATTTATCAGCACAGGAGTTGGTAAAGCATTTCTCAGATTCAACAACATCACGAGACAGCAGGGTGGAACGTATGAGTGTCAGGCTATTAATAATCCAAACGAGCTTCCCGTCACAGTGGAAATTGAAATCTCAGTCAAATGTAATTATTTCTTTTTCTGAAGATTTTATATTGTATTTGATCCCCAATGAGATGTTACCATTTAATCCAGAAATGGGGGGGGGGCGACCAAAATAGTACTAATAGGATCCTCACTTCCAAACAGTGGTAAAAGGCTAAAGGAAGCGAAAGCTTAAAGAATATGCAGGGAAGTTGGTTGGTTCAATAGCTGTACTTATTCACGAGTGATTCTCGAAAAAAAATGACGAGTTTTGCAAAACGAGCAAAATGTCATTTATTAAAACTACGTGGTCTAAACTACGTGGTTGCCCCGGGCTGCAAGTAATTTCTCGTTCGGGTCTGGAGAGTAGTCG
Organism: Anthopleura xanthogrammica; assembly: GCA_964019055.1. Classification (NCBI taxonomy): domain Eukaryota; kingdom Metazoa; phylum Cnidaria; class Anthozoa; order Actiniaria; family Actiniidae; genus Anthopleura; species Anthopleura xanthogrammica. The sequence continues at coordinate 14,553,412 of OZ025210.1, forward strand.
ATAGATTCCTAACCATCGACCGATCAATCATCCTAACCATCATTATAACATTAACATCACTCTTTCTTACTTTAATCATCTTTGTTAATCTAACCATTTTGTTTTCTCTACATAGTCCCTGTAGAACCAACAAATATATCAGTTTCTGAAATCAAAGCAACTTCTGTAATGATCAAGTGGCTCAGTCCCAGGGATGATAGACATAGTCCTGTCACCGAGTACAAAATCCAAATCAACACAATTCCAACGAGGGAGAACATCACCAAAACCACCTATTATGTTATCAAGGGTCTTATAGAGAATACAACTTACAGTGTGAAAGTGTATGCACGAAATGCATTTGGGTATGGAAGAGCAGTATGCACTGAGTTTACAACTAAAGAACGAAAAAGACAAGGTACCGTTTAATACGAAAGTAAAACGCATTGTTTTTATATTCATGTTGATCAAATAATTTACAGCAGAATCCCTCATATTGCGAGGACACGAAAAACACTGCAAATCCAAACGAAGTTTGAGAAACAAACAAGTCGGGTGACACAAATGATTTCGCAGTAAGTGATCACTAGAAAACCATTATTAGCAAACAATAGGCCTTTTGCAGCAACCGGTCACGTGACCCTACCCCTCTTAAATCGAGCAGCTATGTCAAAATGAACATCAAAAATGAGCTAAAACTTCGCCTTCTTACTAATATCGAGGTGCTCTTTTCATTTCTGATGTTCATTTTAACACAACTGCTCGGTTTAAGGTGGTAGGGTCACGTGACCTGTTGTTGCAAAACGCCTTTTGAACTTTTCGTGCAATTTTTTGAGCTCGTAGAAAAAAACTGGAACTCTTCTTCCACTTCCTTCAAAAATCATTTTCTAAATTACATTTTGATGTAGTGCCAAAAGTCATCATTTTTTTCTGAACCGCAAGCCAAGCACTCCATGTGATAGTGGACGTTAGACGCTGGATTTTTATGTTTCAGCCGTAAAAGTAATGGTCGTGAAGAAAGAAACTGATGTAATAGCTGGAGTTCCAGAAACCAGAATATTTGCTGGGGTCATTGGTGTGTTTATTTGGATTGGACTCATGTCTTTGGCTGTACTGTTAGTTTTCGTAAAGAAAAGATCTGCAGGAAAGGGTAGGTGATAGAATGGCCAGTATCTTTTTTAAGTAATAATAAGCCAGATAATAACTTTGGAAAGTACCTCCTCCTCCTCGCGAATCTTAACCTCTTTTCCTTGTTTTTTCTTCTTTTTTTTCTTTTCATTTTACGTTATTCTTCTTTTACCCACTTGCCCTTCGTCTTCCCAATCAATATAATTTTTTCACAGTTATAAAAATGAGACATCGCAAAGCCTTGTGGAATCGATATGGGGACAAACTTTGTAAAAAATATGTTTGGTTAAAGGGAAAGAAAAAAAAAAAGTCGAAAAACCATAGTTTTTTTCTCTCCACAAATTGGAAACAAACAAACAAGAAGACAACAAAAGAATGTTGCAGCATATTAGCATGAATTCTAGGCTTGGCTTGTTCGCACTTTCAATCCCATGATGCACAATCACGACGTCATCCGTGTAAAGCGTTATTATAAGACTCAAGAATATTCCGCACGTTTGATCTGAATATATCGCTTCGTAGCATAGTATTTGTATATATTGAAGACTTTCAACACTAATATATTCATGTATTTTTCAGGTAAACAGAAAAGAAAAGTAAGGTTAGTTAATTATAATAAAAGTAAAGGTAGACATAAACTAGCACCAAATCGACATCGGTTAAAATAACATTATTGACAAAGTTGTATATTGTTTCTATCTTATCAGAAACGACGCAAACAAAGATTTCCCTGACGCATGCAAACTAGATATATCAAGTTATGACGTTTCAAAGAAGGAAGAAGAACAGTCACTACAAGATTTGCCCATTTATGCGCAGGTTGATAAAAGCAAGAAAAGGGTAAGATATGTTGAAGTATCCAAGAATCCAGTCACCCACCAATTAATTCATACATATCCGCCCATGCATGTACCTTTCATCCATTTATCCACCCATTCTCTCACGGTAATCATAATGATTACTAATCTTTATTACGGTTAACACACAGATAAAAGTGGCGGTGGATCGAACGTAAAAGAGAGAGGTGGGGGAATGCCTCCCTTCCCACAGCTTCCGCCGCCTCTGGATAAAGAGGATCCGATATCTCTTTTTTCCAATCTGTCCCTCGTTAAGCATGCAAAAGCTAATTTTGACCTGTATCGTTTTATAATATATTATATAATATACTTTTACGCATATACTTGTACGATTATCTTATCAGCGCCCAGGACAGATTGTGTATGTCGACCTTGAAGAAATCAAATCAAAGGAAGAGGCAAATTTGGATGCAGATCTTCTTCCACCGAAATACCAAGAAACTCAGTATGCAGACATCCGGCACTGATATGCTGGATTATGTACCCCTACCTGAATCACACTTGGTTTTAGTTTAGACTAGCGATAAACAAAAAAATGCTAAACACATGTCTTTATAATGTCAATTTATCACTATTTGTCCAATGGTTTACGAAAAGATGATTGACTGACTACCGCGTTAATATCAGAAGTCACGCTTGAGGAAAATCTTTCAAAAATAAGAAAAATAAATAATAAAACAAAAAAAAAAGCATACAAAAAAAAAAAACCAATATATATATACTGCTGCTGATGTTTCTTTACTGTGATATGAACAAGGTGTAATTCCAATTTATAATAAAAAATTATGGGATATCATATATTTTTTTAAGAAAACCTTAGTGATTGACAACTTGAAAAAGTAACTATTATTATCATCATGTCCCGCAAGCGCCGAATCCAATGCAAACAAGGAAAACCCTTTGTTTGAATTGGTTTGCACCGGACTCGACCCATACGCTAAGAAATGTCAATAAAATGTGATTGTAACAAATTGATTAAAAAAAATGAGTCTTAAGTCCCTTTTTAAATGTATCAATTTAGCAATTTAGCATTGTTTTAAACCGATTGACACATCAATTAGAAAACATCGTTTTTCTAATTTGTTCTTGACTATGATGTCTGGTCTGTTAGCTCTGATGGTTTGGTCCGTGTGTACTTGCATGTATTTGCCTCTGTATCGTTGTCCGTTACTTTTTCAGGGTCATGTTTATACCATTTCCTGCATGCGTCGAATCCATACTGCTTGCAAAGCTTCCAGTGAACGTATGTCCCAACTTTATCGTATCTTTCTGCATTTGATGTTAACATCTTTTCCTATGATCCTGTTCTCATAGTACCTTGTAGCCAGTGTCTGATCTTGCGCTGCTATGATGAGTCCCTCTGTCTCTGCCTTTAAGCATGTTCCTCTCAACCAACTGCGTGTTCTCTGTTTGTCCACATCTGCTTTGTTCACTTGCCTTTTGTACTGGCCATGCATGAAGAGGTTTAGATTCCCACTCTTCACGTTGTTCCGTTTGAAGATGGTCTTCAGTTGTAGGTAGTCTTTATTCATCGTGCCTTTTCGATGTTGGAAACGTCTTTTTCTTTCGGTAAAGATTCTGGAACATTTGCTTCGGCAGTTTCAGCTTTGAATCTTTTGCATTCTTTATATAGACTAGACGTAGAAGGCATTCTTGGTTTTCTTTCAGGTACATGTCCAGGCCGATAGTTGATATTTTGTACGAATTTTCTATTTATTATTAGTATTATTATTTATATTATTATTATTATTTATATTATTATTATTATTATCATTATTATTATTATTATTATTATACAGATAATATTATTATAATATTAGATTAAACTATGAAGCAAATATTTTATAAATAGTCATTATAATTGTTTTAAGTAATTTATTATATTATTATCATTATATGAATAAAAATATAAATAGTGATATAACTTTTTCTTTTTATACAATTTTTTCCATTTTTTTTCTATATACAATATATATTAGTAATAAGCTTCAGTTTTAAAGTATTAGTATTAATTTAATTTTTTATTATTATTGTTATTAATTATTAAAAATTATTATTATTATTTTTATTATTATTATTATATTACCATTGTACTGTCAATTGTTATAGTGTCTCGTGATTTACTCGTGAGGCTGTTTATAAACGTGACATACGACCTACTGCAATACGTGACAAAAGTAGCTCTAAACATATTAAGGAAAGAATGCTGTTCATTCATAGGTTTTGGTTTGTAATCCAGTTGTTATACGTTCTCATTACATTGTGTATTTCAGGTAAGAATTCATGTTGATCGCTAAACGTTTTCAGTGGTTTAATATATTCGATAATTCAGACAAATAATTATCGCTAATGGTAGCCCGCCAAAAGTTAACTAGCACAGTGATTAATGTTTGTAATTGGATTCTAACAACAAATTATCACCTTTTTACTGTGTTTGCTAGAAGGATGGATACCAAGTTTCCTTCAAACCGATAATACGAATTTCATAGTTACTTATAAAACTCATAAATAATTAACTCCAATTTTCTCAGCCAAATTCAATTTTATCTTTAAAATTTTAGTAGAACATGAGTGTATACACCTAGACGTTTCATACGTAGTTCAATAAGCTCGTAGATCGTGTTTTATCAGGTCTAAAACCTGATAAAACACTCCTACTCGTTTATTAAACAGTACATCAGTACATAAAATTTTGTGTTCAATGACAATTAATATCAATATTTTAGTAGATTTTGAACAAAGTTACTTTAAGCTAGCTCTTGTACATTAGGAGGACATGAAGTAGATTTTTAGGGAAAATAAATAAATCAAAAGTCACTTAGAGAACATTGGGAAAACCTAAATGTGGTAAGCTTACTAGAAGCTCTAAAGAAACCAATTTGTTACAGCTAATCACCTTTGGTGAGCGATATAATCTCCGAAAGTTCTGCAGCTGTTTCCGAGAATTTCACTATATTGTAATAATAACTGTATCCGCGCCAGTTAATGGAAATTTCATACTTTCAAACATTATTATATTCGTTTTTGTAGCATTTGGCGTTGGTTTGATAATTAAAATTATACGAAAATTGTTTACCTCGGGTTAACTTATGCTGACCTCCGTTTTACCCGCACAAACATGTTCTCGAAATCAAATTTCAAAAGTTTAATGTGTTCAGTCTTATGTTTTTTTTATATTACCTTGTTTGGCTTGGTTTTTGGCTCAATAATATCAGTAATTCTCTATAATATAAACTCTTTGTTACAGCCGTGGAAATAAAGGTTATTCATTGGCTTGGTTTGGTCTATACATGATTTATTAGCTCAACTGTAATGATCCAGTAGAAATTTTTCTTTCTATCAGCAAAGCAAAGTTGTTAGGGTTTGTTCGCTGGTTACAGCAATATTTCATTATGTCCCATTTACCTATATTTAACAACAGGCCGTGGCACAGAGCGTTTCAGAAAAAAAAATCACGCAACGGCTTTAGCTTGTAATTGAATATTCATAGCCTTGTGGTTGTAACAGTTAGACATGAAAATACTTTAGAAAACGTAATTTTGAATAGCTTGATGCATATACGATTATACATCACTAACTCACTTCGTTAATTCTGACTCCTATCCTACCCCTCGAACCGCCTTCCCTTCTAAATTGCACTGATTTTTTATATACCTTTACATTTGTGGACGTAGCTAATACATCTATCCAAACACACACATCAACCCATGTGCTACTGACAGTTTTCTGTTATTACTCCGACTAGTTCTGGGTGGAGTCGATAGCATCATTGGACCATCATCTGAAGTCGGACTCGTGGGAAGTTGTTTTATCTTTATGTGGAATACGACAACTCGTAGTGCTATTAAGTCCGCTATCTTTGGATTGAGCAAAGAAGGCATGGCAGATCCTCAATTTATCAACGTGAACATGTTGACTGGAAAAGTGCACTATAATCTTGATATTAGTAAGACATATTGTGGGAGAGTTGACTTTGTTGGAAATCTAGCAGCTGGACGGGCATGGTTTATCATCAAGAACTTGCAAGTGAATGATACAAATGAATATCTAGCGAGAATAACTGTTGATGTTGATACAGTCAAGTCTTACACTGTAAAACTACAAGTAAGAAAATCAAATGAGCTGCAAGGCCAAAAAGGTAAGCATACAGTCGACCTATACCGTTTTTTAATTATGTTTGCATTTTGAATACTTGTGCGGCGTGCGAAGAAGGAAGGGAGGTGCAAGCTACCCATGGTAAAAAGTTATACAATTTTCATTACACTTTCATTTTTTTTTTTTAACATAATTCAGGATGCTGTTTAGATGTCCACTTTACCCCATTAAACAACATGCATAGGGGCTCAGTATTTCAATATCATTTCTCATATTTTATGTTAAGATAATTATTTAGGGCCAACAGCGTCTTTTATAACAACAAAAGGATGGGGGTCACTAAATGAAACGGCTGGGAAAGGTAGGTCATGTATGTAAACAAGTAAAAGCCTTTCAAAACAAATATTTATACTCAGTAACTCAGTATTTTTTGTAGGGTCTATTTAAATATAAGATTCCCCCCCACCTCTTATCTCTCCATCTCGAAAACCATTATCTAATTTCGAGGGCATTGTGTTACCTGAAAAACAGCCTAAGCGGTACTGGCTATCTCTGTGACACACTAAGAGGTAACATGAACCTCAGATTTAAGAACCTAAAAGGTACTACTAGTATTCCCGCCCTTTTTGAATCTGAGAGCTCCCTCCCCCCACCCCTATCCCCGAGATCAAGAATCGGCGAAATCTATGTTTTTTTTAAGCGCAGTAAATTTCAAAAACAATTCATCTTCTTCAAATAATAAGATGAGCTTTGCTGTAATACCCCCCCCCCCCCCCACTCCCCCCTCACACACACTCCCCACTCACACACGCCCCAAAGTAGTTCTTACAGGTTCGTGTGCAATTCGAAGTCGTCTAATACATCATTCATTTTTTAGGACCTTTTGGAACAACATCAACTCGTAAGTCATTGCAGAACTGTTTGTTTGTTAATTAACTTTACACCTGAAGGAGAAGCCAAGTTAACAATTTCAAAAAATACATTTATCAATACCAAGAGAGCATAAAGAAGAGAGGGAACTTCTCAATACCACGCGCTAGTGAATGCCCAGTGGGGCTATATTTAGCATTCAAAGTTTGGTTTTTAATTTTTTGATGGCGTGGACGTGTGTGCTCGCGCGCTCAAAAACAACATACTTTTCGTCGATGGTTCTCACTTTTTTCGACAAAATCTATTAGATATTGCAAAAACATCAGGATTGGCTATGTTCTGTTCTCTGATAAAACATGAGGCTGTTGAACACTCAAAAAGACGCGAAATTTATGTTTTTTCCAAAAATCTTTACGTGCTTTCGCTACTTTCAGGTTTGGATGAAACACACAATTTTTGACGGATCGTAATAGAGTATGGCGAAAATTGTTTGTACGCGGATGCTAAAAATATGCCAACCGGGAATTCAAATGGCGCGCGCGGTAGTTTAAAAGAAGTTTCCCTCTCTTATTTATGCTATCTTGTCAATACTTGTAGCCAAAAATGGTGTTTGTCATAGTGTCCCAACTGCGTGTGATGACGAGAAGGATTGCACGATTCTCGCGCGCCTTCATATTCCCTGAGCTTCTTCTCTTAATTCTCTTTGAAAGTATCGAGTTATTCAATTACTGCTTTTCCCCTGTTCTTTTTATTGTTTGTCTCTCTGCTTGACGGTCGGTCCATCTGTTTGATTCACTGTCTTTCGTTAAGGTTCTTTATTTGTAGTCTGCTTATTAGTTTTTAAACATATTTAAAAAAAAAATGTTTTACATCTCGTGTGACTTTATGTTTTTATGTCTGTTTCTGTGGGAATAAGGTTTTCCTTTTTTGTTTTTAATTTGTTTATTTTGTTTGTTTGTTTGTTTGTTGCTTTGTTTTAGTGGCTTTTTTTAAATTAATTCTTATCCATTTATTTTATCTCTTTTCAGCACCAGTTCAAACTATGGCAGTCGTTAAAAAGTATACTTTGATTTCTTTTTCAATTGCATTAATCCTAATTTTGATTTTGGTTGGTGGATGTTGGTGGAAAAAGGTAAAGTTGTTAAGTTTTTCAATCTCACTTTATTCACATTAATATTCCTATTCTTATACACATTCAAATTAACTTTCTCATTATTCAGATAAATATATTTTATGTTAAATCTATAGAAAAACAAGTCAAGGCCAGAAAAACCAAGTTTGGAAATCATAAAGGAAGATTCTAACACAAAATTACTCATTACAAATTATAAAGATGAAGAAAAGCTACCAGAAAATAATTTGGAAGAGAGACCAGAAGAAAAGAAAGAATTGCGAATATAACGGCGTACCAGCTAACAACAGTAGCGGCGGTCATTTTAGTGCCCACGATAAAATGTGTGTTTGCACGATATTTTATACGAGAAAAATAGGACCACTTTATATTGAACATGATATTTTTATTGTTTAAGAAATTGTTCAAAATGCAAGAATCTTAGAAAAAAATGTTTTTCTTCCTGTTGTGCTCTGCACTATGGTGTTCCACAGACTGGGAACGTTGACCAATTCTTATATTGGAGAATGAAAACCCTAATTATTTTTACCAAGCATACGAGATGATCCACAAATCTACATGTCAAGAAGCGTGCATTAATGGAATTGGCAAGTTCTGTTATATTGTCATCTAATGGATTGAAATTCAATTCAGCTAAAGCTGATTTTGTTGCATTTGGCTAGCAATTTCCACATTGTTCTCGATATTCTGGTCTTAACATGTAAATCATCAAGTGGACTCGCACCTACATATATTACTGACTTGATAGAAATATATACTAGATTCTTCAAAATTCTCAATATCTTTATAAGGTCCCAAAATCAAACATATACCCTTTTGGTGATTGTGCGTTTAGTGTTTGTGCGTCAAAAACGATGATATTTGGATCATTTTGAATCAGAACTAAAAACTAGTCTAATTAAAAAACTGGGCAAATTCCTAATATTATAAATATTCTGATATTACATCAGGCTAAAGTAATTAAAGTACTTTTGGGTACATCCTTGGAACTCTACCCCCTTCAAAATGATAAACAAAATACTACTTATCACGAAACCACTCGACATGCTGCCAATCTTTTTGACTAAAAGGCTTTTTTCAATATTGTCTCTAGCGGCTACCAGTTTTGACATGTTCACTGGTAAAACCTGCCTAGTAATATAAATAAAATTCAACAAAACACAAAACGAACAGCTAATATATATTTTATGATATTTTATTATCGGATGTATCTTCTTATTATGATACTGGGTGATTAAGTCGTGTAGGAAACGATCGTAGCACGTATATATATAAGAGGGAACATTAGTAGTATAAAATCATATCAATATCATGCACATAATTCGTGGAAACCGCTTAAAATGCATTTGAATTCCAAATCAACATTTACCGTGTCTAGCTTCTTTATCCTATGCAGTCCTCGTCGATTTACACGTTTTGCTTGCTCCTTTTCCGACTTTTCACGACAAAAATAGGTAAGAACGATAACTTGTGATGCGAGTTTGTATGTTGCAGTAAATTATAGTCCTTATTTGCACGTAACAGCCCTTACTCTCTAAAATTATAACTAACAATTATCATACGTTTACTATATACAGATATAAGCTTTTAAATCATTGAAGCAAGTCTTTATTTCTACTAATATAACTGATATTAATATGTAACAAATGACTGTTAATAAGCATTAACAAACTGGAATTATAATAACTCCAATACCAACCAAGTTTTGAACTTAAATTCAAGAACAGCGTAATTATAATGAAAAACAAACATATGACGCAGCATTAGGAAAGCTAAACGTGGTCCTTCTAAAGCTTTTTCAAATTGTTTTAACTCAAAATTACTTTTTCTTTTCAGTATAGCTACTACTCAGAACATTTCAAATTTAGGACTTGCTAAATGCTTCTCGTTCGGTGGGGTACTTTATGTGATAAAAGCGAATGTATTTGAATTTATGATACGATGTTTATAATTCGACTGAGAATTCAAATTTAACATGGAACATTTCCATAACTTAACATCAATTAACATAGCAGCAATTTCTATTTTTACGTGGAATTAATGGAGAAATTTATTACACAGTCCATTGATGCTGTTGTGGATGCTTATATAATCAGTTTTACCAATTCTATGAACTACTTGAATCCCTTTCCTTTGAGTAAAGAGTTTCTGCTTCAATAAGTTGAGACCATAATAAAGAGAATATGTAATAGGACACGTCACAAGGGTAGGAAGCTGACAATTTGATAACCTGTAATTTAGAATAATAACTAAAAAACATATATTTTGAATATGTTTAAAAAAAAAAAGATCAGAATAAAATACGCCAAAGCAGAGCAAACGAACGATTGAACATCACTAGACAACTCAAGTTTCCTTATTGTTTGTACAGGCGCGCAACGGTGAACAAGACTCAATGGCTTTAAATTGTGTCTAACTCTGATCGATCTCAACGAAAGTCGACTGATGATAATGATGATGATGGCAATAATATTGTAACTTTAAAAAATATTTGAGTTACAGCCATTGTTTTATTTTATATATCACATCATAAACCTTTTTGTCCTGAGGTTTTTCGTGAAGTTTAGCACGTCATAGAAAAAAACAACTGGCACTGGCGTGCGCATTTAATTGTTAAAATCATGCGCTTTGTTTCTACATTATCTACCTGATAATAGAGGCTCAATGCAGTCAAAACGTCTAAAATAATATGTCAAAAAAAAAAAAAAAAAAAGAAAAAGATATAATATAAGTAGCAATGTTGAATATCCCATACAACATTGTCACGAATATTATATCTTTCTTATCACATTCATTCTTAATGAAGATACTGATTTCTGAAGAATATATTTTAAAAGCAGTGTTATGTAAGAAAAGCAGTGTTATATTTATTTTAATTTTTTTTCTGATGTCACGCATTTTTTGGTACGGGCATCCCACATTGAATATTGTGTTTAGGTTAACAAGACAAGGCTGCAGGGTTTTTGATCTAGTTGGTGGGACGAGCTTTTGAAAAGGCACTGGGAAACCACCCTCCTTAAACTGGACCTACAGGGTAATTAGTATTCTATATCGGACTTACAGAATACTCATTAGCCTCACTAGTATTCAGTAAATCCGATACAAAATAATAATTAGCTGAGCTGTAAGGGGCTAACAATGTTCTCATGTGACCCCAGAATTGCGATTTCATTGGGTCTCACCCTAATGAATTAGTAATTAATATGATAACAACATTTGTGATATTTAATAATATTGTAGTTTTTATCTATTACTTACAGTATTTTGCAGAATAGTCGGGCCTACAAAGCTTGAAGAATTCGTGGGTAACAATGTCACTTTTATGTGGAACACTACAAACGGCACAGAAATTCGTTCAGCTACATGGGGATTACGTAACGGTGAAATGCCTGATCCCCAGTTTATCAATATGAATGCATTGACTGGAAAACCGATTACTTCTAACTTGTCCAAACAATACATTGGTAGAGTAGAATTTGTTGGTAACCTTAAGGAAGGCAAAGCTTGGTTTATGATCAAAAACCTGACCATTGAGGATAGTAAGGAGTACATTGCAAGAATAAGCGAAGGTGATGTCTCGCAACTACAGTCATATCCTGTGAGTTTGGAAGTGAAAGATAGACCAGGTCAGTGATGGAAAATATAAATAAATGATGGCTGAAGAATATCATGCTGTCATTATGACTGACTGACTGACTGACTGACTGACTGACTGACTGACTGCTGACTGACTGACTGACTGACTGACTGACTGACTGACTGACTGACTGACTGATGGACTGATGGACTGATGGACTGATGGACTGATTGACTGATTGACTGATGGAACCCTGGTCATGAGGATGTAGGTATAACATCTTTCAAAGACATATGTTGTTTATCTACTTCTTAGATATCCGATGTTTCTATCCATCAGTCTGTCCACAACACACTCTTTTTTAGCTATTTTTCTGGTGAAAAAATATATTTCGCCTTCTCGGCATCGTCAGGTAAATTGGTGTGCTTTTCTTTTCTTTTCTTTCTTTCTTTCTTTCTTTCTTTCTTTTTTTCCTATCGTTTCTTTTTCATTTTTTTATTTATTTTCTTCTATCTATTTCCTTATTGTATTTATATTTTTTCCAGAATTCGTGCCAAAAACAACCTTTGTTACACGAACCGTTTCTTCCACCTACAATGTGAGTATCACAAGCAATACAAGCTCGCAAAGTAAGTACAACTGCATACAACAGTAAAAACAGCAACACTAATAACACATTGCTCGCCAATAGTGATATGCATCAAGTATAAGTACATTGGTTATAGACTGACAGTTTTGAAATTACTAAAACATGTACAGTTATTTTTTCTCAATCTAAAGTTTTTTAAAATAATTAAAATAATTAAAATTTATTTAAAAAAATTAGAATTACTTCATTATTGTTTCTATTTTTATTTTCCCATTTTTGTTGATAAGGGCACACTTAATTTCGAGCCTCGCTCTGTTGTGTGATCCCCCACCAAAATTTTCTTTAGATATATATCTTTAGTTATCTTTAGATTATAATACTTTCTTTAATTCTTGTATATTTAAGGTGGAAATGATTAAAGAAATGAATAAACAAATAATTGTGACATCGATCTTCCAATTAGGTGTATATACATATTTTAATCTGTTGTTTTTAACAGCTCCGCACACATCGGAAGCAGCATTCAAGACGGGCCATGTTTGGTTTACACTGTTTTTGGTTATAACAGGACAATTGATTGTTAAGTAAATAGTTCTAAGCGAGTTTGAGGTCCGTACTGTAAGTTATGGATCGAGTTTTCCACTGCTACGCGCATGGGCCATAAAAAAAAAAGCAAACAAAAAAAAACGGACCTCAAACTCGCTTAGTAAGAACTATTTACTTAACAATCAATTGTCCTGTTATTAAAAATTAATAATATATTTATTATATGGCAAGGCTAGGAGAGACAATTTTGATTTTCGATCCATACCGTAAGTTATGGACCGCAAATTGAGCAATCATAGCGCGTGAAATAACCTGGCAATATAATAATAACCAATAAAGAGAAAAAATGCACGCGACTTGGTCACGACAATATCAATAATGATAGTAGTTATAAAGTTTATAACGATTGTGAAAAAAAAATGAAAAATATTGAAGGAATATTTACGGTGATGATGATGATGATGATGACGATGATGACGATGATGACGATTATATAATAATATAATATTAATAATAATAATGAAAACAATAACAACAATAATTTCGAGAATAATTATTTGTTTTTGCATGAATATTGTTTACTGCTTCCAACCAATCAGCTTATACTATAGAAATAACAGTGCAACACTTTGTGGGGTAAAGGGGTTTAGGGATTAAGTACTCCCTCTGCATACTGGTCAGTATTTTGGAACAGGTGATAAACCTTACTCTAGGAGTGATAATTCCCAGGCTGCAGCGGTTTGGGCTAGGGGTGATGATACTTTATGCTGCAGTGGCTTGGCAAAGAGAGGTGATAATTAATCTCAATCTGGGGGTGGTAGTCCACTACGCCGCCGAGGAGGGATGATAAGCTGATAAGGTGATAATCCCCTATGCTTCCGTGGCTTGGCAAAGAGAGGTGATAATCCTCCCTCGATCTAGGGGATACTCTCCTAGGCCGCCGAAATGTGAAAGTCCCCTTAAGTTTATTAGGTTAGCCCGGTAGTTCTCATGGCAACCATCCGAGGCAGAGGGGTACAGCTCCCAAGGAGTTTAGCAGCCATGAGCCTTTGGGACAAAGGGGTGACCAGTATGGGAGCACCTAATCCCCATCCCATGGATTATTTACACAAATCAGTAGAATCTCAATATACTTAAAACTATCCTTAAAAGCTTATACAAGTATGTTCTAAGTGTATTATCAGAGTTCATATTATCCATGTACGAAGATAACATTGATTAACTATATCCACTAGTTGAGTTAATAATATGCATTATCATCTGATGAGACAAAGATTGGTTGTATTGTAAGTATACCGCTAAAAATAAAGTGGGTGGGAGGGAAATCGCAGTTGTAGCCAACATTTATGACCAGTGTCAGGCTGAAAACTGAACAGTGGAGTTTACGAGGGGCTTGACAGCAAAGGCATGCTGTCTTGTGATTTGGTTATTTTAATTAAAGGCACGTGGACATCCTATGGTCAAGAGACCTTTGCACTCAGCGTCACTCTGAGCAGTATATCACATAACAGTTTGTTTACATTTATGTTCATAAGTATTTGTGAAGCTAATGGTTGCATCATTAACTATAATTTATATGAATATAAATTCGCTTCTAAATTATCAAGCCATCAGATGTTTTCTCCGTCCAGTCTACAGTACGGATTTTGCATTTAGCTCTGCCGATATATATCTTGATGATTTACGGTTACGATATCATGCTCAATCTCATTTAATAACTGTTGTTTCTTCACGAGTTTCCCGTCATATCGCGCACAAGCGAGTCCGCAAGCGAGTGAGCGATATGATACGGAAAACGAGTGAATAAAAATGATATCAGCTCTTAACATGTAATAATTTGTTTATTACACATTAAGGGTCGATTATATATTATTATATATCGCGAGATTTTATTGGACAGTTTGCCGTGAAGTGATATCGTATCACTTCACTGATATGGTTTTTATTCACGGCTTTATTTCACGGATATCGACCCTAAATATGTAATAAATGGATTAATATGTAATGGACTGGAAAAACAAAATATACATAACGTACGTCTCCTGGACTTTCTAAATATTTGAATATATTATGGCGTGACCACTTAAAGTTTTACACCTGTATATAAATATATATAATCTAATCAACCTTTTTTATGCTTGCTAGGGAGTCTTATAAAATGTGAAGTTATTACTAATATATTCACTAACAGTTTATAATAAGAATCTGCATGGCGTTGAAATGTATGATAAAATTGTATTAATACAGTAAAAAAAAAAATTTAAATAAATCGTATCAAGACGGGTGAGTCAACCACTACTTTCCAATTTGTGTCAATTAAGTCTGGAGCAATAACAATTGGAAAGTGTTTTCTAATAATGAAACTAAAATAACGTTAAGAAAGCATTTTTTTCCCCAAGGGTGAAACAAAATATATTTTCGTTTAAACCCTGAAAAAAAATCAATGGAATTTAGTATAATCTTTCTTTAAATTTATTTATCATTATTATTTTTTTTAAACTAATTACATAACTGACAAACATATAAATAAAAAAGAAACAAAGAAAAAAATATCACAAGGATCTTACAAATGCGTTTAGCTATTTTTTTTACTATTTAGTATTCTTTATTCTGTCCGTGGTTAATTCATATTTAACAGTAAAGGTCTAATTTTTTCATACTTTTTCATATGCATTGCTCGTTTTGATCTTTTTTCGGCTGTTTTGTATTCTAGTTTCTCATACAGTCTTATAATAGCTTTAAAATCACCAAGTACTGGAATTCTCTGTTTCCATCTAGACGTGTACAATACGAACTTCCACAACACAAACAAGTAATTAACAAAAATGCTTTTACTGTAACCAAGTAGTATATTTTCTAAATTTCTAAATTCAGTATAATCAATGGACCATATAATGTGCGGATAATATTTTGATATGTATACATAACAATAGCCCTATAACCTGTTTACCCAGGTCAACCTTCGGTCCCTTCGAGAAATCAACCTTTTTGAACCGTTTTTTTTTAATTATTTTAATTTGGAGAAAAGCAGCTTCATGCTTTTTTTTGCTGAACACCGACTATCACGCATTCGATGCACATAGGCAAATAAATGGGTGCACATGTTTAAATGTTTTCTTACGCTTACAATATAGTGAGACAGCAGCGGAAAAAGTGGAGAAGGAGTAAAGGAGAATACAAGTAGAATAGGGATGGCTTGGTAACCAAGCACAAAGGAGCCCTTAGATGGATAGCAAACTTGAGAAGACCAGAGAAAAGGACAAAAGAAAAGAGTAATATGACATCACAATATATAATTTATCATTATGTTAGAGACCATCTTCTATCAATGAAAAAGAAAGAAATCCATCTTGAAATGGTTATTTCAATAGAAAACATAGAAAGTGAGAATAATAAACTTTTGCTTTCTCGTCAACTTTCTTTTATACAAAAAAAGTATTATGCCATCACAAATTTCTGTGCTCTTGTAAGACTGGCAGTTACATTGGAGATGAGGTCATTGATAACAGATCGGCTTCTCGATTACCTGATCCTTATGTCGGTAATTATAAACTGTGTCCAAGGTATTGTAATTTCAATTTCTTTCATTTCACAATATAAATATTTTGTTTGTTTTGTACATTGTGGTTTTCGTATTGTTCATTACAAATAGTGACGTCTTTTTTAAATAACTAGGTAAAACTCGATTGATCCAAGTTCCACCGAGTACTCTGTACACACCCAGTGGAGAAACTGCCAGGTTCGTTTGGGATTACACTGTTGACAACAAGACAGAAGAGTTCCAGCTGTTTTCACCTGTATGGAAATATTACTATGCTAATGGAACAGATGTTATCATTGGATACGAACATTACTTACGAGACTGGGAATGGATAATTAATGCTGAGGATTGCCCTTCCAGACTTTTAATCCCTACCACTCGAGTCAGTAAAGAGTCTACTGCTACTCTAGTAATTTCTAATGTGACTACTAATGACAGTGGGATATATGAGATTGTTTTAATGTTGAAGACTATGCCCCCAATAAAAAGTAAAGTTCAGCTACTTGTCACAAGTGAGTTTTTCAGACACATCATTTATAGATTTATTGTTGTTATATTGTAGAATTTTAGAGATAAATCCAATGCTTTCTACTTATTTTGAAACTGAATTGACACGGTAGATACTGAAAGTTAAAGTTAATAATTTTAGTAATGAATTATCGATCATCATTTTTTTTTCAAAATAATTTATTTGTACCAGCGCAGCCAAAATTCACCAATCAATTCCAGCCAAACAATATAGTCCTTGAGGGTAGAGATCTGCGTATCAGTTGTACTGCAACTGGAACTCCCACACCAAACATCACTTGGTTGTCACTTAAAGACCAAACAAAGGAGTTAAAAAGCAAAGGAGTGGGTTACGCTGATCTTATCATACGGAATATCACAAGGCATCAAAACGGGACATATCAGTGTCAGGCAACCAACAACCCAAATGAGTATCCGGTGGAAAATCAAACTGAAGTCACTGTATGGTGTAAGTATTCAGAGCATCTTGCCAAATAATCATTTCGATGGTTATAACTTATTGCGATTTTGAGCCGCCAATACGGGTTATATTGACGGCGTTGGAAGAAAATATATTCCTTATTGGTCGTATTCGCGAAGCAAAAAAGTTTTGTATCGCGATTTGCCTATCGCCCGGAAATTATGAGATGACAATACGGGTTTATATTGGCGGCCCTCTCCAAATGAAACTTATAGGAGAATCGCGATACTACCTCTTACAGCGTTGGCGTATTGTTATAGCTTTTTTTATGACTGACTTGTCTTTTTTTCAGAATGTACCTGCATTTCACAACAAGTTACCAGATAATATTATAGACATTGACTTTCTTACTATAAGACACACGAGTCATTTTGATTTTTAACCATTTTTGTTTTATTGATTCCTTTTTTGATTGCCTAGACAAACCTCAAATGACGTTTCTAAACTGGACTGTCGACGAGAAAATCATCGTACTTTGTCAAGCAAGTGGACAGCCACACCCTTTAATCAAGTGGTATTATCCCAGCGGGATGCAAGTTCACTCTGGAGTCACAGATATAACTGGTGGCAGCAGAATGGTTCTAGAAATACCAGAGCACAACGTTGGCTTATATGGAGTGTACAAATGTAACGCAACAAATGAAGTGGGCTGGGAAGTGGGTTACATCAACATTACCCAAATAAGTAAGGGAATATTATTTTATTTATATCAGTAGTTAAGATAAAGATATGTCCATCAAATATAAAAATGAATGGATGTTTTTGTGTTTTTGTAATTTGAATTATTCTATAATTTATCATTACTATTTTGTTATTGACTGCTAAACCTGTTCAATTTGCTGACTAAATACCCATATCTTAGCGATATGAAGCTCAAGCTATCATTTGTTATTTCAGAACGTCCAACAACAATAACAGTGACAGATAAATCTGTTATGGTAACCTCGAAACGTGATGTGAAAACAAAAGGTAGCAATGGGAGAGGTACTATAGTGATTTTACTTTGCTCGTGAAAAAGTAGTAAGCTAATCTTAATAATGACATTGGAAAAAAATAGAAAATAAAGTTGAACGTGATGAATATCTGTTACCCATATCTTCGCGATATGAAGCTCAAACTATCACTTGTTATTTCAGAGCGTCCAATGACAATAACAGTGACAGAGAAATATGTTATGGTAACCTCGAGACGTGATAAGAAAACAAAAGGTAGCAATGGGCTAGCTATCAATAACTGCTAGAGTGATTTTACTTTGCTCGTGAAAAAGTACTAAGCTAATCTTAATAATGACATTGGGAAAAATAGAAAAAAAAGTTGGATTTGATGTGTATCGGTTAATTAAGCACCATAATTTTTTTTCCGCTGTTAACGGGCTTTCGAGGAAAGGGCGGAAGGGAGATTAAAACCGATGGGAATGGGAAGTTTCTTCTTTTCTCCTTCACCACCTTATTTCACCTTCTTTGGAGAACCTGATGTTATCTTTCTCTTAGATATTGTGAAATAAAGTATGTAAAAGCACCATTTATTCCTCTCGGTTTTTTTTCTTTCTTTCTATATTTTGTTTTCTTTCTTTTTTTAGTCACCCCAACCTTGGCATCATTACAAACAACAGCTAACCATAAATGCGCACTGCCTTCGTCAAATGCTTTTTATCAAGGTAAGCATAGCATGTCACGAGCCCAATCACACAAAAAAGCTATTCATTGCATCTCATGAATCTAGCACTACTTTTTGCCTCGCACTTAAAGGAACAAGGGTATCAACACCACTAGTATTTATCGCAACAAAACAAATGAGTTATGGAAATATAGCTGCAATAGCAAACAATAATATTGGTATTAATTTATTCGATCCCTAATTATTTTTAAATTATTGTTCATTTCGTTATGGTACAGGAAAAATCTTTGCAATTATGAATCTGTCGATAACGTGCGTTTCAGTCATAATCATTGTCGTCCTCATAACGTACAATATTTACACCAAGTGTAAAAGAACCAATTTTAAAGGTAAGTATGCATTTTTTTATTTGTATTTGTTTTCATTTACTTGTGCTTTATAACGCTGTTTTCCCCTTTTACATCAATGAAAAAATGTGATTCTAAAATTGATTCTGTATTGATGTGGTGGTATGCTTTATTTGCAGATGACAGGAAAGAGGTTACAAGGTGATGTATTTAGTCTCTCGATAGGAGTAAAAACAAAAAGCACTTGGCTATTTGGCTTTTCTAATATAATAAACGATAATGCCAACTGGAACAGCTTAAACCTAAACGATATTCACTGATAAATACTCTGTGTTCTAGAACTATTAGAGAAACTAGTTTCCTTCGAAATTAAAAAAAAAATGTTTTCTCCAACAGATTTTCCTGCCCAGTTGTGGCTAGAACACCAAATGAGGTATGATGATGATATTTACCTTGATGTTTTTACTTAATTTTAATCAAAGAATACAAATATATTTATTTATTATTTCGATATTTCCTGATCTATCGTTCCGTCCTTTTTTTCTCCTTTCCTCCTATCCATCCTTCCTTCCCTCTTTTCCTTTGATTCCTCCTTCCTTCCTCCCTTCTTCCTCCCTCCTTCCTTCAATTCTTTAACTTCATATTTTTATTATTTTGCAAATCATGTTTTACATAAATATCAGGGACCAGTTGCTCTAACAACAGTTGAGAATTCTACTACGAATGATGTATTAGCCGAAAATGTATCAAAGATATCCTCAAACGAAGACTACGAAAGAATATCAGAAAAATCTGAGCCATCCTCGGATTCCGGGAATTCAGCACAAGGGAAAAATTTGTGTGACGTTCAACTTTCACAGACTCACCATGATTATCAAGAGCTTTTAAATAGTGATGCTTTGATGACGAACATACAAAGCTATCAGGCACTAAACAGGACTCTAGGAGACAGTGTTAGACGAGAAGAACTTCCCATGCCTCTCCGAAAATACGAAGAATTAAACTTTGCAAATAACCCACAAAGTTTGGAATATCAGAAATTACATCTGTATGCAAATATTGGAGACAAAAAGTAACACCGCAAATATACTGTCATCGGTTTGTCATGTTCCTGTTTCGGTGCTTTTCATTCGTGACCATGCGATGCAAAACTGTTTTCGCTTTTGACAACAACATCGACTAAATTTCTACTTATAACTTCCTTCGATAACTTTCGTATAAATGTCTTAATGATGTTACTTGTCACAAGTGAGTGTTTTTCACACACATCATTTCTTAACCTTTTTTTGTTGTTATATTTTAGAGTTTTAGAGAGAATTAAGAATTTAGAAATATTTTATCACAGTTTTGTTTTAAGAATTATAATTTTGTGTATACTTTTCGTGGTTTGAAACTGAAATGTCAGGTTAGACTGAAAGCCATAATGTTCGTTGTGTGAACAATCGATATTTAAAAACGGATATAATTACTCGGGCTACCTGCAAGGCAGGCCGAGTCTAGGTTTCGGTTTTCTATCTATCTATCAGTCTATCGACGATGTTAGAAGTAAGTAAGCCTGCGCTGCTCGGCGGTCAGCGGTGTTCCCCTGCAATCATGAAAACGAGGCGGCTTGACGACAACTCATGTGACTTGCTTTGCTCTTCGAAGGTCCTTTTAATCGCTGCTCCTCGTGGTTAGAAATATCTGAAAACTTCTAGAAAAGTCATGGCGAATTGCTGTTCTTCTGAGACGCTCAAAACACATACAAACGCACACGCCGTTCGCGGTAGACCCACTCTAAAATATGTCGAGCGTTTTCGGAACGGGCCGATCCGCGAACTCAAAGAGAAATGCCAAAAGAATACTAGAAAAACTAGAAATACTAGAAAAATCAAAGCCAAAGAAACTCAAATGAACTCAAATGAACCTCAAACGAACTCAAATGAACTTAGAGGTACTCAGAGGGATTCAGAAGGAAGAACAAATGCTAACTCTTTAGTAAGCAGGAACATTGACAACGAAAATGAGAAAGACAGGGAAAATATCCCAAACAACATGAACGCCATATTGGAATCTGTCAAGATAACATTTAATGCGTTTCCAGAATCAAGAAGCGTTGGACATATATCAATGACAGTGAGGATAAGTCTTTTATTTATTGTATGGTTTTCGTTTACGATGTTAAACAGTTTCTTCAATACTCTGTCGTTCGTTCAACTATCAGTAGCGAGCGTGTCGATCGCTGCCTTGTGCATAGTTCTTGTTGTCCAACATTTTATAAATATCTCAACCAAGACTTTGGTAGACTCTTTACAAAATGAATGCGATGTGTTTGAAAAAGCTGTACAATTATCTGTATTTGGTATTCCCAATAAAGAGTCACATTTATAAGAGGAATGCAGGTCTCATTATGCTAAATTTCATACTCATCAGTATGTTGAGCACAAGCCTCCTCGTGTTGTTCCGCGTGATCGAGAACTAAGTAGAGTCCCAGTCAGACGACTCACCCGCCTTTTGCACAAAAGCAGAAAAATACGGAAAAAGGTTCGTAAGTATCTTGTCAAAAATGTAACCATGTCATCTAGAATTCATTGTTTTGTCAATAAATGTAATTTCGAAAAAATATTCTAAGCAATTCTATTTTTGCAATCTTATTGAATAAATCATTAATATTTCGTTTCCAAATATACACAAATTTCTTCAATATTTCATCGAAACTTTTTAACGGCACTCTTTATTTAGTCGCAAGTTTTATATTTCAAAGTCTAATGCATAATCAAAAGAATATATAACCTCTCATATGATGGACGTTTCTTTTTTCCCCCGGCGATTTGCCCCCGGGATTTGCCGCTCAAATAATTCGTGAAGTCCGTAAACTTGAAATACGAGCGTGATGTGTTGGCGTGGTGTGTTGACGCGACGTTACAACGAGGTGTCACCTCACTTGACTGACTGACTAACATCCGAGCCAGTTTCATGCTCATTTCAAAACTTGCCGTTCGTAAAATCAAAACATCATTTGTAAAACACAAGTATTACAATACATATAAAGGAAACTTTAGATATCTGAAATTAAAAATAAAAGTCACTGTCTTCAAAATGAACAATGCGCATCAATCCAACGTATTTAATGTTTTTCGTCTGCACAGTACCTAAAAAGCTAACTTCCCCAAGTCGTCCTTTGTTTAGACTTGTAGAAAGAAGTAAAAAAATATCGATCACTATTAAACTGAAACATCTAATAGTTGCTATTACCCCCGAGGTGGGGGGTACTCCCCTATATTTAAGCTATATGGGTATGTGCCACCCGAAAGCGTACGTTTTTTCGGCTTTTAATTCCTAGGTAGGGTATCATTTCTTGACATTTGTCTAGGATAGGGTTAGATTTTGGTCGTTTTAGTCTACGTCGCTAAGCTCTCTGCTGGCACAAAAAAAAAAAAACGAATTCAATTAAACAAATAGTAAAAAAAAATTTTAAATCTGTTGCATAGCCGTTTTTTGCATATAAACAAAATGTAATATGACAGAGATGTAGTTAACACTACCGCTTGTTTTAAAATGGTTTAGTCTGGGGTAAAGTAGGTAAAATGAAAAGTTGAGGTCTGGGATAGCTAAGGTCAGGGTTTTGAGGACCCGTCGGCAAACCCCAACCCAGGTCAGGGTGGTAGTATCCCCCTCCCCGCGTTATTACAGTTGTATGCAAATCTCATTAAAACAACCACATTAGCTCAATACAATGCATGATGACTCCTTTGCATCTCATCTGCATCAACTATAATAACAGCTATTGCGCACATACTCTGTCTGTAGCCCGAGTAAATGCACAATTGTGCATCTAGTTTTAAAATAAAATGATCAATTCAAATAAAAGAATCATTAAAAGGGTGCACTTTATTTGGAGCCTCGCTCTGTTGTGCTGTCCCTCACCTTTTAGATTTTTGTCTTATAATTATTATATATGTTCCTTGTATTATTGTCTTTATTTATATTTTTGATTCATATTTTGTTATTTATATTTTATATATTTTTAAGGTGGAAGCTATGTAAATAAATAAATAAACAAATAAAGGAAAGTTGATAGAAGCAAACCAGATTACGAGTAAAGATGTGCTAACCTAATGATCTCTCGAAGCAGGAGACCATTTAGAGCGCATACAATGGGAATATACTGCTATTGTTGAACTTAGCATGAAAAATATGTTACGTGTTTAGTTTGGGCGACACGATTGGCTCTTAATCTCATTGAATATTAATGAGTTTTAGAATTACCAATTATCAAATTGTTGAATTATCAATTACAAATTATCACATTATCAATCATACAGGACATACTTAAATGTGTAATGTTTTTCTTTACATTAGCGCGGCCAAAATTCACCAGTCAATTTCAAGCAAACAGTATAGTCCTTGAGGGTAGAGATTTACGTATCAATTGTTCTGCAACTGGAAATCCAACACCAAACATTACTTGGGTGTTACTGAAAGACCAAACCAAAGAGATAAAAAGCCAAGGAATAGGTTACGCTGACCTTATCATACAGAACATCACAAGACGTCAAAACGGGACGTATCTGTGCCAGGCAACCAACAACCCAAATGAGTATCCGGTGGAAAACCAAACTGAAGTCACTATATGGTGTAAGTATCCTAGAACATTGTGCGTAAACATTTTTTTTTTTTTGCTAAACATGATGCATAGTGTTCTAAATTCGGCACAAACAAACCATATAAGGCATGATAAACACATGTTTTTACCGAAGCTAGACCACAAAGCAAAATATTTCCTTTCTCAGAAAAGGTGTATGAAAGCAATATATTTTTTGACCCTTTTAAATTTTACCTATGCTTAAATCCTCCATTTATTCAAGATGTAATAGCTGATGTTGTGTAAGCTTGATTTTTTTTATTGAAAACTTGCCATTTTTACACAGTCTGTACAACTTTTTTCCTTACAAATCACAAGGCAACATTTTGGTTTTTGAGCCTGCAGTCATGTGGTCTCGAGATGAAGCCATAAAAATTGTATAATGGCATAAGTAATCATATGGTTTCGATTTCAATTTGGGATTAATCCCAAATTGAACGAGAAACCATATGATTACTTGTTAATAATATACATGGAAAATCTTACAAACTTTACCGTCCGACATTGAAAATCTCAAGAAAAACTCTGAGCGCGCGCTCAATGACGTGAGATAGCGTCAGCAGCGCGCGCTCTTCAACTAAAACCGACAAAAAATTTATTCAAAAACAAAGAAAATCACCAACTTTTTAGCCATTTTCACCGCTTAAACTTGTTCCTTCACGATCGGAAAATGCATAGTCTTGATGCTTAATAATGTTATCAACAGCAGAATAAAAAAAAATTGGTTTCAAGACCGTTTTCGGAAATTGTAATTTGCACTGTGTTACAGATTTTTGCACTGAATTACCTCTAAAATGCACTGTTCATCAGCCAATCAGAATCGAATAATTTTTTTATGTATATTATTATTAGAATAACAATTCTTTTTGTGATAAGAATGCAATATTGTTTGTGAACAATTATAGAATAAATTAGGTTGAGGTTTGTTTGGAAAACATGTTATAAAATAGGTTTATGTTTCTCGAATACGCGGCTTGCGAATCCCGGGCCGAATGCCGGGCCATTACTTCTCGCCGGTAGAAGCTAAAGGTGAATATTATCTCATCGATATGATAATTTCTGACACGTAGATACTGATGAGTAGTAAAGTGACCAAAAGTATTGTTTTATGTCTTTTATGAATACTCTAGTATGACAAAAGAACGCCAACTAAAATGAAAGATGGGAAGATTACGCTGAGTGCAGCAACTGCAAGAAGAAGAAGAGATGAGCTTTACAAGGCTGCAGAAGCAATCAATGGATCCACGAAAACGGCTGCAGATATTGGGCTTGCTGATACTCTAGTGAAAAAGTGTAGTGTTGCTACTATAACGAATGTTTTTTCTGGTAACTCTAGGATTAGCAAAAAGGTTATCCCTCTACTTTATGAGCCACACTTGACTAATTATGAAAAATCTGATGGTAAATATGCTTCGTAGTGTAGCTACATATTATAGTGGTGGTGTAATGGGTAAGCAGAAATATAGATCTGTTTATAAAAATAGTAATTATGGTAAGGGTAAACGTATAGCAGTTAATAATTGTCCTATTCCTAGATTAGTACCTTATAATAAGCTTATTGACATAGGTAAGCTATACAGTGTGAAGAGAGA
Organism: Anthopleura xanthogrammica; assembly: GCA_964019055.1. Lineage (NCBI taxonomy): Eukaryota > Metazoa > Cnidaria > Anthozoa > Actiniaria > Actiniidae > Anthopleura > Anthopleura xanthogrammica. Next base: position 14,578,894 of record OZ025210.1, read on the forward strand.
CACTTTGTGATGGTTTGAATGAAGATGAAAAAGCCAATGGTATGTACCGTTCTTTGAAGGAGCTGTTATGTACTTATGTACTTATGTACTTATGTGCCAACTGTACTGAAAATGCCATCCCTGTACAGATATTTATTAGACTTCTTGTAGCTGAAATCAGTGACATTGAAAAATCAAGTCATACTGTTTATGTCAACAAATCCCCTGTCACTGTTAATTTCCACTTTGCAGAGCTCTCCAATGACATGAAAATGCTTGCATTTTTTGGTTGGGGAGCTTTCAAATATAGCAAAGTATTTTTCCACCTTTGCAAATGTTGATTATGACAGTGCTAAAACTTCTTCTGGTAGTTTTCAAAAGGTACTGGCACAACTTGGAGTCCATGGAGCTATCAACACAGACTTAAAGTGGCCAAGCAAGTGGCAGACCTAAAGCAAAGTATTTCTAACAAGAAATTAGCACCTGCAACTAAAAGATCTAAGGTAACAAACTTCATTGCTAACCAAAAAAGCCGTCTAGAGTTTCCTCCACCCATAGGTACTTTGATTGACCGAGCACATATTGAACCATTGCATTTGAAGAATAATGCATGTGCTCTTGCACACAGGTTTCTTTTAACAGAAGTTCTGTTAATGTCTGATTTACCTAAGTCAATTACATTTTCAGAGGTTCCTAGTCACTCTCCTTTCTCAAAGTACATCACATCAATGCGTACATGTTGTAATTGTGGTCGCCTTTCAAAGAAAATTGTGAGATGGTTTAATGAAACAAGGTCTTCCAGTAATAAAACATGGATTATAGGTTCACTGGTAAAGATTCAAAAATGTTTCTCCACAACTCCAATGTCTTGATTTCATCAGTGATTTCAAGTGCTATGGCAACAGAGAGGATAAGGATTATCCTTCATATCATTTCGTATATGTGTCTTTGTCTAAGAGACTGTGTTTCTTTATTCAACAGGCTAGAATTATCTGAGGACCAGGTAAGTCAACTTAAATCTCTTTGCCATCATTATTTGTGCTTGAATGATTTGTTTTTAGATAATATTACTCCCACTGTTTTGCATGTTGGCTATGTTATTCCCATCCACACTGAAGATATGTTAGGTAAGTATGGGATGGGCCTTGCTCTGAACTCAATGGAGGAAAGAGAGGCAAAGCACATCTCTATCGATCTCTAGCTACAGCAAGAACACTATCTTCAAGTGTAGGTGGGAACAAGTGTTTCTTCATGAGCATGTATCACTGATATGGCTTAGAGAAAGAGGATACAACTGGAACAACTCTAAATCACCATCTAGTTCTTATGTACCAAAGAGGGTTGAAGATCCTACATACTGCTACTGTGGTTTGATGAAAGATGACAATGGTGATTGTCAAATCTGTAGCCACAGGTACAGGGAAAAGATAAAGTTGAGTATATAACATTAGGTAAATCTTTATTTGGTGAAGTCAGGATGAAAGTGTAATTGTTGCTATACATGTTCACAAACCAATTGATTTATGCATTTTTAACACTTTTTTTATTTATACACTGTACATTGTCTAATTATCATTCAAAACAAAATTATTGTATTGATATATTTTGAAACCCTATGCTGTACATCATTTATTTATCTATTTATTTTATTTATTTATTTATCATGCTTGCATAATTTGTGAGACATGAATTGTACATTGTTTTGTTATTATCCAAAATAAAGGCATTTTAAACCATTTCACATCTCCAATTATTATTTTTTCAGTCATGTTTATTCATTTATCCATACATTCGCATATCACACTTGGTCACTATACGCAACCATTCACTCATTCCTTGCTATATGTTTTTGCTGAGTATTGTTGGAGCAGTGTCAGAAAAATGTTGATCTTGCTTGTGTCATATTGTAAGGAAGTACTTTTGCTGAGTATTGTTGGAGCAGTGTCAGAAAAATGTTGATCTTGCTTGTGTCATATTCTGATGAAGTACTACACTATTATTATGGTGACTAAAATTCAGCAAGTACACAAACAGGTAAGATAGAGAGCATGAGAGTTAATTATAAGGCACTAAAGCATAGAGTGATTCTCATAAACCTGTTAAATAAACTTTAGCATATTATACACTACTTCACTCTGATTCTTTTGTTTTCTATTGGGCTATTACACTTTAATTAGTACACTTTGTTTCATGGCTTAATGAAAACCACTCTAGAGTGATGGTATGCAGGTAACCCATGAAACAAACACTGAAAGTTACCTTGTAATGGCCAAATAGACACAAAAAAAAGAAAACAATGGAAATATGGTCTACAAGTCTAATATATTTTTACAGTTCAATCACTATTTAAAAAATATATATCAATCATGTATATATACATGTTTCTTTCTGACAGTACAACAATGAAAATATGACCAGTAGTTGTAAAGTATTGGCAGATCCAGGATAAGGGGGGTTCCAAAATGGCAGCCCTGCAGAAAAAGCTGGTGCGCATGCAATCAACTTTAACAACAGGGGTTCCAATGTCATTTTAATGAGTGTAAAGAATATGATTGTCTACACAAGATTCCACAAAAGGGGGTTCAATGGAGCCCTCGGAATCATACCTGGATCTGATACTGGAAAGTATAGTAAAAAATTAGGTATTGTTTAGAGTGTGACATGTCTATACATTTATGTAGCTTTCTGACAGTAGAACAACAATACATGGTCAGCAGTTGTACAGTAAAATAAAAAAAGTAGATCTACATGGTTCAGATTTGAACATGTCTAGCTCTAACAGTTTAACCATGTAAAATAAAAACACAGTAGTAGTATGGTATAGTTCAGTGTAAGCTACACTGTCCCTTTATTATAAGTTATAAACACAAAGAGGGTGGGGTACTTCAAAATCCACCTGATAGTTGAATAATAAAATACATGTACATGTAGCAAATGAAATAGCTTTTTAAAAGCCTATTGATTCAGAATTTAGTTAAAAGGGAGACATCTTGAACTACTCAAAGGTAAATGTAACCATGTATATATATATCTGTATAATATAGTGTTACAAATGCATGGCTTTCTTGAAACCAAATAGTTCTTTATACCATGATTAATATGCATGGTTTTTATTAATTTATGCAGACGTAATCAGATAAATGAAAAAATAATATCAATATAAGGGTTGAAATATTGTATACAAATGAGAATTAGGGTTCTGCAAAAGCAGTGCCAAGGTGCTTTGTCATGAAATCCTCATTTGCATGTCTGGCTCTATCATGAACATATTGAACAACAAACAGGCCTATAGCAGGGGGAGGGACCCAGAGGGCCAGGTCCCCAAATAATTTCAGATGTACTGTATATCACACTGAAATTTTTAGGTCTGTTTCTAATACATAGGGTGTTTTAGAATATAGCACCACAAATACTTTTGACCTAGCACTCCCCTCCCCCCTATATGTTTGGCTTTGCTAAGGGCCTGACAAATGTATACACCGAATACAAACACAGTGTCCAATTCTACTGGCTGGCTACATGTTTACATTGGAATACAAAAGTGTCATGTATGAGAGGCCAGTAGGTCTAACATGCTAGATATTCAGATTGGTCACATTTGTATTTGGTATATGACTCACCATACATCTTTATGTGTCAAACTAAGAAAATCATGAACACCTAAAATCAAATTAAGTGTAAAATAATACAAAAATAAACTGGAAATTTTATGAATCATTTAGGTTTTCATGGATCACCTAGTTTGACTGTTACTTCTAGTAGACAAAAGAAAAACACTTTTAACTTCTTGTAATGGGGAAAATGTAAACAGTACTATCTGTATGAAAAAAAATTTTTTCACATTTTTAGAAACACTAGTTAATAAAAAAGTAAAGATTTGTAACTATTGGGAATAATTTTATAAATAATTTCAAGTGAATATAAATGTCTCTTCCTTGTAATTTAAAGGGGCACTTGGATCAAAATCGATGAAAATTGGAAATGCCTTGAAACATGGTTAAACTTATCTATATATGGCCCCAATAGTAGCCAAGCAACATATTTTCTTCACAGTCAAAATTTGCGAATAAAAATTACATATTTTTTTCAGCATCTAAATTGTGAGTAAATGACGTCATTTACTCAACCCTATTGTTCTTTTAGTTTTTAAACCAAAATTTCTCAACTGCGAGTGGCTCCCAGGCTAAAATTGTTGCCAATCTGGTTTTCATTATCATGATTGAGTCATATTGTCCTTAGATACTTGAACTATTCGGACTTTCAAAAAAGGGGGCGTTTTCATCCAAGTGCCCCTTTAATATTCATAATCTGTTTCTTCAAATACTGTACATGTTCATTTTTGTCCAATTTTGATTTATATATTTGTGCCTTCACAACAAGAAATAGCAGTAAATTGGACTTATGTAAATATTTTTTTTAAGTCAATAAATAATTATTATGTCTTGTAAATAAACATAATCTCTTTTGAAACAGATGGTGTCCTTTGATTTCTGTTGGCACTTATATTTTTTTCTGTACAACACAATAAAAGAGATGAGGATCAGTCGGTTGAAAGCGAAGAAGATGTAAATGAGGATGAGGAGAAGTTAGCACTGTCTTACCAGTTTAATGGATGGAGAAGTTCAATAAAGCCATTCCTACTTGCCATCTAGGTGCTAACACCACTTGATTTCATGTAGCAAAACCATCGAATGATTTGGATGAACAGTCTCAGTGTTGAAAGGTGCAGTTCATTTGGTTGGTGTGTGGCCATAAAAGCAAGAAGCTCATTGTCGAGGTTCACTTTTAAGAGTTTTTTGGTTCTCTCATGTGCTTCAGGGGTTTTCTACAGGTTCTTTGGTTTAATAGATATAACATTTTGTTGGTTCTCTCCTGTGCTTCAAGGGTTTTATCTGGGTTCACTGGCTTTTATCCCTCTTCAATATTTTTTATAAAAACAGATTTCATAATTCTGATGGAGATAATTCTCTCATAGCACAGTTATGTCCAGGAAATCCATGAATGTTCCACTCTCCATACAATTGCAGTGACAGCTTTCCAGATGACTTCTTGTAAAAAAAATCCAAAGTCTTTTGTGTCCTCGACAATGAGCTTCACTTTATGGCCAGATCTGCTTGTACTTGAGAGTTTTTGGCTGAAGAATTTATATACCTCTTTTGTGCTCATTCCAGAAAGCACAGAGAAAAGCTTTTGTAATGAGCAAAGAGAGGTAAATGAAATTACTTCAGCCTTTTTGTTCCTTGACTGGTAACAGGCTGGTTCCATGAAAGATTCATCATCAGCATTCTTTATGACACAATTAATAACTGCAAAAATGTCATAAGGAATGCTGCGGATGAGTTCAGCAAAATATGGTCTTCTGACAGACACTTTCCCTGCCAGTCTCTTCATTATCATGGTCAGCCATTAAATCTTGATTCTCTCATCAGCAAAGAACCAGCATTAACGTTTATGCATGACAACAGTTTTGCAGCTGAAACAGAAAAAAAAATTTTTCATTAACATATACATGGATACTGTATGTAAGCTTAACTGATCTGTGAAATAATAGAGGTGGGAATTATACATATTTCATGTAGGACTTATATCAAAATCACTCTTTTAATCTTAATCTCTTCAAAAGCTATTACATTAATATTTGTATGTTGATTATTGAATTTACTGCAGGCTTAAAAATTAGCAATAACAACACCATTGTTAAAGCTTATTTTTAAGCCTGTAACTTTTAATCAGACTATTCAAGCAAAAAAAGACGGGAAATTTCTTATCTATTAATTTTCTGATCATGTCTGATAGATTGAAGTAGATAGTTAGTAAATAAACCCCTCCTGGCGGCTGGGATATCGGCTGATAATGTCCGAGGATGAGAAATGGTCCGAAAAAAGAACATTTGGCCGAGAAGCGAAGCTTCGAGGGCAAATGTGATATTTTGAGGACCATTTCTCATCCAAGGACATTATCAGCCGATATTCCAGTGAGCCAGAGGGGGTTTATTTATTTTATAACCCAACGACTTCACTGAAATGAATTCAGCAAACTGCATCGACTCCTACATCATCTCCAGAGTTTTCAAAAAATAATTCTCTCTCGTCTCCAAGCTGGATATAAAAACAATTATTTTGGTAAATGAAAGCTGTTTGACATTGAACTATTCTATTGTTTGACATTTGTTGTCGAATTCTTTGTTGGTTTTTAGTAGTTTATAAAAACAATTTCGAAAACAAACCAAAAACTTAATTCACGAAACATGGATGCTTACCATTGAAGACATTTACAGTATATTTTGTTGATTTTTTCGTGTTTCCTGGCGTAGTTTTCTCAACCAGTCTTTGTATTTTACTCTCACTTGTTTGTAAAAAGCGAGTTTCTTTGTTTTCCGTGTTTTTTCTTTTGTTTTTTAACGTTTTTACCTTCTGCTGGACGAATATCACTTCGGACGGGGGATATCGCCTGATACCCGTCCTGCACGTGACCCATTTGAACCAATGACAGCGCGCGAAAATTCATCGTTGGGTTATAATGGAACATACCTTTCAACCTTTGGGGCTGTTCATCCAAAATATCTGACGGTTTTGCTACTTGGACAAGAGGCAATAGCACACCGATGGCTTTCTCATTGAAGAAGGCTTTATTGAAACCTTCTCCTCCATTAAAACTATCAAGACATTTTCCTAACCTCTCCTCGTCCTCATTTACATCCTCTTCGCTTTCAATTGACTGATCCTAGTCGCTATCCTCGTGTTGTACACGCTCAATAACTTCGTTGACGGTAAAACGAGCCGCCATCTTGGATTGTACCTTTACGCGCGAAACCGCTGATCATGACCAATGGAAATCAAGGGGGGGGGGGGGGGGTCAGGCTTATATTTTTCTAAGAAAGGGGTTCAAAATAAAATTTCAGTTGTAAAAACGCAAGAATATATTCAAACAAATGTAAATGTACAAGAATATATTCAAGCAAAAACAGGTATTCGGAGCCAAGCTATGGAATGAGGGAGGGTTGTTGGGGAGGGGGAGAGAGGTTGTTTAAGAGATGTGTAATTTTTTAACGACTGTATAATGAATGGTATGTTATATACAGAATCGAGAAAAGATACCTCTGAAATGAATTTCATATGGGGTGGGTCAAAAATTAAATTTAATACTTCAAGGGGTGGGTCAGGGAAAAATGTTTTAATGCAGACAAAAAAAATCCCCCCCCCCCCCCCCCACATAAATAATGACCGGTCCCTTACCATGAATGGCAACTCTTAGACTAGCGATTCCATTATGGAAGTGAGTTGCTGCGATCTAGTGCCTTTTTGCTTAGTTGTAGTGGCACTATTAAGTATCAATGAAAGAGAACGTAAATCGATAAAAAATCTATGAGGCTGTGTTAAGTTGCACTATAATCCAACATTGCACTGCTACAGTAATGTAAACATCAAGCCACTAAAGTTTCAGTTTCTACAATTAATGATAAAATGTAGGTGTCTTGTACAGACTGTATATGGAAATGTCCAGCATGACATTTTATATTTGTTGATATATTTATAATAATATATATAATGACATTTTATATTTGTTGATATATTTATTATAATATATATATATATATATATATATATATATATATATATATATATATATATATATATATATATATATATGTATATATATATTGACACATATTATACATATTTGTTGGGTGATTCTTTATAGACTAATAAGTTATTCCACTACTTCATATGTGGTATTAATCATTATAATCCACAAGTGCATCCTGTCTGTAAAGACGCAGGTGATCACATGAGTTAATTAATGCTTTAATGAGTTAATTAATGAGTTAATGCTTTGATGGAAGTGAATAATTTTAACGGACGGGACTTAACAATTCACATGTCTGACTGTTTCAAATTGTATCGGAAAGCTAACATGGGCGAAGATTCTTGCGAAATTTTTCATTGCTATAGCTACGCTATGTGGCCACGTGGAAATCGGGAAATAGACGGCTGTCAATCACATATAAATCGTTAGAGTAGTTTCCCATGTACGCTCTCACATTCCCCATATATTTGCAATTTGCGAAGGCCACAAGTTTATAAGTGATAGTTTTAAATCAAAAGAGTGGTATTGTTTTACTGTAATCCGTCTAGTACCAAAATGTGTAATGTTTTGAAAATTTAATGCCGTATTTCTCTTGTGTAATCCGTATTCGGACAACCCTATCATGTTTAGCTATTATTTGTAAAAAGTGGTGTCATTTTTTAGTACGGAATGGAATAATTATTACATCAGTAGTTTATTTATCTTACGGAATTATTATGACGAAAATCGTTTGCGCATCTTGATATCAAGATAGTTTCGATTAGATTAGGCTAATATCGTGACTGGTATCACTAGTGTACGAGGCTTGGATTACCACCGGAAGTCGCTAGGTAAGATGGGTAATACCGCTGAACATTTATTTTGTATCGCGGTTTCGGGCCTCCACATCCACCCGGGGCAAATTGCTTTCCGAGAATCAAGGAAATAAACTGGGAAAGCACAAGAAACAAGGAAAAAACATGGATCACTATATTATCTGGACTTTTGTGCTACTGATTTGTAAACCAGGCAAGTATTCATATTTTTTTTCAGTATTCTCTGTTTTTGTTCTGTTTGGCAGACGATCAAGAACGCAGTCTGTATTGTCTTAAATGCAACAATGTTTTCGGTTAAAATTTCATCACCGATATATCAGAATCAAGCGATAACTCCGAACAGAACCAAGGAATAGTTTCATTTTCCAATATATTTCCACTCAGCTTTTTTCGAAAATGATCAAAAATAGTTAAATATGTCAAAAAATATTCTTGTGGCGGGCAAATTTCGCTTTTAGCTTGCAAATTTCCCTTTCAGCTTGCAAATTTCCCTTTCAGACTAGCTTATGTCGCCGTAATTAGAACTGTGTAAGAATATTTCAATTTCATATGTCTGATATTTATGACAATAAAATATTTCTTGTGTGTTATGTATCGACCGTAAATGTGTAATAACCTCCAGGAAACTTATGGCAAGCGAAACAGGATAAAAGTGTAGTGAGATCGAATTCACATATTGAGAATAAAGAATATTCTTCACAAATTCGTTTAGAAATGTTCTACAAATTCTCGATAGTTTATAGGCGGCATTTGATTCTCGTTCAAAGGCAACTCGGAGTTTGTTTGCCGACTCCAAGGCTGCATCAAAATTATTGTTATTTAACTTGTTGTTCGAAATGGTAACATCAATTTGGTTTAATTCGCAGAATTAAGTATTATTTACCTCTTCAGGCTCCCTTACTTTTTTATAATAGTTTAGTGTTACCTATCCTAGATTATGCCGATATTGTCTGGGGAGACAAGGATAATGCAACACTCATGAAAGAACTTCAGCTTTTACAGAACAAAGCTGCTAAATTGATTTTAGACAAGCCAACTTCATCTTCGGCAACTGAAGCCTTAACAACCTTAAAATGGCTAAATCTAGTAGACCGTAGAAAATACCATATATGTATTTATATTTACAAATGTACACTGTAAAAACTGCCTGGTTGAAACAACCAAAAAAAATGGTTATAACCAATTGAAATGGTCATTTCAACCAATTTCTTATTGGTTGGGAAAACAACCAAAATCAATATGGTTGTTGTTACCAGATTTATTTTGGTTGAAACAACCGTCATACTCATAACCAATTGAAACGGTCATTACGACCAATTTTTTATTGGTCGATAAGATGACCAAAAGCAATATGGTTGTTATTAACAGATCTATTTTGGTCAAGACAAACTATGATACTTGCTCTCTTTATATAAAAAACAACACCTCAAAAACGCATTCTGCTTTCATACAATCTTTATGGTTGTTACAGCCAAAAAAAATTGGTTAGTTTTTTAACCCAAAGAAGATAGGTCATAACAACCAAATGTAAGGGGTTGTTAATATTGCCAACGATAGGGTTGTCAGCTCGACCAAATCATTCCGGAATTTTTATTTGTGAACGAGATCAGACATATCTGCAGTTTCAACTGAGTTTCGGTACTAAACTGAAATGTAATATTTGCCTCCATGGGCCCCTTTCAATGAACGGGTATCCTACCAAAACTCGATTATATACTACAGTTAAAATGTCACGCTTTTATGGCTATAATCTCAACCAAGGAACGATTTCCTGCACTATACGAAAAGAAACACGAAAATATGTATATTTTTGTGGTTTTAGCGTAATTTTAGCGAATTAAGTGGTGATTGGAAGGAAACTGGGAACGAGTCCCATGACTACTTGCGAGCGCTTAATACCCATCGTGCATCGCGTCTAGCAAGAAGCCCGCCATTTTTCAACGGTCAACGGTCGTTGGTGCGACACGGCTTAAAAACGCGTGATTGGCTAATTTCATTTCGTCACTGGGCGTGCGCACAATAAAATCCGCTGGGATTCGCGGGCTTGCATTGCCATGAGGTCTTGAAAATGGTGAGAGATAAGAGAGTGTTTTGGTGTTTTTTTGTACCTGTTTTGAGTATCGTGAAAGGTCTTCTTGATCGAAAAGGTTGCCAAAAGAAAAGTATGAAATATTTTTCACGTATTTGAAGGAAAACCTGAAGGTTTTGGGTTACGATTGCCTTGATATATCTGCTTATTCAGACTTCATCGACAGTCATGAGACGGTTTCCTTGTTACGCCTAAGGTAAGTTTTTTTAGAAAAATATTATATATTTAGGAATTTTTCATTCGATTATTTAATCTTTGACATTTTTGGTTGTTTTGACTATCCAAATTTGAACTAGATGGATGTTGGCTTACGAATAACATGTGGAATTTTGCTTTTTTAAACCTAGAAAAGCAGAGATTATCATCACATTCGAACTTTGGATGGTTCTTAAAAGAACCGTTTTTTTTAATGTAAGAGTTAAAATTGAGTTCTACTGAATATTCGCTGGAGTATTCTCAATAAGAAGAATGGATAAGATGCAAAGGAGCCAACGATTTCCCGTCATGCCATACAGTGACTACTGGTGAAGTTTCATGTGTCGAGCAAGACCCCATGTCGTCTTGTATGATTTATTACATCCTGGGTGAGAACACCTCTTTACTTTATCATCCTGTGGAGTTTCCTTCGTATCCTCGCTTGTCTGTGGCTTTGAGTGGCGGTTACTAAATGTTGGTTCTGCATTTGGGTCTCTTGGAAGTGCAGTTAAACGATGAGCAACGGCTTTCTGAAGTTCAAGAACCTTGACGAGGTATGAAGAACGTTCAAATGTATCTTCCTCTTTAATAAGCTTGTTATCTTCATCATCGTCATCATCATCATCGTCATCATCAGACTCATGCTCTTCATCAGCGTCATCATCACCATCACCCGCTAAGTACCTGATTTATATCAGGAGAGATATTTTAATATCTTGGAAAAGCTGTTAATGTTGATTACAGCGTGAAGCGCAAAAGTATTATCACATTAATTTTAATGTATTTGCATACTTCTATGCACAGGCTTTTGTATGTTAAACCGACACATTTGATGTGAAGCTGTCTGGTTTTACCAAATAATGCATGTAAAAGCTTGTTTTGCAGCAAAAAGCCAGTGCATACATGTAGAAGTATGCAAATATATTAAAAGTGGTCATATTTTTGCATGTTGTGCTGTAATATTATAAACTATTTTCAGCAGTGGTATGTTTTCTAAATTACCTGTTCATTGTCAATGCTAGTTGATCAATGCGCTTTCTCATTGGATCTAGGCATACAGGACAAACGGTGCTTTCCATTGCTGCATATTGGTGGTCTGCCCATGGACGTTCAGGTTCAAGTAAACAGCACTTATGAAATGAATGGCCACATGTGAGCCTTTGAACATTTGGCTGTGAATCATCCTCTGCATCACAAGTTGGATGGTCGCAAAATACCATTGGATCTGGGAGAGTGTCTTCACCAAAAGCATATCCAAGAGGAAAACACCTTTGATCAAGAGTGGCATCCAAAGCTGGTAAATAGTATGGCTGAAAATTGATTTTTTAGTACATTAGTATTTTATTGAAGATATTTTTATATGGTTTTATCTAGTTGTTTTTTTCATAACGAATAACTCAAAGAAAAATTATTGCAACTTAAAGTACCTGATATTTACGTTGTCCCTTTGGAATTTTTTGAGTTTGCCCCATGGTTTCCCAAGCAGAGGCAAAGAGGTCTATTAGGAACTCGGCTGCTTTAAGTGAATGAAAGGAAAGGTCAGTTTTCCCTTCCCCTCGCTGGTATCGAGGAACAAAATTGTCGTAGAATTGGCCTTCAAATCGTTGGGCACTGAGGACGTGTGCTTGCTGGCTGATGTATTCTGGAGTGGCCCACATGGGTACAGTCCTAAAACACATTTACATGTATGTAAGTAATTTGATGCATTCATTCTGGATGAGTAAAATTACAAATACAAGTAATGCATTCATAGGATATTTATTCCATGGTACATGACTTCAGAATTAATAGGAAAAAAAAGTTTTCCCTGAATGATTAGCATTTTGTCCTTGAATAATTTTCACCATCTTTCCATTGTTTTACGAAGTTATTAATATTGATAATTTTACCTTCGCAGTCTTGAGTGAAAGACTTCAATCTTCTTCTCGGTGAGGACATTAAGATAGTTTCTTGTCAGATCACTGTAAGCTGGATTTCTTCTATGATGGATGATATCAGACAAGTTGCAAAGGGTTGCCTTATCGTAATTTTTTCTCCTAAAAATTATGAACTGCATTGATATTCTAAACATGGTATCAAGCCACTGTTCAAAATTGCCACTCCTAAAAACGACAACATAAAAATAGAAGACAAGGGGAACTACTTCATCAAATAAGTGGAGGAGTAACATGTACTGTGGATCTTTACAGCAATCCCCAAAAGAATGGAGAACCATATTTCTTATTATAGACCATCCTCCAAATGCTGACGTTATCAGTAACGAGATCTTTTCTGATTTGGGCCGCTTTGGGAGAATTCTGTTTCCACCAAACAAGGCCTTGTACAATTTTTCAAATACTGGTCTGTATATTTGGACAGTTGACTCCTGTATGTTTAATGAAATATGAAATGGACCTTGCCATGGTATAATTGATGGAATATGCTGAGGACCAGTATCTGGGTCCCACTGAAAAGTAAGTGCATTAAAGAATTAGTACATTTTGTGCAATTTAACATTACTGCATTACTATCATCCTTCATTGTCTTGCATTTTTTCAACCTTCATTCCAGTTCAGAATGCTTAACATGTATATCCATATTATGCACAGTAGCTATTAGCCACTATGATAAAAAAAAATTTATCTTGACCCTGTACTGTCAATGTGTCAATTCCTCTTTCTATTAACTATTCCCTATAGGTTCAACATAAAACTCATTTTATTTAATCCTATTCCATCTTAATAATAAATACCCAGAAAACTAACCTCAGCTACAATTTTTTTGTTGTATTTCCAGGTTGGGAAATCTCCTTCTAGAATCAACAAAAAGTCCTTCATGTACTCAACAAGAGGTGGTGCGACAGCTGTGACATGCTGCATTGTCTGGTAGTAATCATGTTTACTATGTAGGTCTTGTTGGAACTCATCCACCAACCAGGTACTTCGAAGAAGATCAAGGTTGTGCCGGTCCTCACCAGTGTAAGCTCTATTTGAAAAGGTCAGGATTATCCTTTCAGAACTAATGTTATTACTAAGAATATTCCATATTAAATACCTACCTGAGGTTCTTTAAGCTCTCTTTTGCAATTGACAAATCAAGTTCTTTATATTCATCTGGGGAGTCCTGTAAGAAGCTGGTAGAAAAGTAATTTGCCAGCGTTCCCCTTAGCTCAAAAAAGATAGAAACTCTTCAACGTCAATTCCACCTCTGCTGTTTGCAATAGTTCCATCACGGAGTTTTACTGGTACAGTCCTGTGTATTTCTCTGTAATCTGGGGGTCTTGGTATTCCTCTACAACTTGAAGGGAGGTCCACCATTGTTGTGCACATGTGGATGGCAGTGCTTGTAATTGCCTCTCGAGGACTTTTTTTACAGTGGATAAAGTGGATGTCATCCTCGAGGAGCAATACAAGCGACTTGTTCTGATTTAAAAAAATAGATAAAAATAAGTTGACTTTTATTTATAATCACAACATGAGTTTATTATAGTTGTATCCTGAGCATTGCCAAATTAACTTACTATATGTGCATTTTTGATTGCCTTTGGGATTTCTTCTTTGTTTGATTTTGATAGGTCTTTGCTGTAATTCAAGATAGTGTTTGGATGACTGGAGTACCCCATGAGCATTCCAGACATCAGCCCATCGCAACTTGCACCACTCAACTTTAAATGGAGGCCATGCTGTTTCTGAAGAGCATTTATTTTCTGAATCAAGAACAAACATATTTGATTTTAAATGTTGTTTTGTCTGTGTGTTTGTGTGCGTGTGTGTGGGCATAAGTATGTTTAGTATAAACCTACTAATGGTCTATCACAAGGTTTATAGGTTTATACTAAAACAATTAGACCTCTCGGCCTTCTGCCTCATGAACTATTGGCTTGTATACCATTCGGGCTGCAGGTCTTCACTGTAATCGTTAAATGTTATCTCTTTCATATGTTAATGTTTTTGAAGGATAAGGTCATTTTTTTACCTGATTTCTGAAGAAGCTCATATTGTGTAATAGTGAGACAACTCTAATTTTCTGTTTGTTGATCCTCTCCTTGGATGGGCCATGGTTTTCATTATTAAGAATTGAGTTCAAAATTATGGAGAACAAGCCAGGAGCTCTTTCATTACAGAACTTTTCCATTTTTTCAGCATCAAAAAGATTTTCACCTCCCTTTTGGTAATGAATGGCAAATGCTTTGTGGAATTTCTTAAATCCCTCATTTTCTGTAAAATGAAGTAATTTAAATATTTGTTTTTTTATTCATATACCAGTATTCATCCTTTTTATGAATTAAATATATGGGCACTTCCTTTCATATCTCATACCCACCACATCCCCATCCCAAATTTAGGTATTGTCGAGAGCTGGGGTGTGCTTTAGTATTATTTGCATATCAATTTTTATTATATACATTATTGATACTCGTGTGCAGGAAAGGGGAAAAAACAACATAAATGAAGTGCATAGTAATTAATAAAATGGGTATTCCAGTAAACACTGAATAAAATATACCTTCCAATTTCTTTCTTAGTTCTAAATTTTCTTCCTCGAGTTCCCTGGCACTTGACTGAAAGTTCAACAATTGAACTTTTT
This sequence comes from Anthopleura xanthogrammica, assembly GCA_964019055.1. Classification (NCBI taxonomy): domain Eukaryota; kingdom Metazoa; phylum Cnidaria; class Anthozoa; order Actiniaria; family Actiniidae; genus Anthopleura; species Anthopleura xanthogrammica. The sequence goes on from OZ025210.1 coordinate 14,594,125, forward strand.
GCTTGTTAACTATGTTTTGCATTGTCTTATTTTCCTCCTCCAGCTTCAGAATTTTTTTTTGTAAAACCATATCTGTATCCAGACTGCTTGCAGAATTTTCTTCCATTGACCTCTATATTTGTTACACAATTTTGAAAACGTTTGAATATGTGGTATGGATTAAAAATTGCAACGTTGGCAGGAATAAATTACCTTTCTTTCCTTTGCCTTTTCATAAAGTGGATGTTTGGTAATAATTTCAATTGCTTCTGCTTCTCTTAAATGAACATTACATATTTTTGAACTAAATTTATCTCTATTTAATTCATCAAATACTCGGAAAAGCCGGATTGGACACTCGTGAAGTCCGCTTGAACAGGGACCCTGAAGGGGGAAGCAACAAACGTCTTGAACATTTCGTCTGCATTTCTGGAAATGGTACCGGCACAATGACACTTTTTCATTAAATCCACAACTTCTTGACTCGGAACCAGAGTAAATTTTTACATTTCCGCTACAACTTGTGTCCTTACAATTTCTTAAAATACGAAAAGATTCTGCGCAAACAGTTTCAGCCATTGCTGTCAATGTTTTTCTTTTGCGGTCTTTCTCTAGGAAACCAGCTCAGAGGAAATCCCTTGTGCAGGCGCGTCAAAAAAGGCGGGAAAACGAGACTAAAGTAAACACAAAGACTTTGTAATACAAGGAACTTTATTTGACAATACATATCAAAAGATTTCCAATTAAATTAATTTAGGCTTAAAGCTAATATAGATTTTTATTGACCAGCCTAAGCGAGCAATGATTGTTCGTAAGATTAACATGTCCACCTTTACGTTCTTGAAAGATATATTATTACTTTCAAAAGGAAAATCTAGCATGGCCAAATTTGAAATTCAATGGCCATTTCATATTATCTAGAACAGATGTTAATGAGTAAAATATCAAAGTTTTAAGCTTAAGTCTGTTGTCCTGACCTTAAGTCTGGCTAAAACGTAAACATTACCTACAGATTACCTACATCAATTTGGTTCACGATTGTCGAATTTTGTATTTTGTATATCTCGATAACCATCATGTTGATCTCCGTCTAAACATCACTGCCACTTTCTAAGGACTTCTTGGATTATATTGTGCCTGATAATTTAGATATTTTGGCAGCCAGGAAGCTTTAAAAAGGATTCAAAGTCGCATGGTTTTGAAGCACGAAGAAGTCTAGAGCGTCCGCCATTTTGTTTTTTATAATTTCGCGCATGCGCACGCATTTTTAAGCCGTGTCCGTTGGTGCTCTTGTGTTCTAGCTCTTTTCTCTAATTTTTATCGCCTTTTGAACGTATAAACCTCCTGGATTATCAGTGGAGTACTTCTAGATGACTTGGAGAAGGTGTTTCGCATTTCAAGTCGAATGGTAAGCAATTCTTTACTCATATAAATGCCTTTCGTTACATCAGAGTTAGTAGTCACTCTAGCTACATTATTCTCTCAAAACTATAAGTAACCTCAGATAAGAGATTATAATCTCTTATAGTATAATCTCTTATTTGAGGACCTTAATATAAGAAATGTTACTAGTTTTGATGATTTATCGATGAAATATTTTTTTAGATTTGAACTACTGCTGAAGTACTGTAGTTCTTCTATTTCCAGATATTAGAATCATAGAACTTGAATGACCACTCAACTTTCTGTACTAGTCTTGTTATTAAAGAAGAGCTATGTTTTTTTACTTCTACAGATATTAGTTGAATACTGAAGAACTGGTATAGCGAATTAAGAAGAAAATCAGCTGAGTACCCATCACATCTCACTTAACATCCTGTTTCAAATCCAGTCAAAATGTTTTATTTCTATTCAAGCAATGGATAATACCTATGGAATCTGAACTACCCAAACTTTATTCAAATGGGTTAAGCGAACCCAAAAACCTCTAGGTTTTGTTTTCTACTTTTTGTTTATACTGGAAATAGAATATTAAGGGAGTTTTGTGACACTTAGTAATGATTATCCAAAATCTCCAAATCCCCATGCAGTTGAAATGTGTTCAATATTTGCAGTCATTCAAATTCAAACTGCTGGGGATTTTGGTCATCAGAGTTTTACAAACTTGCCTTCATATTCTATGTCCAGCATCAACAAAAAGTTGAAAAATAATCTACAGAGGTTTTTTAGGTTTGTTTCACTCATCAGAATAATGTTTGGGTAGTTAGGATTCAATAGGTTTTATTCATAGCTTGAACATAAATAAAAAGGCTTGAATGCTTGCAATTTAGGATTTTGAAGACATTGGTAGGCAGTTGGCCATTTAGCCATAGTCTTTAATATAATAACATAGAGACTGAATTAGTTCTTAATAATACTAGGTTGTTTACATCCTCGGTAATCCTCGGTTACATCCAAGGATAGGTTGTTTATTGTAAATTTGTATGCTTGTCACAAGTTAAGCTTAAGTTAAACTTATTTTCCATTTAATATTGTGAAATGAAAACAATGGAATGTCAATAAAAATGTTGTTTAGTTGGAACTGCATGTTTTTGGTGTTGATACTTCAAGATCCTTGCATTGATATTTTCTACCAATTTTTAATGGTACATACTACCAATTAAATTTTGACCATGATGAATTGGTTGAATTGACAGGAAGTAACCCAAAAAAAACTGGTTATCTCAGGTGCATTGCCTTTACAGTAAACAATTAGTTATATTAACCAATACGTCTGGTTATTATAACCAATGTCGTAAGGTTGTTATAACCTAAAGGTAATAGTTCATAACAACCAATATCACTATGGTTACATTAACCAATGCGTTTGGTTATTATAACCAATAAAATGAGGTTGTTATAATTGTTCATAATAACCAATATTTTTCGGTTATATTAACCAATTTTTTTATAACCAATAAATACGGTTATTTCAACCATAAAAAAACTGGTTATCTCAGGTGCATGAATTCTACCAATGTTTTTGGGTTGTTTTAACCAGGCAGTTTTTACAGTGCAGTTATGCAGTGGGTAGTAATTATTCATATACGACCCATAAAGCGAGGGAGCTGTATAGGTCAGACAGTCACGCAAGTTAGATCAGATCAGTTACAACATGGAGTTTTCTTAAGTTTCTCCTTCTATAACGTTTTGAAACCATTGCAATCACAATCCTTTTCGAAATAAACCGAAGAAATTGCAAGACACGATCAGCTATTTCGTAAAAAACTTAAATAATTAATTTATCATTGTTTGCTTGCAGTAATGGGTGCTATTACTGGACTTACTCTGCTTACTATCTCCGTTGGCGAGACTGCACATTTCCGATGGAATAATACCAACGACAATCCAACCCTTATATATGCTACATGGGGCATAAGAAATGGCAACATTGCTGATCCTCAGTTTATCAATGTAGATATAACGAGCAGCAAGGTGCACCTCAATTCAGATCTGGAACCAAACCTTATAAAACGGCTGTCCTTTGACGGCGACCTCATGAAAGGTTTGGCATGGTTTACCCTGAAGAACGTCACTGTGAACGATACAAACGAGTACATCACAAGTATCAGTAAGGACGTTACCAGAGTTTTTCATCGCACAGTTGCATTAACTGTAAAGGAACGTAAGAAGGAAGAACCAAATATGATCGGTGAGCTATTGCACTTGTTTTGGAATTTGTTTCTTACTTTCAGGTATATCTAAAATAAAGAAGATAATTACACATGGATTTTAATTTGAAGAACATTTCTGATTTTTTCTTCTATCTGTTAAGTATTTCATTGATCAAATTTATTGCATCCATCCATCCATCCAGTAATTCCATCCTGGCATTCTTTTGGCTTATTGATTTCGTCTGTCCTTTCTTTTTGTCGTCCATGAAGAGTTCAATTTGTCTATCTTTCTTTGCAGTTCAACCCCATGCCCGATAGATAAACAAACTAAATGCGGGTCATCGTTCCAGTCTAATGACCATGAAATATAATATAAGAGAATATAAGAATGAATAGCTAACGAACAAAACACTTACATTTGTATCCTTATATTTCTAGATGTGACTACTAAAGACACGATCACTAAGCAAGCTGTTCCTTCAATGTCTCCACGAACTTCTAAAACTCTCACGACGAACGGTAATTTGATGACTAATATTTTGTTTTTGGAAACCGATATGTTTCAAATGTGGGGTACAGAGCAACTGAATTTCTTCTCGCCGCTATTTTAGGAATCACTTGATATGCGGACGTGTCTACGGTTTCTCCAGAATTTGCGGTTTTCCCCTTTTGTTACGGTGGTTCCTCAATAGTATACGCGGAATCGTTCAATTTGACGTCGAGACAAAATATTAGGATTTTCTCAAGAAGGTGATTTCTCGTCGTGTTTTGGTGAAGCACCGTAGTAAGCACCGAAAATCGTTTTCCTATATATTCCCACGAGAGAACCAAGACTTAAAAAAAACTAATCGATAACGAAAATATTCTGGTAATGGCAGTAAAATTATGCCATAGGGCAAATGGTCTAGTTGCTGTGGCCTACTTAGAATGAATGGAAACGCACATGTAGCAGCTGTAGTAAGATAATTAAGGAATATAAGAAAGTTTTCCGTGTTATATACTCTGATCTAAACACTTGGGATGTTGGGAGAACACTTGAGAAGCGTATACATGGTCAAATAATTAAAACAGAGGCCACTAGCTAGGGATATACTGAGCAGCAACTCACTGTACATCTGCTCGCCAGGACAGTTGCATTTCGGTAGTTTTTAAAGGAACAAACGTATAGTTGCCAATTCCGTTCATTAACTGTTTTTAATCACCTTTTTTTTTTGTTACAGAAACAGTTACTGCACCAAATGGTAAGTTGCATGAAAAGCTAATTAAGTATATTAGACTAGCACATGCACAAACTGTCACCTACACAACATAGCCTGGATATGCTGGCTCGTGATCCTTTTATGACGGAACTCATCCTGAATTGGGTCTATGTCTGGATAGCGGCTGGTATAGAATTCGAACAACAGTGAAAACACGACATTTAGTGTAAGTATATTAAAACAATAGGCACTATTGCATCTCATATTTAACCCTCCTCACCAACACTCCCCTTCCCTCCAAGCTTTTATCGAAGACTCCAGGTAAGCCTTGGGCCAAATATGGAACGAAAATAAAAATATTGAAAGTCCATTAGCAAAGTCGTAGCAAACAGAAAAGTAAAAGAAAGCATCGGAAAAGTAGATAAAGGAAAAGAAAATAGAATTGGGAAAAGGAACATGCATTATGAGAGAATTTTTTTCAGAACAATAGTCATGGTATATTTGATATATGGTATTTATTTCTTTGTGTGATACTTTTGCTCTTTGCGGTTATTTTTCCTTTTTTTTTTTTTTCTTCTATTTTTTTTCCTTTTTGATTTCTTTGATTTTATTTTTTGCCATAAAAAGTAGAAGTAGAAGTTTACTCACTAAGTGGCGGAGATATTATGTCGGCAGAGCATCATTCCTGACGAGGAAAATTGCATGGGGAATAGGTAACTGTACGATCAAAATGAACTATTTTAGATATCTAGTTCTTCACGGCAGTAAAATATCAGAATTGTCATTTTCCATCGTTAGAAGTCGATGGATTGGTTGACTGAAAAAACTTAATATACTTTTTCAACTCTTATTTTCTTTTAATAATACCCAAGTAACAGCACAAAGAATACAGCTCCCCCGAATTTTACTCAAAAGACAACCCAAACATGCTAAAGTTAACAACTCAGCTGAGCAGCGGAGATACAACAAAAGAGGGAAACAGTTTAAACGCGATATTTACAGGGAAAATAAGTAATTGAACCGCCAATATGAAATACTTATGATATTTAGTTCAACCACTTGTCTGTTTGGTGTTTGTTTATTGTTTTTGTTTTTTTACTATTCTTTCTTTATAAACTTCACAGGAAGAAGCTGCGCGAGGATACAACTTTCATTTCTTTCATATATAGGTGTCAAAATATAGCATTTGTTGTCAACGGCTAATCCAAGAAAAGAGGTATGGCCACAGGGAAAGTTACTCTTACTCAAATTTCATAGTTGAAAAACAAGGGATATCAAGATATACAGTGAGTTTGTATTGTTTCATTCAGTGGCAACAAAGATGTTTGAAGAAACAGGCTCCAGGCTGTGACCATTGCTTTAATCAAATTTATGTAAACAGTCTCTGAAAAATACTTTGGACTTTATGTAGTAAATGTATATATTTGTCAAACATTTTCGTAAATGGTTTTTAAGTCAGCTAGGTGTGATCTTTAGGAGTGATTTACCTGCCTTGAAATGGAAGAAACGGTTCGAAAGAAGTTTATGAATTTTGGCTTTCTGATGTTAAAAGCATGCATATGTAAATGTGTGTATGTGGTTGGTTGGGGGTGGCTGGTTTCAACCGTGGGGGTGAGGGAGGGGGATCGGTATCCTTAGCACCTCATTATATTCAATTTCACAATAATTTTCTTTGCAGCTTTGTCTCCACAAGACTATGGGTGTTCACGTTCTTTCAAAAGGATCATAGTCGAGGCATTTCAGGCAACACCTACATATACGTATTAAAGAATAACACGTTTCTTTTTCACTCAAAACAGTTAACAATTAGCACCAGCACAAATAATTACACCGTTTCAGTTTCAATCTCGAATTAAATTTGCACGAGTGTGTTTATTTCAAATACATACCCACATAGGGTGAGTCAGTAGAGTGTGAGCTCTACAGACGATAGAATGTTATAGAACAAATACGAATGAAATTGAACTTGAAACTGTTTAATTACTTGGAAAACAGATATAAAAAAGTTGTTATTATAATGATTGATTGATTGATTAATTGATTGCATGCTTGATTGGATGATTGATTGATTACTCGCTTGCATGCTTGATTGGATGATTATTTATTTTTTACAGATTTATTGGTTGATGGAATTATTGAATTATTGACTGACTGACTGTTTGATTGTCTGATTGATTTATTGATTGATTGGCTGATTAGTTGAGAGTTGGTTCTTATTGCATTTTATTCACATTGTATCTTCTGTTTTCTCTCATATTTAAATTTAGCTATCATATGCATTTTACCCTTTCTTTATTTTAGAACCAGAAGAGCCTTCACTCTCTCATTCAAAAACAATTGTTATCTTCACCGCTGCCACAATTGGTGCAGTATCTCTGATAACGATTGTTATTGTTTTTGCCAAAGTAAGTACTGACTGACCGCACAAGTGGACATTAAACACAATAAGAAATGTCCAATCAATATGTCCCAGCCCCACCAACACCCCCGCCCCCCCACCAACCCCCACCCGCACCCACACCACCTACACTAACCCTTTCAAAACATCCTTTACCCAATTAACATATTAAGATAAAGCTAATTGTCCTCATTAAAAATACTAATTTCTTTTTATATATCTGCAGAAAACGCATCTGTGTAAGAAAAAGAGAAAAAACTCACCAAGTGAGGGAAAGCTGATGGAATTCAAAGCCTAAAGCCATTGTCGTTTCCGTAGTCTTCCCACAGTCCCTTACGATCCAAGCATGAGTTCGGGTTCAGGGTAAAAATATAAAAATATTTCAAATATCACACTCGGATCATAAGGAATTGTTGGAAGACTATGGAAAGGAGCATGCACAAAACACTGGGATCAATTTACCTCAAAATGAGGGCACATCATACAACTGTAAACAACACTTCTAAAATAAGGAGTCCAGGAACTCTCAAAACCAAAAAAAAATTTGCTATTCCAGTAAGTCGCAAACTTACTAGATTTTGTCTAGGATTTAGGAAATGATCTACCGCGATATTGTAGACTATCCCTGTTGTATATTTTTATTTCAGTAAAGTTAGTCACCTGAAAAGCACATGTTTCAACCGCTCAATAACTATTGATAGACTTGAGATATCTTACCAGTTACACTTTCACCTTCTGTGAGCATTCTCAAGCTGCAGTTTCCATGAAAAGCTTTACTTGCTGGATATGAAATATTTTCTGTGGGGTTTTGGTGACTTACTTTATTGAAATAACTGTATAAGCTGGGAATTGGAGTATATATAGGTCAACTAGTACTGTAGCTCTAATATGTATATATCACAAGAGGTAAGTCCAGCGTCCATTTTCTTTGACACGGTTATCAAGTGTATAAAGTAATTCAAAGGATTTAATATTTATAGTTTTAGACTAAAAAAAAGAAGCCTAAAGTAAACAAATGCATTACTAACCAATTTAACAGAACCACAAAGAAGACGATAACAAGACAAATGCATTTAAAAATGCCATTAAAATATTTATTTTCTTTTTTCACGGTATAATAATAAAGATGACCTTAATATTCGTGAAGCGTATTTCTGTTCTTTTGATACAAAGAAGCGAAAACATCTTAAACAAGCGACAAAGCTGGCATTGGTTTTTTTGAGCTTGCAGTCAACTGGTCTCGTGCTCACGTCATTAGGCATTTGCATAATGCCATAAGTACTTTCCAATGATTCTAATTATAACTGACTATGCAACAATATTATCCTTTTTCCTTGAAAGAAGTGTTCCCAGTGTATTTTTAAAAAGGTAACCCAGAAATGCTACCTTTGAACAAACTGTTGCAATAAAAACTTTGATTATCTGATTGTTACACTATCACAATCAAAAAATCTTTGATAAATTTTAAGAAAAGACATGAAGTTTAATAACAATCCGTTCACTGGTTAAAAAGTTATTCAGCATCAAAGTCTGCTCGGGCACAACCCCCCCCCCCCCCCCCCCCCGTCCCTCCCTTCTGGGGCTGTATCACCCACTATTGTAATAATCAACCAATAATTTAATACTATCCACTAATGTAATAACTTTTTAACCTTTAATGTAATAAAAATCTTAAATTCTATTGTGGTAACTTTGTAGCCATTAATGTAACAAGCTCTAAGAGAAGAACTGATGCATAACACTAGGCATAACACTAATGTACTAACAATTTCACTCATGATTGTAAGCTGCACGGCTGCTAATATGCATATGTCTTGTTCTTATTAATTTCCTTTTTTTTTTTAACTTTTACCTTCTTTTTCTCTCTCCATTTTTTCCCTTTTACTGTTCTTTTCTCTTCTAAAGCTGGTGTCCCATATATACTGCCTTACTTTCTTAACTAAATATTTGGCATTATTTACTTGACTTTAGAGACCTTGTATATCAGCAAATTCCGTTTTGTTGTATTATGTTAGGGGAAAAAACTTACCATTTCGTCAGTCTTAAAGTTCTAAAGTAGCATAGCATATCTTTTTTGCCATTTGGACGCAAAATAATTACTAATTGATATTAAAAACCAATAATTCTCGACACTATATTCGTACTGGCAAAACTCGCCAAGACGGCTTTTGTATACTACCCTCTACCCCCGGAGCTTGCCCATACGCAGTTGTATTATGGAAGGGCTTTCGACAAAAATCGGTTTACAAACTTCCCTAAATGACGATTTGAAAATGCTGTGAGGTTGTGAAATCGTGAATCATTGTCATACAATTGCCATTTCAATATATTTTATTAGTATTTTGAGGGTAAAATCCGACTTCTCCTGACTATGCTATTGACCCTTTTACAGCTTGTTTTTTTTAAGTAAACACATTCGATCTCATCTTGAATCTTCGCTCCAGCTTATTTACTTTACATTTTTATTCAAGATTTAATATCGAAGGCTATTCATCGGTCAGGTTTTTGGCTTTTGGAAGACCTATCCATTCGTATTTTGAACTTCCGCATTTAAAACCGAATAGCATTTCAAAACAACAAAGCCATTATTGTTCAAAGCTGTGCCAAGACTCGTTGAGTATCGCTTTCCTGACCTCAGACATATGCAATTTAAAATATTTTTGAGCGATCGCTCAGTGTATGCCTCGTATAAAAATTACATTTATTTTAACAAATACTTAGGCATATTTTTGGCCACTTCAAAATGTTTTAGGGAATTAGAAGAAATGATTCGAATGAAAACGTTTCAGACATTTGTTTGCTTGACACTTTTCATTCAGATAGGCCTATTCATGAATAACAACAGTTGAGCTAAACGCCACGAGAGAGCCAGGACACAAAGTCTTAATATGGGCTACGACGTCGAAAATATTACGTGCGATAGGGTTCAATTCTAAAAGCTACAATATTCTATATTCTTTTTTCTTTTTATTGTTATTATTTTTTCTGCGAATAACCATAGTTTCAGACATTGCGTGTTTTCGGAATTAATAAAAGCGTTTTCCGAGAAATGCAGGATGTCGTTTCATAATTAATTGTCTCCAATCAGCGTGTCACACAAGGCTTATTGTAAAGCTATTTTTAGAACATATTCTAGAATACATCAAACACGAGTTTGACCCTACATATGTCATGGAGGCTGTATCTTATGGGAGGATTGTAATCCGGCTTTCCACTATTAAAACATAATGAATTAGTTAAAGGCACGACGACCAAGTTGCCTGACATAACAAAAAGACGATGAGCACGGTTTATTTTTGTTCAATTCAACCGAGATGGCGAATATCAAAACAAGCAAGGTCAATAAGTTATCGGCGTGAATATTCATAAGACAAAGTCCTCGTGGTTAGGTGATGATTTCTTAACGAAGTAATACAAAGATGCTAAATATTTAAGATTCCTTACATCTAGCTTGCATTTCCTTAATTGATGATGATGACGATGACAATGACTTCAGTAAATGTTGGTTACAAAGGTGTTCTACGTCCTACTTTTGCAGGGATTTTCACACCGCCATTATCATCTGGTCACCCTGTTTTAAGGTGGCCATATCTACTTAAGGCCTAGCCATAATCTTGACTCTTTGAAACAAAAATACGAAAAACATACCATTTTACTACCATACGAACCTTGACAGTCTGAGTGACTGACAGATTACAATTCGGCAAATGAGGATCAAAGTATAAAAACAATAATTAATGCGATACTTATGCTTCATGAAATGGCTATCTCATCCCATCTCTCTCATCCTGACAGCGACCAACACTTCTAGTAACAGAAAAATGTATGCAGTCTAAGATACTGATTCCCTAGTTAATGCTTTGATACCGACCACGTAAACAATAATAATTCGAATGAATAAGACCTACAGGGTCCTTCTGCACGATTAATCGACCGAAACATAGACATAATATCAAAAATAGTAATAATATTCAACTATACCTTAAAGATTGTTCACTGGCAAGTTTGGTTTCTAAGTATCTTGCGATGATAGTCAATATTTTATAAAGATTTGACGATTTCTTTTAGAGTTAAGAACCATGCTTTCAACCTTTGTTCGTGTAAATCGTGGCACTCGCTTGGCGCCAGGCCCTCACGATGTGACACCACAGGAATGACAATGACAATGACAATGACAACGACAACGACAATGATTGCATTATTTCAAAAAAAAAAATCTTTGTTATATGTATATACTCTAGTCATTTGGTTAAAACAGCCAGCTTCGCGCTCATCGAAATGTGTTGGTTTCACTTAAAAAAGCCCGTGCATAGAACTATGTGACTACATGAAATGTGGTCAGAACTGCATGAGCGTGAGGTTTAGGATGTCGTGTGAGGTCGCAAAAGATAATGAGTGACTAAGAATTAGTTTATCCATTTTGACCTGTTAAGTTTGGTTAAGTTTGGTTGCTTGTCACGAGTTTGTTATTTTACAAGTACTAAATTAGTAGAAAATAAATAGTTTGTGTTTTTATTTTTCTTGATATGATATTTTTAACTATGAGTTTTACGTTTAAAAAAGGTTGTGTATGACATGAACATTTTTTTTTTTCACGGACGTTTCGATCATTCCACAAAGACCTCAATTTGCGTTATTTTAATCATCATGCATGGATTGTAAATTATTATTTCCAAGAGTAATAAAGCGACTTAAAATACAGGCCATATTTTCATCAGTAAAAATGAGTATCTTGCTTTTTATAACTGTACTTCATTTTAAGGGCATCTGCCTACAAAAACGAAGGTCATCGAGGTATCAACTTTAGAAACCAATTCAAATTACTTCGTAGCATTTAATTTTAATTATTAATGATTTTAATTATTTAGTACTAGCTATTTATTTATTTATTTTTCATTAGGTTGCAATGCGCAGTAGAAAACAGAAATGTTGATTCTTGCGCAATATAAGTTAATAAATTATTATTATTATTATTATTATTATTATTATTATTATTATTATTTACACCTTTAGTTTTTAGTACGACTGGTGGAATGGGCACAGAATGTAAGATGTACCACAAGCGATTGGCCGAACTTTTATCATCCAAGAAAGGGGAAACTTACTCTAATACTATGTCTTGGTTGCGGGTGAAAGTTTCATTTGCCCTTCTCCGCTCTGCTCTATTATGCCTCAGAGGCACTAGAGTAAAAAGAAGAACTCATGACATTTATAACACAGATTTTTCTATTGACAATGCCATCGCTAATTTTAATTAGATTTTTAATTTTTCTTTGTATGTGCATATTTTATTGATATTTTGTACCTACATTGCTATATTCTTAATTTAATATTTGAACTCAGTTTTTTTCCTTACCTTAATAATACTTTCAATACTTTAGATTTTAAATACATATAACTTTATAAATAGTCATAGCAATTTTTATAGCATTTTTTGTAATTTTCATTATTATTATTATTATTGGATGTGAAATAAAGATTTTTTTTTTTTTTTAAATTATTATTTAAAAAAATTAAAATATTATTATTATTATTATTATTATTATTATTATTATTATTATTATTATTATTATTCCTTGAATTTCATCAGAGGAAGTCCCCTGTAAAGTAAAAAATGAATTTGCCCTTTCCATATAATCACTGAAACTAAAAGATTTCTGTGGGATTTTAGAAGCAAGCTTTGGTCCATTTTCTACAAAATGATCATTAAATGCTTCGGAAATTTCGTTAGCTTCAGTAATTATATTGCCCATCTCTGTTTTAACAGAAGAAATATTAATACTCTTTTTTTATATTTCTCAGCGAGGATATCTCGTTAATAACTTTCCAGATTTCTTTCGGATTGTTGGAATGATTATTGATATAATTTTTTATAATGCAAAGCTTTGGCTTTTCTTATTTCCATATTAGTTCAACTTTTCATTAGTGTACATTTCTTCCAATCTTCTTCGTTATTTGTTCTAACAGCCAGACGCTTCAAATAATATCAATCCTGCATTGTTTTCCAAATGTCAGGCGTAAGCCAGGGAGATGGTTTTTGTTTTATACGCTTAGTCCTAAGTGGAGCGAAGCGATCGACAGCACTTGAAAACATGTCTTTCCAAGTTATCCACATCTGATTAGGATCATTTGTGTTTTCAAGCGCATGCCATGAAGAGAGTTGAGATCACAACGAATTTTTTCAGCGTTAGAATTTTTAAGACATCTCGAAGTAGCTATTTTTTGCTTTGTCTTGAATGGCCGAAAAGCGACTTTACGCGTGGCAAAGATTAAGCTATGATTGCTAATGCCAATGTGCAATACTTCACAATTAACAATACGATTAGGAGAATTTGTGTTATAATAATAATAATAATAATAATAATAATAATAATAATAATAATAATAATAATAATAATAATAATAATAACTTTATTCATATAGAGCGCAAATCTAAAATTCTAAGGCGCTTTACAAAAGGTGAATAGGTATAATATATAAAACAAAATGTTGGTCATAGCTTTGGTGCACAAATTGAAAATACCCTATCGCCGTACGTCTTAAGGTTAGATGATGGCAATTGTGTAGAATAAGTCAATCATTGTTCTACTCTGTATTGCCACTCTGGTTGCCTCTGTTATCAGTTGCTTAAACTGGTAAAGCTCATTAGCAGATTTCAACAAACGCGTCGCATAGATACTAGTTTTTGAGAGTAAATTACAGTTAAAATCTCCAAGAATTTAAACTTCTTTGTTTTCACTATCTAGCTGTTTCAAAATGGCTTCGTAAAACCTAAAAAAGTATTCGCATTTGAGTTTGGAGGTCTATAGCAGGTTAGCACAATGAATGGCTTACAGTTAGGTTTCTTGATTTCAATACAAAGTGCCTCAATCTCATTTTTCACTAAATCGCACCTATTTATATAATTAATACCTTGGCGCACATAAACACAAACACCACCACCATGTCTATTCCTATCATTTCTCAACAAATCGTAACCTTCCAGACTCACCAAACATGACTGAGTAGTAGGATGAAGTCGAGATTCATTAATTGCTAGAAGATCCAAATTTTGACCTTCACACCAATTCTCAATTCATCAATATGAGCCGGGAGACTTGTTATATTCAATGAGGCCATTTTCAAGCCTCTGACAGGTGGAATGTTGTTCGAGGTTAGATTATTAACTACATTAGAATTAAGATCAAGAGCATTTGCATCTGTTAAAGACCTACCTGAAAATCAGAGGTTAGATTTGAAATAGCTGATAAGGTCTCTTGGCAGGGCAGCCAGTCCAGATTTGTTTAAATGAAGTCTCTTTGAGTTAATACCAGCTTCTGTTACTGTATGATATATAATATCCCAATCTGGAGTACGGCAGAGAGCTCTCAGGGAATTGTTGTCACTTTTTCGAGCCGTTTCTAGCTTTGGCGAGTCAGTTGAAACTGAATTGACACGGAAGATACTGAAGTTTAAAGTTTATTTTATGCAAGATTCATTATAATTCTGAAAGTAATGTTAATAATGTTATTAATGAATTATCGATCACCATTTTTTGTTCAAAATAAACTTTCAAAGTGTATTATTTATTCGTACCAGCGCAGCCAAAATTCACCAGTCAATTCCAGCCAAACATTATAGTCTTTGAGGATAGAGATCTGCGTATCAGTTGTTCTGCAACTGGAGCTCCAACACCAAACATTACTTGGGTGTTACTAAAACACCAAAACAAGGACATCAAAAGTCAAGGAGTGGGTTACGCTGAACTTCTTATACAGAACATCACCATGTATCAAAACGGGACATATCAGTGCCAGGCAACCAACAACCCAAATGAATATGCCGTAGAAAATCAAACTGAAGTCACTATATGGTGTAGGTATTCAGAGCATCTTGAATGGCTGGTTAGTGTAATCATTTTGATACCCCCTGCATTTATGAATTTTTTTTTCATTACTGCATGTACCTGCATTTAGCAACAAGTCACCAGATTATATTAAAGACATTGACTTTCTTATTATATTAAAGGGCATACAAGGCATTTTAATTTTTAACCTGTGTAACAGCACCATTTTTGTTTTATTGATTCCTTTTTTCCACCTATCTACTAGACAAACCTCAATTAACGCTTCTAAACTGGACTGTCGACGAGAAAATCATCGTACTTTGTCTGTCAAGTGGACAGCCACACACCTTAATCAAGTGGTATTATCCCAGTGGAATGCAAGTTGTATCTGGGGTCACAGATATAACTGGCGGCAGCAGAATGGTTCTCAAAATACCAGATAGTAGCGGTGGCTTATATGGAGTGTACAAATGTAACGCAACAAATGAAGTTGGCTGGCAAGTGGGTTACATCAACATTACCCAAATAAGTAAGGGAAATAATATTCCATTTGTATCAGTAGTTAAGATCATGGTGGGTCTATCTTGTTTACTAAAAAAATTGATTTATTTATGCTTGTATTTTTGTAAAACAAATTATTTTAGCATTTTATGATCATGATTTGATATTTTGTTTTAGACGCTAAACCTGTTCCATTAATTGACAAACTTTCAATTGTTGTTTTTTTCCAGAACGTCCAACAACAACAGTGTTAGAAAAATATTTACCAAAACCTCGAAACGTGATGTGAAAACAAAAGTCAGTAGTAATATAAGCTAATCATAATACTGACTCTAATAAAATAGAATATAAAACTGGATTGGATGATCGAACATCTGTTAAACATCATTTTACGAAGCAAGACAAAGCAAGTTTATAAAATTTAGCAGATTTTAATTTTACAGCACGGCGAAAGCATTGTCTTCCACACAATCTTCCTGCTCCCTAGCATGTTTACCGATTCTCGAGGAGGGGAAAAAGAAGATTCTCCTTTAAGAATTTACTACGTTGCGTTTTACTTTTTTTTTTACCGGGGGAACCTGTTAACATGTATTATCTTTCTATCATGAATCGTGAAATAAAGCATGAAAAAGTGCCAATTATTTCGTTTTCTTTGTTTTTTTCTTTTTTTTCTTTCAGTCGCCCTAACCTTGGCATCTTTGCAAACAACACCTGACCATAATCAGGCACTGTCTTCATCGAACGCTTTTTATCAAGTTTTTTAGCAATAAACAAATTAAGTAAAACAATCGGCTAATTTAGAAATTTGAGTGTTGGAAATATAGCCGCAATAATACACAATACTGTTATTGTTTTTCAATTTTTCAACGATTTTTGTTAGTTTAAGAAAAGTTACTAATTTAAATGTATGCCACTTTACCACTCTGGGGTGGACGGAAAGCCTTACAGGTCTAGGACCCAATTACAAGGCAACCGATAGATCGAATTAGAATTTGAAAGGTGATTTTTGCGGAGGGAGGAAAACTTGAGAACCCGGAGAAAAACCCTCGAAGCACAGGAGAGAACCAACAAACAACTCTACTCACATACGACACCGAGCCCAGCGAGGCTCGAACCTTGGTCACATTGGTGAGAGGCGAGCGCTCTCACCGCTACGCCACCTGTGCGTCCCTCAATTTTTTTTTCGAATATCCATATTTCGTTCTCGTTATTGTACAGGAAAAACTTTTTCACTTATCAATCTGTTGATAACGTGCTTTTTATTCATAGTCAATGTCGTCCTTATAGCATATATTTATTTCGTCAAATGCGCAAGAAACTCTTGTAAAGGTAAATGTATGCTTTGTTTCTTGAATGTGTATTTATATTTGTATGTGTACTTGCCCTTTGTATCACTTTTTATCTTGTTACATCAATGTTGCTTATATTGATAACGTGGTTGTATGTTTTAGTAGCAGATAACAGAGAAGAAAGAACAAGGTGATGTATTTATGTGACATTAAACGGGAGTAAAAGTATTTCAGCTTCACTCAAATAATAAAAGATAATGCTAACTGGAACAGCTTAAACGAGATATAATATTTAAAAATCAACTTTCCGTTATATTTGTCTTTTTATTTTTCTACAACAGATTTTCCCGTCCAGTTGTGGCTAAAAAAGCAATTAAGGTATGATGATTGGCATTAATATTTTTTACTTTTAATTATTTATGCATTGTTTTGATTTTTCCTTTCTATCGTTCTGTCCTTGTTTTCTCCTATTCATTCATCCTTCCTCCCTTACATCCTTATTTCCTTCCTTCCTTCCTCTCTTCTTCCTACGAAAGAATATCAGAAAAATCTCAGTCATCTTTCGATACCGGAAATGCAGCACAAGGAACAAATGAATGTGAAGTTCAACTTTCACAAACTCACCATGGTTATCAAGAGCTTAATACTGATGCTTTTATGTCGAACTTACAAAGCTATCAAATACTAAACAGGACTCCAGAGGACGGTATTATACGAGAAGAACCTCCCATGCCTCTCCGAAAATACGAAGCATTAAACTTTGTAAATAACCCACAATGTTCGGAATATCAGAAACTACAATGTATGCAAATATTGGAGAAAAAAATTAATTAAAACCGAAAAAAAATTAAGGGTTTGTCATGTTTCAGTTTCGGGGTTTTTTATTCGTGAACATAGCGTGGCTTATTTTTTATTTTCTAAATTTTCATTTAATTCTCTTCAGTAACGTTTGACTGATAAATGTACTATTCATGTGAAGATGTTTTTTTTTTAATAAATGAGTTACATTTTTTTTTTATATGTAAAATGTCCTTATATCTGGAAAAGTGATCGTCTTGCAGTTATCATGATCATAATATCAATTACAATTGATAAAATAGGCGCATGTTTCTTTTTGAAATGAGTTCCTAACAGCTATATACCCGAAGTAGAGGCAGATCGCTCACGGTTCTTAAAGTTAATTTCAATGAATGGATGTCTGTTTTCATAACAACTGTCACGCAGTACTACCCTTGATGAATTGTCTGTTATCAAATTAATTAATATCAGATTATTGTGTGAATAATCCCGAGTAACATACTTCGGAACAAATGAAAAAAAAAAAAAACAAGTGAAGGAGACAGAAAAAAGTCAAATCATTATAGTTTATTGATTATATTATAGAAGTTTTATATTACGAGAAGTTTTATATTGAGCTGGCTATTTTTGCACATAATAGAAAGCGAAAAGAAAAAAATGTCGCTTTTTTTCATCAGCTTTCTAATACCTATCGTGTTACAAATTGCTTTCTCTACAAGACTGTCAATTTTACTCTAAAGATGAATCCCTCGACTCAACATCATATGTTCAATTATCTGATCATTTTGTTTATATTCGGAACTTGTGTCCAAGGTATCTTGATTTATATTTGTCATTTCACAATTTAAACATTTTTCCTTTTGTAAACTGTGCTTTTCTTAACAGTTATTACAACTAAATATTTTTTTTAATCATTAGGAAAAACTTTACTGATCCGAGTCACACCGAATCCCCTGTACGCAGCCAGTGGAGGAACCGCAAGGATCGTTTGGGATTACAAAGTGGACAACAGGGAGGGAGAATTTCAGTTCAATTCACCCACATGGAAATATTACCATGCTAGTGGAACACCTGTTGATATTGCATATGATCATTTCTTTCAAAACTGGAGATGGATAATCCATTATGAGACATGCCCTTCAAGACTTTTAAACCCTACCACTCGAGTCAGTAAAGAGTCCACTGCTACCTTGGTCATTGCTGTCACTAATGACAGTGGGATATATGGGATGGATTTGTTATTGAAGACTGTACCTCCAATAACAAGTAAAATTCAACTTATTGTAACAGGTAAGTCTTTGAGACACTTCAAAAACACTTGTTCTAATATTTTCGAATTTTAGAGGAAAAAAAAAAATATATATATATATATATATATGTATATATATATATATATATATATATATATGACGTTTTGTAAAGTTTTCGTGCTCCTAAAGTGTAATGTTAGAGTAGACTATCTAAATGAAAGCGCTGACATCGTGCAAATGAGCGAGAATCAAAAAATATAGATAATAGTTTAAATTACGATGATGAAATTTTAAGCAGCAGTCGTTATTAAAACGAAGGCACGTCACTGATAACTGATACTGTTATTGTTGAATTAACAATTAAAACATGTACATTGGCAATCAGAGTATACTAAAGTTGATCACTTGTTCGTAACAGAGCGGCCAGAATTCACTATCAAGCTTCAAGCACACAGCATATTCTTTGAGGGCAAAGATCTGAACATAAGTTGTTCTGCAACGGGCATTCCAAAACCAAACATCACCTGGGTGTTACTGAAAGACCAAACCAAGGAGATAAAAAGTCAAGGAATTGGTTACGCTGACCTTATCATACACAACATCACAAGACATCAAAACGGGACGTATCTGTGCCAGGCAACCAACAACCCAAATGAGTATCCGGTGGAAAACCAAACTGAAGTCACTATATGGTGTAAGTATTCAAAGCATAAACACAAAATTGCACCATTCAAATATTATTTTATTTGTATTTTTCCTCTCTCCAAGACAAACCTCAAATAACGTTTCGAAACTGGACGGTCGACGAAAAGATCCGTTTACTTTGTGTAGCAAGTGGAAAGCCACACCCTTTAATCAAGTGGTATTATCCCAGTGGGATGCAAGTTGAATCTGGGGTCACAGATTTAACTGGTGGCAGCAGAATGGTTCTAGAAATACCAGATAGTAGCGGTGGCTTATATGCAGTGTACACGTGTAACGCAACAAATGAAGTGGGTTGGCAAGTGGGATACATCAACATTAGCCAAATAGGTATGGGTGAAAGACGTTGATGGTAGTTAGTGTAGTATGTCCAGTACTCACTCCAATACTACTCCTGGGTTCAAACAATTTACTCTAACTTGAAACTCAGTTATGACAGGGTTTTCTGGACTGCTACTGCAATTTAAAACTAACACAATATAATTTGTAATTTCAGACCTTCCGACAACAATTCCAAGAACAATAACAGACAAAGATGTTAATGTTACCTCAAAGCCTGATATGAAAACAAAAGGTAGCTTGCTTTTTCCCAAATTACATGACAAACGGATATCCGTCTAGGGGATGTTTTTGCATCAATATATTATTGCTTGTCCCGTGGAGAATAACAAATAACAAGACACAGAAGTAAATACTACTTTCATTCAAATTGTTGAAGTTGCAGACAGGTTTTATGTTAAGACTACTTACATTTTTTTTTATTGTGATCTAACTTGACTGTTAGATTACTTTTTGGCCATTTGAATAGAATATTGATTCAATAGTCAAATATAATTGAAAAGACAAATAGTTATTAACTGATTGAAATTAACTGTTATCAAGCGTCATTGATTAATTTTGGACTTTTGAGAAAAATAATCGATCATAGAAAAAATAGAAGAAGAAAATAGAAGAAAAAATAGAAAAGAAAATAGAAAAAATAGAAGAAAAAAAACAAATAAAAAAATAGAAAAAAGAAAAATAGAAAAAACATAAATAAATGACAGAATCTCTATCACGGAAAAAGAATTTATAATACTGGAGATCAAAAGAGAACTCGAAACTGGAGTATTGCACATTCTAGTCGAATCGACGTTTGGAAATGTGAACTACTTTCAGTTTTACATTAATTATCTCTATTATGTTTTCACATATGCCATCAGCTTCATCTGCATTTGCAAAAACAATAACAAGAACGATTTCAATAACATCAAAAACAACGCTTGACTTCGACAAAAATGACAAGTAGGATATTTACTTGGTATCCACTTTATCCATTTTTTAAAATAATATTATTATCATAAAGATAAATACAAGATAAGAGAAACAGAAATATAGATAAACAACAAAAGACCAGAAGAGAAAAAGAAAGAAAGAAAGAAAGAAAGAAAGAAAGAAAGAAAGAAAGAAAAGACAAATGTTGACGGAACAGAAGGGGTTTTAGAAAAAAAAAGGAGGCAAGGAAAAGGGGAATAAAGAAAGTAAACGAGGAAGAGAATAAAGGAGAAAGGAAGGAGGGGAGGTAAATAGGTAGAAACCTATTTTTCTTCATATTATATAACCTAGCTACACCTTTCTAAACCTTTGTCATTTCTTATCGCGACAGCAGGAGAGAGTAGTCCAGAAAAAGCAAAACACAAGTTAAATCTAAACAGCGCTGTCTTGCTGGGTGTGGTTGGTGTAGTATTACCCATTATTGTCACGGTCGCCGTGATAATTGTACTCAAGAAACGTTGTGAGCAAAGAAATAATAAAGGTAACTGTTTTTAAAATGCATAATATATGTTTATAGGTGTTTTAAAGAAACACCTTTTGTCTGTTGCTTATCTTGCTCTCCTTTCCCCCCTTGACATATAACATTAAAAAATTTCTAAACATGCACACGATAAAAAAAGCTTTCTTCTTTCCTAGAAAATAGGACTGATGCCGATGACGACAAGTAAGTGCACTGTGATTGTAATTTCTTTGTATTATTCCTTTGATTACTGCAACTATCCAATGCAAAATCGATCTCTAATATAATCGTGCCCCTGCTACGTCAGCTAATAAATAAGAGATAAATAATGAGCTAGAGTGGAGGCAATAAGCCCTTCGAGGTATTTTTCTGCCTTATTATATACTTAATGGGGTTTTCACGACAGGGCAAAACTCAAAAGAAATGTTTCAAAATATTGACGCAATCTTGATTTAGTGAGCATGCGTAGATTATGAACTAAAACTTTCGATATTTTCGCTCATCCTACATGGAGAAACGGAGGTTGAAATATGATGTAATGGACTTTCAGTCTTTTCGACTACTGCATGCAACGCTATTAAGACGAGAGGAATATAAAGAATTCCTCATTACAAAATTCAAGGTTTGTATCGAGATGAATAATTTCGAGTTGTATGCAAAGAGTGTATAATGTAGTGTATTGCGTGTGAGTGACAGTGGGCTGAATTTGAATCCCACTAAAAATAAAAAATAAATAAATAAAAAGTGATTGATTTATGAAGACCTGCTACTAACGTAATCATCAGGTCTCTATCAGGAATAACAAACAAAACCGAATAATTTTTTCATGTATGCTGGCTCAGTAATATGGTCCAAAATCTAAATAACTCCCCTAAGACAGAAAAAAAAAATCAAGTATTTGTGAATTTCGAATTATTTATCTATAAAGGTACACAACCTGTTGTTTACATTCAGAAATATGCGTCCCCTAACTGTTCTCCCTGAGCCATCAAACATCGTTACGTATGCCGAAGTCAGAAACATTCCCGTATACGCCCAAGTCGATACGTCAAAGAAAAGAACAGACAGGCAAAGGGATACAATGCCGATATATGCCCAGGTTGACAAGACAAAGAAAAGGGTATGTATTATCTTTATTGTTAGTGACATTATTTTTATGATTATTGTCTTTAGGGTTGTTTGTTTGTTTGTTTGCTTTTTTTGTTTGTTTTTTTGTGTGTTTTGCTTTTAGGTTGGTTGGTTGGTTGGTTTTATATTTGTTTGAAAGGGTGAACGTTAGTATGAGTAAAAAATGGAAAGAAGAAAAAAAAAGGAATAAGAAAAGGAGGGCAAGGAATGAACGATTTTATAAATACACTTTCAATTTTCCTTTGCTTTGATGCTAGCGTCCAAGCCAGAT